>CM040126.1:445106647-445593824 GCA_022559845.1 Amorphophallus konjac
GGCCTTCAAACCATGATCTGCTCTACGAGCCCCACAATCCTCTAGCCATAACCACTTTCCTCTCCCTCCAATCTCTCTTCACTGCTTTGTCATTAAAATGAAAACGAAAAAAAAAACGTCAATTTTCAAACTCTCCAACAACACATCTTCGTTGAGGAAACCTCCTACATCTCCCACGGGTGCGTACCGCCTTGCGGACCACCCGTCCAAGGTCCGATGAGCGACCTTTTCTACCCCTCCTCTGAGGGGTCTTCTCCTGTACATTCTACACCATCCTCTTCGTCTTCCTCCTCTTCTGTAAATATTGTCAGTCAATCTAGGAATGACAGGCCTAGGGTAGTACCTAGGAAGAAATCCAAGGGTAGGCAGATCCCTCGTCGATTCCTTCTGGATTTGGCCGCCAGGTGTCAGGCCCTTCTTGCCATCCCCCAGTTGTTAGAAAATCCCATCCAGCTACCCGAAATAGAATGCGAGGGCGACTGTGCATCTGATGAAGGGTATGGAGTCTACGAGATCACGAATGAAGAATGCCCCACTGAAGATGAGGGTGAAGAATATGAGGATGTGGCGGGCGCATACGCTAGTGGAATGAGGAGATTCGACGAGCCGTCAACCGCCGTAGAAGAATCCACCAAGGAAGTCAACTTGGGAACTGAGGAAGACCCTAGGATCATCCTCATAAGTGACAACCTACCACCCTCTGAAGAAGAGGCATTAATTGAGGTTCTCAAGGAATATAAAGACACGTTTGCATGGAGCTACGAGGATATGCCGGGTTTGGATTCAACCTTGGTCGAACACCGTTTAACCCTAAAACCAGGGTCCATCTCGGTAAAACAAAGGTTAAGGCGTTTCCACCCTCAGATGGCTTTGAAAATGAAAGAAGAGGTCGATAAGCTCCACAAAGCCAGGTTCATTAGAGTCGTTCTTTATCCTCAATGGGTGGCGAACATTGTCCCGGTCATGAAGAAAGATGGGAAAGTCAGGATTTGCATTGACTTCCGGGACCTTAACCGCGCGTGTCCGAAAGGATGATTTTCCCTTACCTCACATTGATGTGTTGATTGATAACACGGCAGGTTTTGAAACCCTCTCCTTCATGGATGGATTTTCAGGATACAATCAAATTCGTTTGGCAGAAGAGGATCAGGAAAAGACGTCATTCACTACCCCTTGGGGAACATATTGTTACGTGGTCATGCCGTTTGGGTTAAAGAATGCTGGAGCTACTTACCAAAGAGCGATGATGGCCATATTTCATGACATGATGCACATATATCTGGAAGTGTATGTGGATGACTTATTGGTAAAATCAAGGACCAGGATGGAACATCCAGAAGTTTTGGCTAAGGTCTTGCAAAGGTCCAGAGAGTTCCAATTGAAAATGAACCCGAAAAAGTGTGTGTTTGGTGTGTCATCAGGTAAATTGTTGGGGTTCATTGTGAGTAAAAGAGGGATCGAGATTGATCCCGACAAAGCCAAGGCTATCAGGGATATGCCGCCTCCCAAGAATTTGAGGGAAGTCCGAGGTTTAATCGGGAGGTTGCAGTTTATTCGTCGGTTTGTGTCTCAACATTCACAAAGGTGTAGACCTCTCTACGAGTTGACCAAGCCAGGAGTAGAATTCCACTGGAATTCTAAATGTCAGAAAGCTTTTGAAGGGTTGAAGGAATATCTGGCTAGTCCACCCGTTCTCATTCCACCCAAACCAGAAAAACCTCTGATCCTTTACGTCTCAGTCTTGGATGACTCCGTGGGAGCCGTCCTCGCACAAGCTGATGAAGAAGGCAAGGAACGGGCAACCTATTACTTGTCCAAACTTCTCAATCCCTGTGAGCAGAAGTACACCGGCATGGAGAAAACCTGTGCTGCCCTCGTTTGGGTAGTGCAGAAATTGAAGCACTACTTCTTGGCTCACGAAGTCCACTTGATTGCTCGGATGAATCCTATCAAATTCCTTCTGGAGAAAGCCGTCCTTACGGATAGGCTAGCACGCTGGCAAAGTTTTCTCTCTCAGTTCGACATCACCTACATCCAGCAAAAGGCGATTAAAGGCTATGCCATAGCCGAGCATCTCGCTCACCATCCTCTTCCCAAGTTCGACCCCGTCCAATCAGAGTTTCCAGATGAGGAACTAATGTCCATCAACCAATCAGATGAGCCAATGTGGACACTATATTTTGATGGAGCTCTGAATTCTCAAGGGAAAGGAATCGGCGTCGCCCTCCTGTCACCGGAAGGCCTCACATTCCCATTGGCGTACCAGCTCAAATTTCCAGTTACCAACAATATAGCCGAATATGAAGCCCTTCTAGCTGGCCTAGGACTCGCTCATTCTTTACGTATCACTGAGTTGCGAGTTGTAGGTGACAGTCAGCTCATCCTTCGCCAGGTACTCACTAAGTATCGCACTCGCGATCCCAAACTCAAGCCATACCAAGAACTCACTGCTGCCTTTGCCAAACTGTTCACAAAACTGATCTTTGTTCATATCCCTCGTCATCAGAATATTCTCGCCGATGCCCTCGCCTCATTGGCATCATCCATAAGGTTCCCTCTAGGAAGATGGTTTAAGTCCATTTCCATCTACAAACTTCACGCCCCTGCAGTCGATGATGCTTCCTACGTAAACATCAAAGACAGGATAGCAAGGAAGATCCTGCAGGAAGATATCCTTGAGAAGAGGGAAATCATGTTGGCAGAGGCCGAAGAAGAACTGGCTGATGAAGAGAAACCATGGTTCTATGAAATTGTCAAATATTGCCAAAATCAGTCTTATCCTGAAGGGGCCACCACAGAGGACAAGAAAGCCATAAGAAGGGTGGCTCAGAAATACACATTGATCGGAGGTCTACTCTATAGGAGGAGCCTTACTGGTATTCTGTTAAGATGTCTTGGTGACGATGAGGTTTGGAAATGTGTAGAAGAGACGCACTCGGGTGTGTGCGGTGGCCACGTGAATAGTCAGATGCTCGCCAAGAAGATCATTCGTCAAGGCTTTTATTGGCCCACTATGGAAGAGGATTGTGCTGTCTATGTCCGTAGGTGTGTCAAGTGTCAACTTCACGCCGATAAAATCCATTCACCATCTTCCTCACTTCATCCAATATCCTCCCCATGGCCTTTCTCCATGTGGGCATTCGACATCATTGGTCCCCTAGGTGATCCCAATTCCCTCACCAAACAGAAATCTTTCATCCTTACTGCGACGGAATACTTCACCAAATGGGCCGAAGCCGAAGCTTACGCGGAAATCAAGGCGTCAACAGTCTGCAAGTTCATCATGAAGAACATTCTCGCCAGATTCGGCGTCCCAAGCACGATCGTCACCGACAATGGGCCACAATTCATTTCTCAGGACCTACAGGACCTCTGCAAAAGGTACGCAATTGCATTGCATCATTCATCGCCTTATTACCCACAAGGTAACGGTCAAGCGGAGGCCACCAATAAAACATTGCTCAAAATCATCAAAAAAACCTGCGAGTCTAGTAAGTTTTCAGACTGGCCAGAAAAGCTTATCGAGGCCCTATGGGCCTATCGCACTTCAATCCGTACCCCCACCGGGCAGACTCCATTTGCCCTCACTTATGGTATGGAAGCGGTAGTCCCGTACGAGACTCTGATCCCTTCTCTCAGGGTACAATTGGATGAGGAATTTCCCCTCGACGATCGTCGTAATTCACTCCTCGCCCAGTTGGAACTCTTGGATGAGAAGCGGCTGGCCGCCGCCGAACACGCGCGTGTGTATCAAAATAGACTCGCTCGCTTTTACCAAAAGAAAGTCGTTGAGAGAAAATTCAAAGTCGGTGAGATGGTCGTAAAAAGAATTTTTGTCAAACCTGGAGGGCCGCGTTCTAAGCTCCAACCCAATTGGGAAGGACCATTTGTAATTCAAGCCGTGTACCCTGGCAACGCCTACAAGCTAGTCAACGCCGAAGGGACCGAGTTATCCCACCCTTGGAATGGGCTTTATCTTAAGAAATACTACCCTTAGCACAAAAGAAAAAAAATAAAAAGATAAAAAACATCAAAAACAAGGAAATATTAAAAACCACTAAAAATATGAAAAATTCAAAATACCGATGCCTGGCAGGCACCATGTATTTAAGTCCCTGCATCTAGCTTCATGTTAGGATAGGGCCCATTAAGGCTTGGTAGGCACCGGGTCTTGGTTTGCCAGAACCGTGGAGATCCCTGTCCGGCCACGTCGGCCTATGCTCGCTCAAGGGAAGCTAACATGTGCTCACTTATGTATTTTATTCAAAAAAATCGGTAGCATCACCTACGGTGGCGCTACACCTAGAAGATCTCCGGAAGCTGTAATCTTTATTCTTTTCTCTTCGACCAAATGAGACAGTCGGCGCCCTTAAAACGCTGAGCATGAGAAACCGAAACTCAAACCCCAAGGGCAAGAGTAGGATCCATTTCCTCGAGCACCGATCAGAGCACGAGAAGAGGGCAGTGTCCCCGCAGGCATACGAAAAGGGAGCCCACAAACGTCAAACATCTCCCTCACAGAAAGAAATACAAAATCAAAATCAAGAGAAAAGCCTGGTCGTGACCGTGCCTGGTACGATAAACGGAACCCCTCAAAGCAAAAGTCTGAATCCACAAAGGGGGGCCGTGGAATGTAAATGCTCGAGATTTGGTCCGAAGTTGTCCGAAAGGAAAGAGTTAATGGGCCCTTATTCGCTCGCCGGGTTAACGGCTTTGCCGGTCCTCTCAGGAGGTTTATCCCCTACGCTCTTCCTTCTCCCTCTAAAGATGAAGGTTCGATGGAGTTTCTGAAAGGTGAAAACTGCCCAGGGTCTGCGACCTTATTTTAATATACACATTTTTGGTTGCCTACTTTGAAAAGCAAAAGCTATCGCTGCGAAGGAGTCTCTGTGTTTCTGGCTGGTCAAGACCCCTGTTTACCACCTTGATGTCTTCTTGTTTAACCTCGGGCTTAGGCCAATGCAAGCGCGTCACCTATGGGTGCGACGGCGTCTGATTCCGGGTCAGCGTCGCGCGGTTGGTCGTTAGGGTTCCAGGGTGTTCCATCTTATACCATCTAGAGTTGTGAGGAAACAGACCCGGGTCGGGCAAATCATCTACCTCAAACACCTTTTGGGTGAATCCCTGTGGTCGGAAGCAACTGGGAGCCTAAGCATGGCATGACGGTATTGTCATCAGGGTAAGTCTTAGCCGGCGGGATCGTCATTCGAGGGGTCTAGAGGCCCAAATCAACCTAGATGTGCACTTAGGATACCTGGGAGGTTAGTAAGAAACCCCTGTCTCACGTAGGTTAGGTGCCATTTGGGTGCTTGCCGGGCGTTAGCAATAAAAAAATTGAAATGATAAAAGCAAAAAAAATAGAAAAGAGAAATGTACATATTTGCAAACAAAAAAATCTTTTTATGATAAAACAAAAAAATGTCAAATATAAAAAAGAAAACAAATCAATTTTGCATGATTGCATTTACGTGCATCATCTCATTTTAATATCGCTTGCATTCGTGTGCTTGCCTGTCGCATTTATCATCACCGCATCTTTCCCTTGCCTTCGTTAAATAAAGGCTTGGCCCCTTGACCAGTTATCAAGGACAGTCACAGTGACCATTTGCTTATTGAGCAAGGGGCCAAGTCAGAACAGAAATTCTGATTTGTTTGTTTCAGTGATATGTGCAGGGATTCAGGTAACTGAAGCAAAGGTGAAAAACAAACAAACCAAACCTTGTGTTTTATTCCAAAAAAAAACCAAAAAAATTTACATCAAGTTCCGCCCTCTCTCTCTGCATTACTTGTCCCACTACTCTCCGGGCAAAACACTCTCAAAGGTGCTACCCAACTACGAAAAGCGGTACTCCTGCCGCTCTGTACTCCTCTTCCTATTCCCACATCCCGGCGTTGATCCGCGGAAGCAGCAGAGAAGCTACCAACACGAAAGCCACGCTCTCGTGCTCTTCGGTAGCGCTCCTCACCTTCTCTCAGCCACTGTTCAGCAAGACCAAGGCTGATTCGGAGTTCGAATAGTTGGGCCTCCATGGCCCTTCGTTCCTCCCTTTCAGTCAATCTGTTGGCTCTTTCTCTCTCTGCGTCTCTTTCTCTCTCTGTCCGTTCTCTCTCACGGTCTTCCCTCTCCAACTGGAGAGTGATCCTCAGTTCCATAGCATCCCTGGATGAGTCGTCATCAGGATGACGCCGCAGTTCCTCTCCAGTTCTGCTATCCTAGCCTCCTTATGCACAGCTTGGGCAAGCGCTTCTTCCGTCTCCTTTTCCTGCCGAGTGTACCATCTCAGATACGCGATAAGGCGTAAACAAAGAGAACTCAACGCTGAAACTTTTACCTGTATACGAAGCATTCCTTCTGCCTCCGCAGCACGCTGCGTGGCGTGAGCAAGTTGCTCATGAAGCGAGTCAAGTTCTGAGGTGGGAATCCACAAGCTGGAAGAGGAACCACCTACTCCCATCGCTGGGGAGGCTGCGCCAATCTGGGCATGCTGCGACCATGTGAATTAGCAGCCAACATCTGGAATCTGAGGTTTTAACTAGGAACGTACTGTACACCTACCAAGGCGCTCGTAGCTCCGCGGGTATCGCCCAACTGTTGTTCCATCTCTGCCAAGCGAGTTCGTAAATTCGCGATCATGGCATCCCGGACATCCTGCGGCCTTACAAGTCAGCATTTTCACCAGAAAACCAAGGAAAAGAGAAAGAAGAGAAGAGAAAAGGGGAAACCTACCTCCACAAGTCCCCTGGGTTGGAACCGTTCTGCGTACTTTGTCCTATATAGACGCAAATAGTCTTCGCTGTCCCGCGCCTGTGATTCTACAATCGTGCCACCCCCGTTGCCAGTCTTCGTACTGTTCAGGGAACCGCACGCGCCAGTCAATGCAGGTCGCCGGTCCTCGCGTCTTTCTCCCGACACGAGGTGGCGCAGCCGTATCCACCCATTCCTGAGCCAGTCCTAAGGTTCTCATAACCAATCGTAGCCGGAGCGGCTCGATTTCATTCAGGCAGTGCATCCACAGTTCACGTCCGAACCGGGCACGACTTGCTAGAACCCACGGCTGGTCGGCATCGACCATGTCTGAGTAGGGTCTCCAGTTTACCATCGCTGCAGGGAACTCCTGTAGCTCTCGCCTCAGCACCATCAGTTGGTAGGTTAGGGGTGCCGCACTCATGATGGGTTCCCACCGCCTGGCTAGCGGCACCATCGCAGGTCGCCAATGTCGAGCTCTCCCCATGGGGAGGTAATAATAGCTCCATAACTGCTCGGCGCAGGTCATCAGTACCATGCAAAAACACAAAAAAAATATATATATACAAAACAAGAAAAACAAAAAAAATACCTGGATGAATGGTGTGAAACCACTCACAGTCGTCTCACGATCCGTTTCTTGGAATAGGCCTGCAAACAAGTGTGCCAGCATGGCGGCTCCCCAGGCATAATACCCTACTCTTTCAAGGTCTGACAGCAGCTCCAGGAAGCAACATTGGATACCATCCCCTTTCGAGCTCAGTACCAATCTCCCCAAAAGGAAGAGGAGAAATCTCCTCAAATCTATGTTACATCTTTCCCAGTTGCCGAAATCTGTGCAATACACGGCGCGGCATCCTATTTCTATCCTTTCCATGAACTCTTCTGAGGATTCATCATCCCGCCGACGAGTGTCGGTGAGCCCTAATGCATCCATGAGGGACGCCCTAGCTACCGACCTATTTTTCCGACCATCCAGGTCCAGACCCAGTAACTTCTGGGCACCTTCTCTGTAGTCCGCGTAAGTGACTCCGGTCACTGCCTCGCCCTCTACCTTCAGGCTTGTGATCCGGACCACATCCTCCAAGCTGGGCACCATGTGCCCCCAGGGCATCAGGAATGCCCGGCTCACTGGGTCCCATCTCTCACACAAAGCTTGGATCAGAACCAGGTCGGGCTTGATCGGCTCGATCCGAAGAAAGGTACCAAATCCCATCACGTCTAGCCTCGCCTTCTGAAAATCTGGGAGGCCCCTGTACGCCGCTACTACCAACTCCCACAAGATTTGTGATTTCATCACAACCTACACATACAAGGAATGGGGGTGAGGTTTGGTCACAAGAAAGGAAGAAAAAATGAGAAAAGGGCAAGAAAACTTGGCTTACGAGTTGTGATTGGGCCCTTTCGCTGAAGTGCCCTTCAAGGTCTGAAAGCCTTCTGGAACTACTACCACTGGACCTGCTTCTCTTCGAGGAGTGGGAAGATTCGCCCTCCATCAACTCTCGGAATTTTGAACTCCTCCTCTCCCGTGAGAACTTGTGCTCCTCGAGTTAGTCCTCGATATACCTGGGAAGATAAAAGGGACACGAATTTATAGAAATGGAAGGAGTGCGGGCCAAGATTGCCTCCATCACCTGTCGATGATAGCCCTCGCAATAAGACACCGGCCAAGCGGCCCCATGTGTCGCTTCACCGCTCGCACAGGGTGATTGACTGGACGAAGAATAGGACGAATAGCCCCTATGTTGTCTAGGGATACCCTATCATGTTTTGGAGGACGCCCGCAAAATTTGGCACAACATCCGGGAAAAGGAACTAGGGCCGTCAGTATTGACTTCGACGGCAGATTCCCGTGGAAAATGGTCACAATAAGACGTGATTCTCCGCTCGAGGCGGAGTCTCGACAGATCCGTCACATGGGAACAGTGCAAAGGAGAAGAAGTGTAGGGAAGAAGGAACGCACAAGAGGACAAACAAGCATCAGAAAATCAAATCACTCCATTCATAATTCTACATAAGCTGTCAAAAACATCATAAACATAAAGAGGTGACGGGTCCACTAGCCCGCCAATCCTCACCATCACTCATCTCTCCGGGCACTCTCCTCCTCTCCCCCGAGGTGAGGGTCCCTCAGAAGCCTCCGGGATCCCCGTGCAGTAGCACCTGCCTCGCCTCTGGGCGCCTGCTCCGCAGCAGTGACTCGCTGCTCCTCCCCTGGCGTGGCGAAGAAGCCACTGGCGGCAAAGCGACCGGACTGGCGGAGTCGCTCCCCGAACTCTCGCGCTCTCTCGTAGCGCGTCTCCATCCCTCCTAGCCTCTGCACGACGGCCTGAAGGCCCAGCTGGAGCTCCCTCACTTGGGCCTCCAAGGCCCTCCTCTCGGTCAGATCCCGCTGTCGCTCGGACCTTCTCTCGGCCTTCTCTCTCTCTACCTCTCTCCTCATCATCTGCAGAAGAACCCTTAACTCCAGGATGTCTGGAGAAGGTCTCTCCTCACCACGGTGCCGCAGCTCCGCTACAGTCGCCACCCAGGCGTCACGCTCCTCTTCCGCCCGGGTCGCACGGGCCACCGCACCGGCAAGTTGCTCCCGGAGGGAAGCAATCTCGAGAAAAGGGGCCGAGGAGCTAGAAGATCCGCCAGCCGCTCCCACCGTCGCTGTCTGCTGGGCGCGCTGGAACAAAATAAACAACGGCCGTCAGTGAAACTCCGAAATCTGAAGTTAAAAGTGCGGCACATAACTTACCAGGAGTGACAACTCATGTTGAGCGACGGCCAGCTGCCGCCTAGTCTCTGACAGTTGGGCGCGCGAGCCGCCGATGCCACGCGTGTCCCCAGCTTGGGGAAGCCCCGCGTAGCTCTCTCTCTGCCGCCGCAGGAAGTCGGCACTGTCCTGCACCAGTATACCCCCTTGCTGTCCAGGGAGACGTACGGGCCACTCCTCGAGCCTCGCCTTGCCGCGACTCTCCCTCCTGACGCGGCTCGGCTCGTCCGCACTCGCCCACTCATCGGCCAGACCCAGGGTCCTTGCCATGTCCTGCACCAAGAAAGGGGTCCCACATCAGTTAAAAAGGAACGCGTCACCTGTCTAGGACGCGTCCATCATTTGAGTGCAACACTCACCGAACCCTTTTCCCCTCGCGCGGCTCGCTTCAAAACCCAAAATGAATTAAAAGAGGAAGAGATCGAAGGACCTACCGGACCGTGTTCACCTCCTCCCACGCCATCGGGCCCCTCGGGTCCCTCGGGGGCCCGGAGCGGCCCTTCCTCCTCCATGGACGCCGTTCCGTGCTCGGGCGCGTCCCTCCTTGGGCGAGGGTTCCTCGTCCCTCTCCACCTTCACCGTGGTCAGACCACCGAACTCCATCGATCAAGAGGGAGAAGACGAAGACGGGCAAGCGAGTTTCGGCAGAAGGCGGCTCGTTTGCGGGTAAGGCACGGGAGAAGAAAGGTCACCCGTCGCTTTAAATTTGAATTCGAGGATTAAGACGCGTCCTCACGCCTGGACGCGCCCAAAAGAAAGAGAAAAGGAGATCCCTCCGTGCGAGGCGTAGTTCCCTGCTGTTTAGGGTAAGGTCTCGTGAAGCGTGCCTCGAAACAACTTGGTGCAAGAGAAGAAGTGTAGGAAGGGAAGATCGCTACAGGACAAAACGTGTCACATCAGTGGTCATTGTCAAGATTTTGTCTGGATCTCCTTTGTACTGTGGTGCGATTCTGCTGTGATTCTGCTACTTTCTGATGTTGCTAACCTTTGCTAATCTGTGCAGGTTTTACTAACGGACGTCTTTGTCCTGTCTCCTGTCCCACCTTTCATTGGTTGGTCCCACCATGTCATGCATCATAGTATACGATACCTACGCTACTAGAGCATGTCAAGGACCTTGCGGCCCGAACGAATCTGGGATTTGAGTTCCCCTTCAACAAAAACGGTGATGATCCCGGAAGAGTTTGGGTTGTACGGATAGGCCGTCAATCTGTGATAGAATGGGGACGACGGTTCCATTCAGTGAGTTGGTGCGCGGATAAACGGGCCCCAGCCCAGTATCAGCTCACCGGGTCGGTATCCTGACCCGTTCTTCACAAGTTGACAATATTATCCTTGGCTATTTTCTATTTTGTTTGTTTTAAATTTTTCTTTAAACCCAGCATGCATTCATATAGGACTTTGATTCATTGCGGAAGATCATTCAAGCGATTCGATTGTGAAAGCCGTTGTGTTTCAATTCCTACAAATATGAGATATTCCACTCTGAATGAAATACTGAGTTTCTTTGAGACAGCCCTACGCTGCTCTTCCAAAGGAGACCCTTGTTTGGACAGACCCTCAGATATTCCTTTACATTTTTGACCCACCTTGGCCGCAGCACTTCCACATTGGCTGGTAACCGCTCCCCAAAGGTGAAACCTCCGGTTTATGACCCAGGTACTTCCACACCGAGAAGTTGGTCTTCTTTTGTTTCGTGCCTGAGTGCACATCTCACCCTCCCTTATTTGATCTCCGTCCAAGCGATCGTCAATATTTGAAAGACCTCCTTCAAGGTCGCCTCATTGAAACTTCAGGAAAGATTCCAAACAGTAACGTCACAAGCGTGTCTCATCACACCTTGGCATCAACTTATCAGTCCGCTCCCACTTCATTTCAGTCCACTTCGATACCATTCCACTACGTGTCGCTCCCTTGCAAAGCAGACGCCAAGGCGGGGCAGCTGTAGACACGCCATTCTTGACGTCTCATAAGAAAGTCTCATATTACTATACGACGCCCCGCGATGGCCTACGCATTTCGAATCGCTCGAGTGCTTCCTTTTCCTGAGTCTTCTTCCGCCCTTTTCGGCATCCGGAATCGTCCCGTCACGGCATTCGAACGGCATCAACACCAGTCGAACGCATCAAGAGGTTCCGGAATCAAGAAGGGGGTCTGCCAGACGGCCGCCGACGCCTGATCCAAGGACCCGGGTGGGTCTTAATGGGGGCGTCCAGGCCCCTGGACGCCCCCATGATTTTGATTTATTTTATTTTTTTCTTCAGGGCCCAAAATTAAATAAATAATAAAAAATAATAAATTAATGGAGGCGTCCAGGCATTTGGACGCCTCCATAAAAAGAAAATATAAAAAAATATATATATTGCCAGTTGGCATATAAAAATAAAAAAAATTAAAAAAAATGTATATATCAATGGAGGCGTCCAGGCCCCTGGACGCCTCCATAAAAACATGTAAAAAAAAAAAAATATAAAATGCCAGCCTTGGCATAAAAGACAAAAACAATAAAAAATAATAAACTTTTGGAGGCGTCCAGGCCCTTGGACGCCTCCATTAACTCACTCACGGGCGCCGGCCACCGAACGACGGTTTGTCGTGTGTGAAAAAAGCCAAATTTAGAGACGTCCAGCTGACTGGACGCGCCCATTTCTGAATCACGAGGCGCCGCTCACAAAACCACGCGTTGTGCCAAACCGCGTGCGGCCGTCGTCGATTTTCGGTGGACCTGTTAGAGGCGTCCGGGACCCTGGACGCCCCCATAAAAGTATTCTAAAAAAATCAATAAAAATAGAATAAAATATTATTTCGGCCCTGATGGAGGTGTCCAGGGTCCTGGACGCCTCCACCTTCCGGAGCTCTATAAATAGAGGCCCCCCCCTCAGTTCTAGGGGAGCGAAGCAGTGATCCGATAGGCTGCCGCAGCCCAGAGGCTACGGAGTCATTTTTCTAACCCGTGGGTTCTTTTGTAGGTGGAGGTTCTGCCGGCTTCTCGGGTGCTCACGCTCGCGAGAGGAAGGTCGTCTTCATCCACCGCGCTTCCACGTCGTCCCCACGCTGCCGGAGCTCCGCCGGATTTCACCCTCGGCTCATCCAATAAGCCTTTTCTTCCCCTTTTTCTCCATAGTCCTTTACATTCATCATATTGCATCATCTATCCCCCTTCACAAGGGGGCCTCTTCTCTTATACTTCTTACATCCATCATCTCATTTTCCTCCTACTCGAGTCCGAGAGGGGTTTAAAAGATAACACCAACCAGGTGTGTGTCTTGCCATCATTTCGTTATTTTTATCGCAAGGATTCGAATACTACACCTCCATCTTTCTAATCCACTTGTCATTTATTTGTCGTTGTCTTGCAAGGGTACCCGAGGAAAGCCCTCTCCGTCGGCCGGCCGGAAGGAGAGGAAGAAGCAACCCGCCATCTCCCGCTTTTGAGGTAGGCGCGATCACCTTCTTATTTTGGGGTCTTTTGGCCCCTGGCGATCACATCTTATCATCGAGGCCGCGGCGAGTCACTTCCCCAATGGCCGTTTAAATTTCTGTTTCCTATATTCTCTTTATATTTTGTTATATATTCTGCTTATATCATCGAGGCCGCGGCGAGTCACTTCCCCAATGGCCGTTTAATTTTCTATTCCTACGATCTCTTTATGCTTTGTTATATTCTGCTTATATCATCGAGGCCGCGGCGAGTCACATCCCCAATGGCCGTTTAAATTTCCGCTCTTATATTTTCTTTATATTCTGTTATATTCTGCTCATATCATCGAGGCCGCGGCGAGTCACTTCCCCAATGGCCGTTTAAATTTCTGTTCTCATATTTTCTCTATATTCTGTTATATTCTGTTCATATTCTCGAGGCCGCGGCGAGTAACTTCCCCAATGGCCGTTTCAATTCTTGTTATTTAATTTTTGCATCATTCCCGTCCCCCCGAGGTCGCGGCGAGTCACTTCCCGCTATGGCCGTTTAATCCCCATATTTTGCTATATCATACTTGTCCCGCTCGCCCCGCCGGAGCAATCTCCCGTGGTGGCCCCTTCTCTCTTTCCTCTCATTTCTGTGTTGCAGCAAACAAAACAAACAAAAAAGAAGGAGCCCGCGCGCTCTCCGCCTCTTCCTCTTCCCCGCATCCAGCTCTACTCCGAACCGCGTGACGTCGCTCACACCTCCCACACTAGCTGACCTGGGTAGCGGCGGATACTGTCCCAACTGCTGCTGCCTCTGCTGCTGGGGAACCTGCTGCTGCGGCGGCCTCTGAGGACAGTCACGCGCCATGTGCCCTGGCTGGTCACACCGAAAATAGATAATCAGTGCCGTGCACTGCCTGCCTCGGTGAAACCCACTACACCGTGGACACGATCCTCGCGACCCACCCACTGATCCCTGACGCTGCAAAAGGATCGGCTGCTGTACACTGCCCGATGAAGCTTGCCCCTGATCCTTGTGTTTATTCTTTCAGAAATTCTTCGAGAGGAACTTCTTGACCTTCGTGCCAAAAGACGTAGATCCTGTCACCGACGCTGCCTGTGCCGGCACACCTGAACCACTCATCGCATCCTGGAAAGAACCCTGCTGCTGGGTAGCCGACTGCTGGCTGCGACCTGACAAAGACTGCCCCTGCCTGATCGGTCCTCGGGTCCTCTGCATATCCATCTCCAAGGAATCCGCAACACGAGATGCCGTCTCTAGATCAGTGGCCCCTTTCGCGATCAGATGGTGCCTCAGCTCTTGCCTCAAGCCCTGAACAAACTACGCGGTCTTCACCCTCTCATGCTCCATGATATGAGGTGCATACCGAGCCAGCTCGACAAACCGGCCCCTGTACTGCAACACGGACATGTCACCCTGCACTAGCTCTAGAAACTCCCGCATCCGCTGCGTAGCAACATAATCTGGACAGTACGTACGCTCGAAAGCACTGACGAAGTCGTCCCACTCGACCTGCTCAAGTGGACGAAGCTGAAAAGACGTCTTCCACTCGGAAGACCACCACTTCCGAGCCGTACCCTGCAACTGGTTGTAGGCCAACACCACTCTATCCTCGGCAGCACTCTTCGCAGAACTGAACACCCGCTCCATCTCATCAAGCCAATCACGAGCCGCATCAGGGTCTGTCTGGCCGCTGAAGTAAGGTGGATGGAACTGCATGAAGTCCCTCACTTCTCGGTCTAGCCCACCCCTAGCAGACGAGCCCTCACCAGCCTCTCCGCCGAACTGCTGAGACATAAGCTGGTACATGCCACGGAAGAAATCCTCGGCCCCCGGAACTCCCGCGGTATCCGCGGTCTCGGTGGCCCCTGGTGGCACTCTACTATGCTCCTCCTGGTCCCCCTGGACCCCCTGCTGGATCTCCTGACCTCCAGCCGATTGCCCCTGCTGAGAGCGAGAGCTCCTCCTCGGCGCCATGCTCGCTCCTGAAGCAAAAGACAGAAAACACAAAAACGGCATGGTCAAAAGAAACACGCGGTGCCCAATGCCAGCGTCACCTGTGCATCATCACTGTGGACTAGTGGACCACTACAATTACCTATGATTCTCATTTAATTCCACAACCGCGCTCTGATACCAGCTGTAACGACCCGAGAATTCGATTACCGGGAAGGCCCGATAACCCGAGACTCGCACCGCCACCCATGAGTCCGAAGACTCGGAAGGGTTAGAAGGATGGTGTGGAAACTACACAAGTATCAAAAATAATTACAGAAATTAAACAGTTATAATATTAAGCAGAAAATAAATTAGCATTTTACATAGTCCACAATGGAAAATAACAACAACAGTAGTCCACGACTAGTACAGAGACAAGAAAAGAAAGTACAGCTACACGGGGCATACCCCGGCTCTGACCTCTGGCACTACCTCTGGGCACCCGCACCTCGCTGCACCCCAGACGCGCTTCCATGGGACGTCCCCTCACCTGAAACACGGTGAAAACACGCAGGGAATGAGTCTCGAAACAAGACTCAGTAGGGATCACTCGGACCCTACCTCGTAAAATGAGAAACCACTACACTAGCGGTAGGAGAGTACCTCGGAAAGGAAAGCCCTGTACTCTACACGACAAAGACCCTACGGCACGCAAACCGGCACACTTGCCACGGTAAGACAACTAAAGCTCAACGGTCGACCCGAGAAAACCCGAAAGTCGAAAACACACGACTGACAGTCTGTCACTCCGTACTCGACAGGAGTATCTCCCACCAGAAGCACAGCCCGTAGCGTCCCCTGAAGTCTTACACCGCGCCGCAGGTGAACCGCCTGACGTGGTAGCTCCTACCAAAGGCGCGAACACCGTACAAGTAACCACAAACAAGTGACTAGCTGGGGTCACGCCCGTCGACGTGCGTCCACTGTCCCCAACCACGTGTGCACACACAGACCACACGTCCTAGGTCTGGCCCTCTGACCGGTTTTCCCCTAGCACTGGACTCTGATTAGACGAGGGGCCCGACGGAAACCAGTCTAAAACCGTCCTCAGGGTAAGCCCGTACACCACTCCCTGGTGCAACCGGTACTGCGTACTGGTAGGTTACGACTAGTGGAGGGTCACTGAAGGAGTAGTGTAATGCCCCGGGGTTTTTGGATCCTCTTTCGTGGGTCCCGGGTCTGGTTTCTTGGAGCGTCTGTCTCCGTTGTGTCCGAAATTTCGTTTCGGACATCTTTCGTGTTCGGATCGGCGCGATCCGGAGTCGTTTCGGAGGCCCGGAGGCGTTCCACGGCTTTTTCCGCGTGTGTTTTCCGATTCCCAGCGTGGGTTTCGGCTTTCCCTTCGGAACCTCGTTGCGGGTGAACCGGGCCGTTCACCTAGGCGAGTGTGGTACCGTTGCGATCGGTGCGTTCCGAGGATCGCGAGGGTGTGATTTTTTATTTTTCAGGATTTTTCCGATTTTCTGGATTTTCCTATATATAACCCCCACCCTCTCTCTTCCTCTCATTTCTCACTCTCACCCTCTCTCTCTTCTCCCACTCTCTCCTCTCACACTCTCCTCTCCGACGGCCGACGGACCGAGGCGGGGGCGATGCGGGCGAGGAGGACGGCGAGGATGGGTCGAGGATCGAGGCTCGAGGGCGCGGTGAAGCTCGGCCGTGAGTTCGTGGAGCGGCGAGGCTTCAACGGCGTTTTCTTCGTGGATCGGCGTCCACGGTGCATGAAATCTTCGGTGGAGGTAGGATGATGGACCCCCAGCTCGTGCACTTCCTTTCCCGCAAGTTTCGTAGGCTACGGTGAGCCGAGCGGGCCAAACGGGGTGATTTGGGCAAAATCCATGTTTTAGGGCTTGTGGGCCGATCTCCCGTTTGATTGCGTTTCTGGCCGATCCGAGGCCGTAGATGCATGCTAGGGGTTATTTGGGGGCTTCCCCTATGTTTTCCCCCTCATCCGTGGATGTTTGGGGGCGTGACGTGGATTTTTGGGATTTTCCCGCCGTTCTCGGTTTTCCGAAATGGTCGCGGTCCACCAGAAACTGCGTTCATTGGTCGCGGTCTTG
Organism: Amorphophallus konjac; assembly: GCA_022559845.1. Classification (NCBI taxonomy): domain Eukaryota; kingdom Viridiplantae; phylum Streptophyta; class Magnoliopsida; order Alismatales; family Araceae; genus Amorphophallus; species Amorphophallus konjac. Next base: position 445,123,642 of record CM040126.1, read on the forward strand.
GGAGAACCACGTTCATCCTTTGTGTTTTGGTCGAGGAGGCCTTCGAGCGTCGCGGTCGTGCGATAGACCGCTTTGATCTAGTCACGTTCATGGGATGACCGCTACTGTCTGGTCGCGGTCCTCGGGCGACCGCTACCATCGGGGTTGCGCCTGGATAGTTGCGGTCGTGAGGTGACCGTGACAGCATGGTCACGGTCTCCGGTCGACCGCTACCATCTGGTCGCGGTCCCCGGTCGACCACTATCTGGTCGCGGTCACCAGGTGACCACTACCATGTTCTGGTTCCTGTTTGCGCTGTTTTGACCCCCGGTCGACTCGGTTGTGACCCAGTGGTTGACTTTCGGTCTCGTGAGTGTCTCGGACACCCTGTGGAGTTCCGTGACCATGTCTTTGGGTGTCCAGAGGTCCCACTTGCCTCGTTTTGCGTGCCACGAGCTTAAGGGTCCAGTCGACCTTTTAGCGCTCCGATTGTGTTGTGTTGGTCTCCGGTCGACTCGGTTGTGACCCAGTGGTCGACCTCCGGCCTTGTGAGTATCCCGGACACCCCATGGGTTCTGTGTCTGTGTTTTTGGGGTGTCGGGAGGGACCGTGTTATGCTCGATCGAGTCACCGTGTACCGGTGTGCGTGCGGTGGGGTCTCCCCCGCATGTCGTGGGTTTTCTTTGGAAGGCGATTCCCATGTGGGCCGTGTGCTTGGCCTTGGACTGCGAGTCCAGTTATCCGGCCTGGGGCTGGAGGTTTCCCGCTTGCTACAAGATGGGAAATCGTCGTGGTGGCTTGTGTGCTGCCCTGGGAATCGTGCTTCTGTGTTTTCCGTGTGGCCCGTGTGGGTGGCCTTAGTCCCTTGCGTTCCCTTCCCGAGGGAGTGGTCTTGGCGACTCGTGAGTTGTCTCGGTACTTGTGCTACCGTGGTTTTAGACCTAGAGATTGGACTAGATTGTCGGCCTTGTGCTGTTGCATACAACGGTCTTGACCCCGAGTCTGGTGACTCAAGGACCGTTGGGTGTAGTGCGTCTAGAGGACTGCCCAGAGTCCAGTGGCTTAGTGCCACTTGAGTTTTCTCGACTCCCGCGCACGGTGCGTGCGTGGCCATGGACTGTGAGTCCCGTTTCTTCTCCGACTGTGGTCACCGTGCGACGGGGCCGGTACGTGGGGTGGTCCCCGTACGTCGTCGGATTCGGACGTTGTTTTCCGTTGAGTTGAGAGTCTACTCCTTCAGTGACCCTCCACTAGTCGTAGCCCACCAGTACGAGGTGTTGGTCTCACCTGGGAGTGGTGTACGGGCATTCACCTTTGAGACGGTTTGTGGACCGGTTACCATAGGCCCCTCGTCGGTAGCCAGAGTCCGGCTACGGGGGAAAACCGGTCAGAGGACTAGACCTAGTGACGCAAGGTCTGTGTGTGCACACGTGGTTGGGGGCGATTGGACCCACGTCGACAGGCGTGACCCCAGCTAGTCACTTGTTTGTGGTTACTTGTACGGTGTTCGCGCCTCGGGTAGGACCTACCACGTCAGGCGGTTCACCTGCAGTGCGGTGTAAGACGTCAGGGGACGCTACCGGCTGTGCTTCTAGTGGGTGGTACTCCTGTCGAGTACGGAGTGACAGACTGTCAGTTTTCGTGACTTTGACCTTCGGGTTTTCGGTCGTGTTGACCAGTGAGTTCGGTTGTTTCACCTTGGCGCGTGTGTCGGTTCTTGCGCCGTGAGACTAGTGCTAGTGGCTTTACCGAGGTGGCGTCTCGTGGTGCAGTACCCGCGATCGGATGGTCGGGGTTGCACCTTGGACAGCGTGTCCAGGTTGGCTGTCCGGGGGACAGGCCTCTACGGCGTGGTTGCCGTGTGTTTTTACTTCGGTAGGTGGTACTAGCGTGGATTGGTAGCTTCGACTTCGTGATCGAGGTGTGCCTTCTGGCAGTAGGAGTAGCTGTAGTGCCGAGTTTTTGACCGGCCACCGGTTTGCTGTTCCTGCTGTAGTTGTAGCTCTCCTTTCCGCTACCGCCGTTGTTTCCGGTTGGGGTTCCGCGGGATCCCTGCTGAGTCTCTGTTTTGGAGACTCATTCCTTGCTTTTCAGGTGTGGCGGTTCTTCCTCGCGGTTCGAGGGTGCGGAGCGGAGGTTCTCAGTTGCCAGCTTGCCGGGCCGAGTGTTCACTTGGCATGTGGTACGTTTTACTGCTTTAGACTATACTTTCTGTTGGACTGGACTCTTGTAGCTATAGTTGTTTATTTATTTCTGTTAATTGTTGCATTATCCTACTTTATTTCCTATTTCTTTGTGCCTCCACACTCCTTTTAGCCCTTCCGAGCTCTCCCGGCTCGTGGGCGGCGGTTCGAGTCTCGGATTATCGGGCCTTCCCGGTAATCGGATTCTCGGGTCGTTACAAGTAGACTCTCAAGTCAACGGAAAACAACGTCACAATCGTAGGTACGAAGAACCCCCCTTGTACCAACACCGACACACAGCGACACAAGCCGAAATCACCACCTCCCGGGACCCCACGGCACCCTCACGTGTGGCCCCCACATGATGCCCAGCATCAGTCAGACCACGGGTCAGCACAGGGATCGAGACTCGCTCATCTGGGACTCGAATCGGTAAGGGATGATAGACACAGTCGCCGGAGGACCGCCTCCTGTGGTAGCGGTCTGCCCAGGACCGCAACCACACAGTCGCGGTCCTCCTGGGACCGCGACCATCCCAGCACGAAAAGATGAACGCGGTCACCTCGTGACCGTGTTCATACAGTAGCGGTCTCCTGGAGACCGCGACTAGCGTGCAACGGTCAAAAACAACAGTCAAACATCTCGGGGTCCGTGCCGATCCCCACGGTGAACGCGGTCGTCCCCAACAGTAGCGGTCTGTCGCAAGACCGCGTCCGCCCACCGATACTTTAAGGCCTAACGGTTTAAAATCTGATGAAAGCGGTCCCCGCCTGACCGCGACCAGTGAAAACGGTCACTGGTGGACCGCGATCACCTCGGAAAACCGAGAACGGCGGGAAATGGCCGAAAACGCCATTCCACGCCCCAATCACCTCCGGGTGATGGGGAAACAAAGGGGGAACTCGTCCCCACGCCCTAGAGTACCGAATGATGCCCCCAAAACTCCAAATGGCTCGGTAAAACTCTAGATCGGCCCTCAAACCCCCGAAGCATGCATTTCCCGTCCCGAGCTCAAACGAACCCCTCTCGGCTCCCCGCCGGCCTAGAAATCACGGGAAAGGAAAGCACGGAGATAGAGGATCGTCACCCTACCTAAATGGAGCGAATGCTCCGTCGGATCGTCCACGAATCGTGAAGAACGCTTTTAGAAACCCCGCCTCCCCACGCTTGCCGCACGCCCGCACGATCGTCTCGACGTCGCCCACGTCCTAGCCGCGTCGCACCGCCGCCGTCTGCAGCCGGAACGGAGGTCGCCGCGCTCGAATGGGAGAGAGGGAGAGAGAGAGGGCGGCCACGGTTGGGGAAGGAAGGAGGAAGAAGAAGAAGAAAGAGAAAGGGAAAAAGAAAAGAAAAGGAATAGGAATATATAGAAAATCTGAATTTTTGAAAAAAATACCAAAAAATAGAAAAATACGTTTCCGGAATCCTCGGAACGCACCGGTCGCAACGGTACCACTCGTGCCTAGGTGAACGGCCCGGTCCACCCGCAGCGAGCTTCCGAAGAAATAGTCGAAACACACACCGGAAATCGGAAAACACACGCGGAAAAGCCACGGAATGCCTCCGGGCCTTCGAAACAACTCCGGACGCGCCGATCCGAACACGAAAGATGTCCGAAACGAAATTTCGGACATAACGGAGCCGGACACTCCGAAAACCTGATCCGGGACCCACAGAGAAGGATCCGAAAGGTCCGGGATATTACAATCATCCTCTTGGGAAACTCAAGGCATGCGGGGGAAACCCCACCGCACATACACCGACACATGGTGACTCGGACTAGCGTAACACGAAAGCCCGACACACGAGAAGTCACCCGGACTCTCAAACCCACGGGCACGCTAAACGAGGTAGCACGGTTCTCCCGACACCCTCAAAACACGGATGCAGAATCCCACAGGTGTCTGGCACACTCACGAGACCGCAGGTCGACCACTGGGTCACAACCGGGCTGACCAGAAGTCCACACATCGTGAAACGATCGCGAAAAGCACGAAAACTCACCTCGGTGCAACCTAGGGCCCGACGGTCTAGCCCTAGACCGTCACAGAATGTAACGGTCTAAGTCCCGGCCGTCACAGCCCTCTAACACTCCAACGCTGGGGCGTTACACACAAGAAGCAAAACTGGCCGTGACGCGCCCGCCCCGGGGCGTCACGGCCTCTAACGGATCCAGCCAGGCGCGTTAGAGACAGATTGTGACGCACACCCCTCGGGGCGTCACAACCCCTAACGGCCCTGGCCAGGCACGTTAGAAGAGGGATACGTCAACTCTGATGCACCCTAGCAGGCGCGTCACGGCGCTCTGACGGACCAGACTTGGTGCGTCAGGGGCTGTGACCCCAACGGTCTGAAAACCACGGCGACCACGTAACGGTCGGACCCAAGCGCGTTACAACTCTCTGACGGCATATCGTGGGACCGTCAGGCCCACGATTGCCAACACACCAAGCGAAGGGAGCGTAACGCACCTGCCCAGGCGCGTTACAGCTCCCTGACGGCCTGTCGTGGGACCGTCAGGCCCACGAACGGCACACTCTAAACAACAGGAGTGTAACGCACCAGCCCAGGCGCGTTACACACTGTGACGGTCACTGGAACGACCGTCACACCCTCCCGAGAACGCTACGGCGGGAAACGACCCAAAACTCTGATCCACGCCCCGATCACCCCCGGGTGATGGGGAAACAAAGGGGAATCCATCCCCAAGCCCCTAGGCATGCATCTAAACCCCTAGATCGGCCAAAAACGTCGTAAAACGAGAGATCGGCCCACGAGCCCTAAAGCATGGATTTTTCCCAAAAATCCTTGATTTCACCCGCTCGGCTCACCACGGCCTACGAAACTCGCGGGAAAGGAAGTGCACGAGCTGGGGGTCCATCTCCCTACCTCCACCAAAGATTTCGCGCCCCGAACTCACCGATCCGTGAAGAAAACGCCGTTGAAGCCTCGCCGTTCCACGAACCCACGGCCGAGCTTCCACGCGCCTCCACCGCCTCGATCCTCACCCATCCTCGCCCATGCCTCGCCCGCGCCGTCCCCACCTCGCCCATGCTCCGCCCCGTCGACCGCCGGAGAGAGAGGGAGAGAAATGAGAAATGAGAGGGGAGAGAGAGAGAAAGGTTATATATAGGAAAATCCAGAAATTCTGGAAAATACCAAAAAATAGAAAATCACATTTCCGCGATCCTCGGAATGCACCGATCGCAACGGTACCACACTCGCCTAGGTGAACGGCCCGGTTCACCCGCAACGAGGTTCCGAAGGAATTACCGAAACACACACCGGGAATCGGAAAACACGCGCGGAAAAAGCCGTAGAACGCTTCCGGGCCTCCGAAACAACTCTGGATCGCGCCGATCCGAACACGAAAGATGTCCGATACGAAATTTCAGACACAACGGAGTCAAACACTCCGAGAAACCAGATCCAAGACCCACGAACAAGGATCCAAAAATATGCGGGGCATTACAGGTCCGGTCTAATATTAAAATTAGGGTAGCACATGCAGTCTCAGGGGAGCATGCAGTCCGAGTTCAAGATAATTTGATGTCAACGATCAGGGGGAGCACATGCAGTCTCCGGGGATCATCCACAGCCTCAGGAGAGCATTTGATGTCTCAAGGGAGCATGCATGACCAGAGGTTCAGGGTAAAACATATGTCAACCCTTTAGAGGAGCACATGTAGTCTCAGGGGAGCATCCACGGTGTAATGACCCAAGATCCAGATACCGGGAAGGCCCGATACCATTCGAAACCTGACCCGCCGCCCATGAGTCGGGAGGGCTCGGAAGGGCTAAAAGGAGTGTGGAGGCACAAAGAAATAGGAAATAGAGTAGGATAATACAACAATTAACAGAAATAAATAAACAACTACAATAGCAGTAGAGTCTAGTATAACAGAAAGTACAATCTAAAGCAGTAAAAACGTACCACATGCCGAGTGAACACTCGGCCCGCCGAGCCCGTTCTGTGTTCTCGTCTGATTCTGAAGGGGTCTTCGACGAAGACTCCTATTTGTAGGGACTTGGTCTCCTTTGTGGGTTCTCGGGCTTTTGTTGCTGCCCTTGCTTGGGTTCTTTGGCCTCGTTTTTGCTTCTTTGGGCCTTGGGCCTTGGGCCTTGTACGCTTCTTGGCCCTCTTTGGCCGTTTCCCCTCCCCTCCTCTGTACCCCTTTCTCCTTTGTGCTTTCTTATATGAAAATCGCTTGCCTGGTGGCCGGGATAGTGGTTTCATCTTCTTCCGCAATGAAGAGATGAACCCCCTCTCCCGTCTCCCCCCCTTGCAAGTATCAACTTTAGTTACAAAAACTAAGAACCTCTGAACCGTAACCTCAAACCTCGAGGATGAACCGCCACACCTGAAAAGCAGGGGTGAGCCTCCTGTCACTGGCCCAGTAGGGATCCCGCGGAACCTCAACTGAGAACAACGGCGGCACGAAAAGATGTAACTACAAGAGCAACAGTACCAGCAGGAACAGTAAACCTGATGGCCGGTCAAAACTCGGCACTACAACTACTCCTACTGTACCGGTCAAGCAGAAAGAGAGGTCCCGATCTCACAGTCGGGAACCAGACCACACTAGCACCACTTACCGAAGTAAAAACCCACGGCAACCCCGCCGTAGAGGCCTGTCTCCTAGGACACGGCCAACCTGGACACGCTGTCCAAGGTGCAACCCCGACCACCCGGTCGCGGGCATCGCACCAACAAGACGCAACATCGGTAAAGCTACTAGCACTAGTCTCACGGCACGAAAATCAACACACGCGCCATGGAAATACAACTGGAACTCGACGGTTAACACGACGAAAACCTGAAGGATCAAAGTCACAGAGACTGACTGACAGTCTGTCACTCCCGACTTGACATGAGTACCTCCCACAAGAAGCACAGTCGGTAGCGTCCCCTGACGACTTACACTGCACCGCAGGTGAACTGCCTGACGTGGTAGCGCCTACCAGAGGCACGGACACCGTACAAGTAACCACAAAGCAAGTGACTAGCTGGGGTCACGCTCTTCAGCGCGTGTCCACTGCCCCCAACCACGTGTACACACACATACCATGCGTCCTAGGTCTGGCCTCTAACTGGTTTTCCCCTGGAGCCGGACTCTGGCTACCGACGAGGGGCCCGGCGGAAACTAGTCTAAAAACCGTCCTCAGGGTAGCCTCTCCACCACTCACTGGTGGGTCCACTCGCGTGCAGGCAGGCTACGACTAGTGGAGGGTCACTAAAGGTGTAGACTCTCAAGTTAACGAAAAACCACGTCCAAACCTGACGAAGTACGGGGACCACCCCACGTACCAGCACTGTCGCATGGTGACCACGGTCGGAAAAGAAACGGGACTCACAGTCCACGGGCCACACACTCGGCCACGCAGAAAGTGCAGAAACATGGTTCCCAAGGCAACGCATAGGCCACCAAACCGAATCCCACTCTCAGGGAAAAGCGGGAACCCTCCAGCCCCAGGCTGGGCATCCAGACTCGCAGTCCAAGACCACACACATGGCCCACGCGGAAAGCACAGAAGCATGATTCCCAGGGCAGCGCACAAGTCGCCACGCCGATAACTGGACTTGCAGTCCAAAGCCAAACACATGACCCACCCGGGAATCATCTTCCAGGAAAACTCACGACATGCGGGGGAGACCCCACCGCACACACACCGATACACAGTGACTCGATCTAGCGTAACACAAAAGCCCAAAACACGAGGAGTCACCCGGACTCTCAAACCCACTGGCACGCTACACGAGGTAGCACGGTCCTCCCGACACCCTCAAAACATGGACACAAAATCCACGGGGTGTCTGGGACATTCACGAGACCGCAGGTCGACCACTGGGTCCCAACCGGGTCGACCACGGACCTACACAATGCGAAACGATCGCGGCAAGCACGAAGAACCACTTCGGCATAACACAGTGCTTGGCGGTCTATCTTTGGGCCGTCACAGTTGTAACGGTCCAAGGATAGGCCGTCACAGCACCCTGACGGTCCAACTCAGGAGCGTCAGACACTCGGTGCAAAATCGGCGGTAACGCGCCAGTCCTGGTGCGTCACAGTCTCTGACGCGCCTTGCCCGGTGCGTCAGAAGACGAGCAGAAACCAACAGTGATGCACACCGCTCAGGGCGTCACGGTCTCTGACGGACCAACGCTGATGCGTCAGAAGACGGGACAAAAACTGGCTGTGACACACACCCCTCGGGGCGTCACAGACTCTAACGCTTCAACCTAGGTGCGTTAGAAGGTGGGGACGCATCCTCTCTGACGCTCCCTCACAGGGGCGTCACAAGGCTCTGACGCTCCAACCCAGGTGCGTTAGAAGCCTTGACCCCCAACGGTCAAAATCACAACGGTCGACTGCCAACGGTCAGATCGTCACTCTGACGGTCCAACCTAGGCGCGTCACACGCCCTGGCGGTCTGTCATGGGACCGTCAGGCCCACGGACCACCCAGTTGGTAAAACAGTTGGCTGTGACGCACCCACCCTGGGGCGTCACACGCTGTGGCGGTCACTGGAACGATCGTCACACCGTCCCGACGGCGGAATGGCAGAAAATGACCAAAAACACCAACCACGCCCCCATACCTCCATGGGAGAGGGGGAAAACAAGGGGGAAGCCCCTAGCATGCATCTATGGCCTCGGATCGGCCAAAAACATAATGAAACAGTAGATCGGCTCACGAGCCCTAAAACATGGAATTTTCTCAAAATTCCCCAAATACGCCCGCTCGGCTCACCACGGCCTACAAAACTCGGGGGAAAAGAAATGCACGAGTTGGGGGTCCATCTCCCTACCTCCACCGAAGAAACGACACGCTGTGGACGCCGATCCACGAAGAAATCGCCGTGAAACCCTCGCCGGCTCACGAACGCGCCACCGAGCTTCCACGCGCCTCCATCTCCCGATCCTCGACCCATCCTCGCCGTCCTCCTCTTCCGCGTCGCCCTGCCACGCCCTCGTCTCACTCCGTCGATCGCCGGAGAAGAGAGGGTGAGAAGAGAGCGTGGGGGAAGAGAGAGAGGGAGAGAGTGAGAAATGAGAGGAGAGAGAGAGAAATGGTTAATATATATAGAAAAACCCGAAAATTCTAGAAATCCAAAAAATTACGAAAAATTACCTCTGCGATTCTCGGGAGGAACATAACGCGCCAGTACAGTCCCGGAGTCGGAGAACGCCATGGTTTGCCCTGCACAGAGTTCCGAAGGCGCATTAGGAAAAAATACGTGTAAAACATAAAATACACTCCGAGACTCACAAAATAATCCGAAAAATATCCAGAAAAATCCGGGGCATTACACACGGCCTCAAGAGAGCATCCTTGGTGAAAGAGGAGCATGTAGTCGAGGGTTCAAGGCAATTTGATGTCAACCCTTTGGGGAAGCACATGCAGTCTCCGGCGCCCATCCACGGCCTCAGGAGAGCATTTGATGTCTGAGGGGAGCATGCATGACCAAAGTTCAGGGCAAAGCATATGTCAACCCTTTAGGGGAACACATGCAGTCTCAGAGGAGCATCCACAGCCTCAGAAGAGCATCATTGGTGCCAGGGGAGCATGCAGTCCGAGTTCAAGGTAATTTGATGTCAACCATTTGGGGGAGCACATGCAGTCTCCAGGGACCATCCATAGTCCCAGGAAAGCATTTGATGTCTTAGGGGAGCATGCATGACTAGGGTTCATGACAAAACATATGTCAACCCTTTAGGTAAAATTTAATCTCCACCGTTAAATTTAGATCTAAGGGATAATATTAATAATATATATATTATAATATTTAATGATAGCGGACGGATACGGGTTCGAAATGAGGTGTATCCGTTTCCGTATCCGCTATGAAATCGGATATATTCGTATCCATATCCGTTAAGTTATCGGGAAAAAAAATATCCACTTGTTGTTCGTTAAGTTAACAAAACGGACGGTTAACGGGTTATTGGTTACCATTGACATCCCTAGAATCAATCCACAAGCATTCATACATCTGAGAAACTATTTTAAACTATGAATCTGAGCCCGAATAGATTAAAATCGTCACACATCCTAGAACATGTATTTTCCCCAAATTAAACATTAGTCCCACTCTCGGCCTTACTGTAGCATGGATTCGCGAGGAAAACAAGTGGGAGTGCTAGGGATCCACCCTCCTACCTTTTCATAGCTTTATAATGTCGAAATCACGTGAAAATGTGAATCCTCTCTGCGGCTGGCTCCCACAACCGTAATCACTTCCACCCTGCCATTCACCGCCACTTCTCGCCTTCGTCGTCACCACACGCTGTCACCGTTGCTTCACCACGCGCTCTCTTACTATCGTCGACCGCCCGGAGGTGTGAAAGAGAGGGAGAGAGTGACGGGAGAGTGAGGGAGAGGGAAAGATGTGAGGAGGTGGTGCTATAGTGTGCTTCATGCTTTTCCATTAATCGACGAAGAATTTGATACGCCTCTGTAGACAAACCAGATGTACTATCCTTGCTCTCCTCTAAGAGATGGGCCTCCCTAAAAACACAATATCTACCACGGCCTTCTCCTTGAGCACTACCACGACTGTCACCATTGTGACCACGACCATGTCTACCATGACAAACTGAGTAGGACGACCATGCAGCACCCAACACTGTGCCTTGATATGCCTAGGTTTCTTAGAGTGGTGACACACTCTCTCGCCTGATGGCTGAGCCTGAGGTTGTACTATAAGAGCTGATCTTGCTGGAGTATTAACTGCAGAAGAAACTCGCCGTCTAGTTTTTTCACTCATGACAGTAGAGAAGGCCTGTCCTAAAGTAGGAAGAACATCCCCATGCCAGAAGCTGAACACGGACTGACCCAAACCCCGAGTGTAGATTATGAAATTAGACCAACCTCCAATTGATGATTTGAATATGCGATGATTTGACAAGATATAGAACTAAAATCGATGATAAAAGGGGGGTCACATGTAATACTTAAAATCCGTGATCGCCACTGAGGCCAACAACATGCCAAATAATATGAAGATCAAGATAAGGGCATGTTACATACCTCAGAAATTCAAGAGGGCCAAGAGTTGGCCTGGGGATGAACGCGCTATATCGTCCTAGCGCCTTCTCAAGATCGCGCTAGGTTCCTATAGCGCGATATCAGACAGGAAGCGGGATGGACTGGATTCGTTTCTTCCTTGCTCCAAGGCCGGCCAAGGTGCAAGGGCTCCACGTATCAATCTTCTAGTGCCTGCAAACAATCAGAAACAACAGACAGAAGGCCCATTAGATCGAGATTTTAGTAGAATCTGCCCTTATTCTTAATCAAAATGATGCAAAAGAAGGGCTCGATTACCTGGGGGTTTGGTGGTTTTTAACCCCTATGGAAGGGCCAAAAATAGGTTTGGTGTGTGTGTGAATGCGTGTATTTTGTAAAAGCAGTGTTTTTGAGATTAGTATGCAATGCTATGCGAAGATTGAGATAGACGAATTGGGGAGAAAATTAAGAACGAGGAAGAACACAATATGCCCCTAAATACTCCCTTGGATGTGTGAGGAGCGAGGAGTTGTTGATTTGGAACGAAGAGCTGCCTCCTCATCGTCAAGTTCTCGAGTTGCATTCCCTCGAAACGACGGCCAAGGGTCCAATTTATAGTCGAAGGATCAAGAACGAACCCTAGGTCGGAGTTCGATCCCAAACTAATGACTTGGTGGCTCAAATCAAGGCAATCTTACCGATTAATGAAGGGGAAAGACTCCTATTAGGGTTAGGAACCTTCCTTTGGACAGAATATGATTGGAAACTTACCAAAATAAGGACCCAAGTCGAAAAAGGGGAGTCCGGGTCGGACTGGGTTTCTGACTGAGAACGCGCTACAAGACTATAGCGCGTTCTTCATTAACGCGCTATGACGATATAGCGCGACAAGGATTGGCTCCCCAAATGATTAAAAAAAGAATAAATCCCCCTTTGGACGGCCATTCAATCAAGTATCAAGTATGAATAACATCTAGAGTGGATGTTATAAAGATCAAATATCAAGAAATAACAATTGTTCAAATGATCATTCAATTAGATCCATAACGCGCCATGAACAAGAAAGTGATGTGAGTGAGTAGCACGAGAATACCGAATTCGAGACGAGATCCAAGGTACGGAAATTGAATTGTGGGGCCAAGAATAGGGAGAAATCCCAGAAAATCGACCAATTATGGATCAATTGGGGCATTAACTAGGAGAACAAAGAAATTGCCCAACTTATCGGTCAAAATTGGGTGTCTACACCGAGTTCAGTCCATAAAGAAAGTTCGGCACCTGTTCACATTCTAGATACTTCTGGAAGCACTCAACATCAGCAGGACTGGTAGGAACAAAGGTGCGATCGTGATCTGTCTCAAACCACAGTCTCATCAGTTCTGTAGCATACTCTGTCATAGACAACTCACCCTAACGAAGCTCCCTTAACTGCAATCGAATCTTGAACTCCTGTGCAGAGTTGAGATTCTGCGAGTACATTTGGGCCACTGCCTCTCAGACTTCATGTGCGGCCTCTCAGACTTCATGTGCGATCTCCAATAGCTGTACACTCCTTGCAACACTAGACTAACACTAGACTCCATTGTGTTAAGGAGAAAGGCCAACACAACGGAGTTCTCCATCTCCCATTGAGTTACACTTGGCTCACCATGAGCAAGCTTCTTTATCACACCAGTCAAATACCCCTCCAAGCCTCGTCCCTGCACAAGTAGACGAGTACTCCTAGCCCAGGTCAAATATGTCGTCAAGCCATCAAGTTTCACTGTCACCTGCAGACCATTGAGAGATGTCGTCTCCCTAGTCGATCCTCCTGCAGATGCAGCAGCTTGCACAACAGATATCTGGGGTGAAACTAGACGCCCAATTAAGCTCTCAATATCAGCCATCGTAACCGGGTTGGCCATTACCGCCCAACCACTCAAACAACTTTGGGACCACACCCACACAACTACCTTGCCAACAACAAGTATCTCACAACATCCACATAATCACATTCCGCATCACAAGCACATCACATTCAAAAACAACAAAGGAACACTCTGACGAAGGGATACATACTCAACTCCGGCCGGGCTCTGGTGCCAGGACCTGGAGGCAGCGGCGTCGCAGCTGTGGGTGGTGGATGGCTGGCAGTGGCAGTTAGGGCCGGCTGGCATTGGCGGCGAGGCCGGGCGATGAGCGGCGGCAAAGCCAGAAGCAGCGACGTGCTGCGGTGGGAAGGTGTAGAAGAGCAGGGGCCGCGCAAGGTGAACCTGGGGTCGGTGGGTTATGGGAAGCATCCCATCGGCAACAGGACCACCAGCACAGTGGTGGTGGCGGCAGGAAACTCGCAGTGGCGGTGGCAGCAGTGATAGGGAGGTGGACCTGTGGCGGTTTGCACAGGCAGTGGCTCGCGGTGGAGCTAGGGCGAGAGTGACGCGGCAGCAAGGGATCATGGCTACCATGGCAGGGAGGATGCTCTGGGCGGCGGTGGATCCACCGGCTCTGATACCATATTGAGAAGAAGAGAAGGTAAAAAGGGAGGGGGGATTTTGGATCACTTCGTGGCCGCCCCCTTACTCTCTTAATCTCTTATTAGGAAATTTAGAGAAAACCCCAAAGTAAACTATTACAACACCTACGATGGATGGGGTAATATTAGGATAAATAGATATAAATTCGGGTTCGAGTATTTTTAAAAATATCGATTTTATATTCGAATTGGATATTGATTTAGTGCACTCGAACCTATATCCGATCCTAAGATGTTCTTAATAACTCATTGTGTATGTTGGGCATATGATTTTAGCATGAACGTCTCACTGCTTGTATTTTTGGGTATGTGAGTTTGGCCTTCTTGTTAACATTATAAGGACATTTTGTAAAATATAAATTTTTTTTGAGAAGTAAATAATCTACCAGACTTCTATTTTCTCACTTCTCGTGAATCCCACCTTCCTTTGAATGTGGATGTAGATGTGGACTCATATTTTTTAGATAGATATAGATATCCGTAAGTATATCTATATCCACGACGAATATATCTATATTTATACTCGCAAAAGTAATAGGATACTATCGGATACTTGTAAAATTTTGATAGATAAGATATGATATTGGTCTATCCTAATCGAACTCTATCTATTTACATCTCTCTCTCTCTCTCTATGTCTCTCTCTCTCTACATGTGCACGTGTAAAACTCTCTCTCTCTCTCTCTCTGCATGCGCACATGTGTGTCTGTGAAACTCTCTCTCTCTCTCTATATGTGTGTGCACGTCCGGATGCAGGCACGCATGCATGCGAATGTGTGTGTGAAACTTTAGACCCTAAATGGGTCTAACCAATGCTGTAACTTGAGGTTTACATAAATATATAGGAGTAGTAATTGCTGCACAATTAAGGATAGTTTGACACCTAGGTGGGTAATGAAAATTTTTAAATTTTTTTATTTTTAAATTTTTATCTCGACCTCTAGATTTACCCGATGTACACATTTATACTAAGCATATCGCGGTCGGATGACTAAATAAATAATAAAAAAGAATGAACAATATTTTTATTCTTTAATTTTTAAAAATTAATTATCCATCTATATTTTTTTAAAAAAATTTGAGCCATCTTGTCAGGGTGTGAGTTGTACGTACATATCGGATGTTTAGATCCAAAGTTCAGGGTAAAACTTTTAAAATAAAAAAATATAAAATTCTCACTCTACGTCCATGGTGTGCAGGAAGCATTAACTCAAGATATTTGCCCGAATAAACAAAAGCTTCCGTTAGCTCATTTAAAAAAAAGAATAATATGTCAAGTAAACAAGAAACAGACCTCGACGATGACTCGCTTACGTACGTAGTTATCCATCAAATTTGTTAGATAGATTTATAAGAGGTCTAGACGAAGAAGTTTGGATGACTCGCTTACGTACGTAGTTATCCATCAAATTTGTTAATATATTTTACGTGAAGTTTTTCTTAACTGTATTAAGATAATAAAAATAGAAAAATAAAAATAAATAAAAATAAATATTTTTTATTTTTTATATTTTAAAATATATTATTAAAAATCTATATACTGTACGATATATGATATTATAGACGGATATTTTACGAAGTGAACGGTATAATATCCGTATCTATTTCGATTCAAATTCGGATATTACCTGTATATGAAAAAATAGATACGCATTTGAATATTATATCAATATGGATTCAGATTTGAATCGGATTCAAACGGTATTCGGATCTAATGACTGGCCGAAAAAATGAGTAAAACTAATGGAATAACGCACGAATAAGAGGAGGAGGAGGAGAGAAGAAACGGGAGACTTTGGACTCTTCCTTTGCAAAAGTGTGGGTTCCTTAACTGGCACCGTTTAGCTGGTGCACCAAATTTGCTCGTAGAACTAACAAACAGTTCATCACGGGAAACTTTTAAACGCCTCTTTGAAAATAGAATACAGAAGTGAAATAGATAATCGATGAGAGAGAAAAGATATGGGACTCACCTTTTTTTCTCACACGTATCGTTTGTTAATCGGAGTGGGATGACGTATTTACACTCACCCCCTCGAATACGTCATCTCACTCGATTTACAAAGAGACGCTAACAAATTAAGGAGAGATCAATCTAACCTTATTAATTTGGATAACAAACCTCAATCTTTGCTCATTTAACTCGTTTATTTTAATTAATAAATAAATAAATATTCGCTACGCGAAGTTGGACCAATTTATTACAGATGTCTAAAGTTATTTTAATTAATGCACCGCTATATATACGGCTCGCAGATGGTTACAACGCTTGGTCGACGCCAACAACGGTACGTAGTACAACTTTTTTTTCTTTTTTTTTTTTTGGGGAGGGGGGAGAGTTTAGCAGTATCAAAGTCGACCCTAGGTTTTAACACTAGCATGCAAGCCTCCATGTGGGGGAGGTTTTTATCTTCCATTTTTATTTTTTTGAGATTTTTACGTGAAAATATTTTCATGGTTAGAGTTAAATATATTAAAAAACAGTCTTAAAAATATATTAACAGATATATCATTAATTTATTTCAAATAGTACATAAATATTATTTAAGCGTCATTTTTTATAAATTTTTGACAAAAATAAATGATATATATGTAAATAAATATGATATTTTTACATAATTTAAATTTACATAGTGATATATTTGTTAATATATTTGTAAAAATATTTTTTTATAAATTCTTACTTAACAATAATTTTTATGCCAAAAAAAACCTAACTTTTTTGTGGGGGTGGTGGAGTGGGTGATTGACCGAGCAAGTTAGGGTCCCTCCTCTAAATCCACCTAGACATGCACTTTCACCGGCAAACTTGGGTTCTAGTAAGAGAAAAGATAAAAGGAAAACAGAGTCTGAAGTGAGCAGGTGAGCGTGACGTGTAAAAGAAGCGTAGGTCCGAATTCAGACCTCGGGGTTGTGCCTGGAGGCCCTCTATACACTAATGTGTGGACAATCCTTGAGCATTTCGAAAGTTCACGTGTGATTGCCCTCGGAGTGGAACCATTCAAAAGCCCCAACCGGATTTGATGTAAAGTTCGGATCCGATTCTGAAGTGGGCCTGCTCTCTTTGCCACAGTCCACTAATCTGGTGGGCAGCACCTCGGCTTCCCCTTTTCGTAATCAGAAATGGTGCCCTCGGTTGATGGGCCGGGCCGTCGATGCGTTCGAGAATGCGATCTGGGCATAGCCCACGTTTAGTGGGCTGGACATGGGCCCCTTCGACTACTCACGTCTGAACTTTCTATTTCCATTGAAGAAAGAAGTGTCAGGGCAGACCGAAGGAAAGGGCACTCCGCATCCATTAAGAAGGCCCATGAGATCATCTCTTCGTCTCATCAGAGTTCACAGATCATACCATCAAACAAGGCCAAAAGGATAAGGAGACGTGTGCCCTCGAGCTTAATAACTCTCCAATAATTATATAGAAATGCTTTTTTTTACCCGTCCTACACGTCATCGGGTGATGCGTGAGTGCGTGGGCTCCACCATCTTTTCACCTTTTTTATACATATTCTCATTTCCAATGTAATAAAAAGTTATTTATCACTTTTAGATAGTTATTTATCTATCTTTCACACTGGTAGTGACGAATAATCAACTAAGAGTGACACATATTTTTTTTCATATTAAAATTATTTATAACTCTTAACTTATTATTTGTCACTCTTAGAACTAAGAGCGACTAATAATAAATTAAAGATGATAAATAATTTTATGAAAAATGACACGAGAATATTGAAAGAGCATTTAAGAAACTTGTTAGGTGGAACTCGAGCGCCAATGTGTGGATCGATAACACGTTAGACGAGTAATTTTTCTATTCATCGAGACACACGTAACTAGCATTTCTCATAATTATATTCTCCTTCCTCCCATGTTTTCACCGGATAAACTTAACAGTACCTGGCCATCCCCGTCAAGCCTCACCTGTCAGCTGGTTGTTCCCACCTAATCAGACTTCGGTGAGTTGTTAAGGTCTCTATGTCGATGGGCCCGTTTCCTTGAGCACGTGCAAATGCTTTCCTTTACAGGCGCTTCCGCCGGTCCCCATCTTCTGCTGCATATCCTCGAAAGCCTCCATGGTAGGCAAGAAAGCGTCTGTGACAGTGAGTGATCACCTCTTGCTAAGGACGACCCGGGCATCTTGTTAACAGTGATCACCTCTTGCTAAGGAGTGGTGTCATAGCATCCATATCTCCTATAATATTTTCTCTATCGTGAAAAAGGAGAGGGAGCCCGGGAGGGGAGAACAAGGAGATGCCATGCATCCAATGAACGTGGGTGGTCCAGAGGGTCAGAGTCACACGTGGGTGTCACCAAATTAAGGGAAACAAAGATGTAAGTGTTACGGAGCTAGTTACGGTAATATGTATTATGTATTAGATCGTACTAGTTAAAAATCGACATATTGATACGTTCTCGATTTAATAATATTATTTTAATAAAATTTTTAAAAATAATAATTATTATTTTGATAAAAAATCCGTATCGACATCATGTTGTACCATGTCACGACTATCTAACGCACCTCAAGAAAATAGTCTATGACTTATCCATAACTTGACCCATCGACAGCCCCCACTTCTCCCGACTCTTCGCTCGTTCCAACCACATCGCACCACGAGTTGGAGTTTAACATGACAACTACGAACGGGTGCTTGCTCTTTTTTTCCTTGTGAAAGCGAGTGATGGCTACTTCCAATAAAAGCTGCCTTGTCTTTTAATAAATCTCTTCACACTTCACAGTTGCCGCTGCCGCTGCCGCTGCGTCCGGATTTTTTTTTCAAAGCGTTTGGATCCCGCAGCCGCGACTTCGCGCCACCTACCCCTTCTGGAGCGAGCCCCCGCCCACGGGATTTGAAAGTACACCCCCGTCCTCCTCACGGGAGGAGGCTCGAAAGGAACATTTTGATGTTTAAATTACACCCACCTTTGAATGCAATATGTTGTACAAAATTAACACATATTGTGGATGAAACGAATAAATGAAATGTATTATATATTTTATTCTTGTGTAATATATATTTTAAATATATATATATATATATATTTACATAGTATATTTTATTTATCTGGGAGGTGAGTCATATTCTTTTTTTCGTGTAGACATGTCACGTGAGTCGACGTAACTATCACATCGAGTGTTTCTCTAAAATAAGATTGCAAAACTCCTGTGAATCTAAACAATCAGCCTGTATCTTAGTTGTTGTTGAGAAAAGATTCAATATTTCGACTCTCCCCTTTTGTTACTGCTAAAGATTTGCTGCGCATTAGAGTGTGTTCTACATCCTGAAAGTGTAATATTTTTAATTTTAAAAATAAATTAGAATGGCTCTCGAGTTATTCTAACTATTCTAACTTAAAGTGTAAGACAAGATTATCTAAAAAAATAAAAACAAAATAAATTAATGTTTTAAAAATGAGTCTAATATTATTCATTCAATCTGATTTTTTTAATTTCTTTATGCATAATTCATTGGTGATGTGACTTACACCTCAAATTAGAGTATATTACAGACCACTTTAAAAAAAATTAAAAATATTACACACTAAAGATGTACGTCACACCCTAGATGTGTAACGAGTCTTCTCTTTGTTATTGGACTATGAACTTGTCGACTACCTGGATAAATGGGCCAGACGCAACGTGTCCGATCCATGTGGTTTGGAAGGGGAGGGCAGTCACCCTCCATTGGGCGTGGGTAAGAATCCAAAAGGTTGCCATCAGGACATAGTAGCGCTTTTATCCTTTCCACAAGAGAAGATAGAGGCCATCCACAACTAAGATTTGCATAGCCGTTCGTACCGGCCATACCGCTACGGTACGGTACATAGCGTACCATAGTGTATCAATATATGTTAATAAGACTATATTATTTCATAAATATTATTATAGTAAAAAATGTTCAACATTTATTTGTGACTCAACTTACCTAATGAAGTCTTTTGTATTTTAAATAAAATACTAAATATATAAAATATACCGGTTACGTATCATAACGTGATTGATACGATCTGATACGGACAGTTCGTCCCATGCCATACTAACACAACTCTATTTGTAATCACCATGAGAAAATATTCCCATTGCTTACGTGGACAAAGGCCATTTTTAAGCCATCCCAACCGTGTATTATCCCTATTTCCATTTTTAACCTAGATAGTTTATAGGCCATTCGTTTCAGCACCATTCCCTATTTAACAAATATCTTCCGAGAAGGGAATCGCTTTGTCTCTGTTAATATAAGTTATTCTCTATGCCCTTTTTTTTATAGAGAGATAGATAAATGGAAGGATATCATTGATGAGTTAATTTATCTCATAGTTTAGTCTCATTTATTTTGATAGGTAATAGATTAAATAGGAAGATAAATTGTTCCACTAATTTTGTTGGATCAATTTAATAAGAATACACGAGAGTTATCTCTTATTGTAATCGGATTAATTTTATTACTCTGTCAAATTAAAAAACAAATAAAATATGACTTATATCTTAAATAAATAAGAGATATCCCTCTATAAAATAAGAGTTATATGCCCATATATAATATAACGTAGGAGGGAGGGATAGATAATTCCCAGAGAAGGGTGACCAAAAGAAGGCCACCTATCTTGCCATTTTAGTGTCCCCGTCAAGAATGGTATCTCGAACAGTGGAGTTCCTGCGTCTCTTTCAATCAAACGTGACCGAAGGCACAACTATAAGTCGAGCATATGCTTTTAGATGTTTGGCTTTATTTTTTGTTTTATTTTTAAACGGTTAAGACAAAAAAAAAGATGAGGCACATGTGATCATTTGAAGGGAAGAATATGGTAGAGGTGGACAAATAATTCTTAGCTCTCGTATCACATTTATTTATTTATTTATTGGGGAAGATCGCTAGGTACTCGTGGAAGCCTGTAAACACTAGGAAGAAAGACGTCAGAAGGAATCTCGGGTATTACCTCATGGGACAACCCTCCGATATTTAAGTTAACACTTGGGAGACGGAGAAACAGGAAGAAGAGTGTATGAGAGAGAGTTGAGAGTGTAAGGTTTCGCACAGCACCTACGGGCGACGCAGCGGATAACAAAAATTTCATTTGTCCGATCCCGGTGTTATGGAAAGCTTAATCTGTGCTCTAATCGGTATTTCTAATACCCTAATTACGGGTTGCGTGTTTCACCTTGCGCTGAACAACGCTGTCCGCTAAGCCCGATGCAGAGAAACCGAGCCGCACAGCTGTACGGCCTCTAGAGCAGATCCACACGGACCCTTGCGCAGCGACGGTACCTCCTCGGCACAACTTTCCCCGACTCTAACACCTTCTGGAGAGAGAGAGAGCAAGGGGGAGAAAGGGGGAGGCTAATCCTCTCCTTAATGCTTAATGTTTGATTAGCATTAAGGGGGGGTTGGAAGGAGAAGCCAAGAGTTCGAATGAACTCACGTAGGTTGGCTATATATAGAGTTTTGGCCCTTTTCAAAAGACCTCCCAAGGACCAAAATTGTATATATGACCTTTTCATTATTATACACATGTATTAAGCCCCATTTACACTCCTTTCCAAAAGGAATCAAAGGGAATTAATACATACACCTGTATAATAATTGTCCGTCACCCAAGAATCCATTGTGTGTGATCCTCTAGGCCCATAGTCACTCTACTTTAAGGCCCATTAACTTCTAATTCCTAATTAGAAGTAAATTAAACGTATTATTCGTTTCTACAAGAGCCGAATAATAGTTTAATTCATTCCGAACCTTCGATCACGTTTGGTCAAGTAAATCCGCGTGATCCTAGAGGACGCTGGGTTAAAAACCAGCATGTCTGGAACCTGTAAGTCCACAGTTACCGCATCGATATAATACCTCGCTCCTTCTATGAGTCTGGTACAATCGAGGGTATGGTTTCTGTCAAACCCCATGATCGTGCCATTTGACTATGACCTCCTTAAAGTGTATGACGTCCATTCTAAACGAACTCACACGACCCTGGCTAGAGATTTAACGGAGCGTCAATGTCATGACCCATTAACTGTCTGATATATACCCGACAGTGAGCGATCCCTTCTTGACCATTGATGATCTTCACACGTATCCTGGAGTGGTTAATGGTGTAAGGTTTCACACAGCACCTACGGGCGACGCAGCGGATAACAAAAATTTCATTTGCCCGATCCCGATGTTATGGAAAGCTTAATCTGTACTCTAATCGGTGTTTCTAAGACCCTAATTACGGGTTGCGTGTTTCACCTTGTGCGGAACGACGCTGTCCGCTAAGCCCGATGCAGAGAAACCGAGCCGCATAGTTGTACGGCCTCTAGAACAGATCCACACAGACCCTTGCGCAGCGACGGTACCTCCCCGACGCAACTTTCCCCGGCTCTAACACCTTCTGGAGAGAGAGAGAGCAAGAGGGAGAAAGGGGGGAGGCTTAACCTCTCCCTTAAGCTTAATGCTTGGTTAGCTTAAGGGAAGGAAAGGAAGAACCTAAGAGTTCGAATGAACTCACGTAGGTGCCATATATATAGAGTTTAGGCTTATTAGAAAAGGGCTCCAAAATATTGAAACTATATATATGTCCTATCTCATATTATACATATGTATTAAGCTCCATTTACACTCCTTTCTAAAAGGAATTAAATAGAATTAATACATACAATTGTATAATAATAAACCGTCACCCAAGAATCCAATGTGTGTGATCCTCTAGGCCCACAGTCACTCCAGTTTAAGGCCCATTAACTTCTAATTCCTAATTAGAAGTAAATTAAACATATTATTCGCTTCTACAAGAGCCGAATAATAGTTTAATTCATTCCGAACCTTCGATCACGTTGGGTCAAGCAAATCCGCGTGATCCTAGAGGACGTCGGGTTTAAACCAGCCTGTCTGGTACCTATAAGTCCACAGTTACCGCATCGATATAATCCCTCGCTCCTTCTATGAGTTTGGTACGATCGAGGGTACGGTTTCTGTCAAACCCCATGATCGTGCCATTTGACTATGACCTCCTTAAAGTGTATGACGTCCGTCCTAAACGAACTCATACGACCATGGCCAGGGATTTAACGGAGCGTCAATGTCATGACCCATTAACTGTCTGATATATACCCGACAGTGAGCGATCCCTTCTTGACCATTGATGATCTTCACACGTATCCTAGAGTGGTTAACGACTCGGCAACTCATGACTTATGGTTAAAGTCACTTAGTCAAGTGATTAAACCATTCCAATCCTCGTGTAAGATCCGATCAATGCCTCAGGTCAAAGGACCAACGATGCTACTGAGATAGTTAGATCTTCAGTTGACATTAGGTATAATCAACCATCTGAAGATCCAATAGCGGATCAGTTCAGTGTACATCCTCCAAGGACATACACCTACACATATGTGTTGGTGTCCCGCACCAATGACCATGAGACTGGTCACTGACACATCATGTGTACTGGTTTAATAGGTAATCAAAGTCCCCGAGTGATTACCCTCCAACCAGGAACAGTTTAAGGTATGCGTACATGTAAAGTCAATTTCATGTTCGAGATCCCATTTCGAGCTGACTTTACAACCACATATCATAGGGACAACGTAAAGTAACACAATCGCATATTTACGCTCAAATATCACTTTATTAATAATGAACAAGATCGTACAACTATTGGGCCTACCCGACCCAAAATTGGCATGTAGCACACCAACACTAACAAATGGCTCGGCAACTCATGACTTATGGTTAAAGTCACTTAGTTAAGTAATTAAACCATTCCAGTCCTCGTGTAAGATCCAATCAATATCTCAGGTCAAAGGACCAACGATGCTACTGTGACCGTTGGATCTTCAGTTGACATTAGGTATAATCAACCATCTGAAGATCCAATAGCGGATCAGTTCAGTGCACATCCTCCAAGGACATACACCTACATATATGTGTTGGTGTCCCGCACCAATGACCATGAGACTGGTCACTGACACATCATGTGTACTGGTTTAATAGGTAATCAAAGTCTCCGAGTGATTACCCTCCAACCAGGAACAGTTTAAGGTATGTGTTCATGTAAAGTAAGTCTCATGTTCGAGATCCCATCTCGAGCTGACTTTACAACCACATATCCTATGGACAACGGAAAGCAACACAATCGCATATTTACGCTCAAACACCACTTTATTAATAATGAACAAGATCATACATATATCGGGTCTACCCGACCCTAAATTGACATGTAGCACACCAACACTAACAATCTCCCACTTGAACTACAGCCAATTGCCCACAACTTTGAGGCCCATCTTATCCCGATGACGCTCAAATACTGTCTGTGTCAAAGGCTTAGTCAGTGGATCTGCTATGTTGTCTTCTGACGGTACACGCTCTACCATCACATCTCCACGATCAACAATCTCCCGAATAAGGTGAAAGCGCCTGAGAATATGCTTTGACCTTTGGTGAGATCTCGGTTCCTTCGCCTGGGCGATGGCCCCATTATTATCACAAAACAATGGGATGAGAGCTGATATCTCGAGAACTACGCCAAGTTCCAAGATGAATTTCTTCATTCAGACGGCTTCCTTAACAGCTTCAGCTGCAGCAATATATTCTGCCTCCGTCATCGAATCTGCAGTCGTATCTTGCTTGGAGCTTCTCCAACTGATTGCCCCTCCATTCAACATGAATACAAATCCAGACATGGATTTGCAGTCATCTGGATCTGACTGGAAACTAGAATCTGTGTAAGCTCTAAGCTGTAGGTCCTCTCCTCCATAAAGCAGAAAAAGATCCTTAGTCCTTCGCAGGTACTTC
Organism: Amorphophallus konjac; assembly: GCA_022559845.1. Classification (NCBI taxonomy): domain Eukaryota; kingdom Viridiplantae; phylum Streptophyta; class Magnoliopsida; order Alismatales; family Araceae; genus Amorphophallus; species Amorphophallus konjac. The sequence continues at coordinate 445,148,102 of CM040126.1, forward strand.
AGGATACCCTTTACTGCCTTCCAGTGCTCTTCGCCTGGATTTGCCTGATATCTACTGACAATGCTTAAAGCATTGGCAACATCAGGTCATGTATATAGCATTGCATACATGATTGACCCTATCGCCGAAGCATAGGGTACCTTATTCATGTGTGCCACCTCCTCAGAAGTTTTAGGACTCATCCCCTTAGATAGGCAAATTCCATGTCTCATGGGAATGAGACCTCTCTTGGAATTTTCCATCCTAAACCTTTTGAGGATAGTGCCTATGTACATGGATTGAGATAATCCTAGCATCCTTTTAGATCTATCTCGATAGATTCTTATGCCCAACACATAGGATGCTTCTCCCAAATCTTTCATGGAGAAGGTCTTGGACAACCAAGACTTAGTTGATGTCAACATCTCTACATCATTCCCAACGAGTAAGATGTCATCAACATAAAGGACCAAGAAGGTCACAGAGCTCCCACTGACCTTCTTGTAAACACAGGGTTCATCTTCATTCCGAATGAAGTTAAAAGATTTGACAGCCTCGTCAAATCTTAAGTTCCAGCTTCTAGATGCATGCTTTAATCCATAAATGGACCTTTGAAGTTTGCATACCTTCTTAGGATGTAGCTTGGAGGTGAATCCCTCGGGCTGTACCATGTACACCTCTTCTGACAGGTTTCCATTAAGAAAAGCTATCTTCACATCCATTTGCCAGATCTAATAATCCAGGTATGCAGCAATGGCAAGGAGGATTCTGATTGACTTAACCATGGCTACCGGCGAAAACGTCTCGTCATAGTCAATGCCTTGCCTTTGACGATATCCTTTCGCCACTAGTCTAGCCTTGTATGTGTCAACCTGTCCATCTGCACCGATTTTTCTTTTGAAAATCCATTTGCAGCCGATAGGGACCTTCCCTTCGGGTACATCAACTAAGTTCCAAACTTTGTTGGTGTACATGGACTGGATCTCTGAATCCATTGCCTCTTGCCATTTCTCGGAGTCTACACTACGGATCGCCTCCTGGTACGACTGAGGATCATCATCCTCATCGATACATACCTTAGAGGACCCCTCTGAGACATGTCCAACATATCTCTCAGGTTCTCTCGGTAATCTACCAGATCTCCGTAGTGTCAATGTTTCACCTTGAATAGGATCAACCGATACAGTCTCATCTAATGAGTGTGTGTCTATGGGTTGTGGTTCTTGGACCTCGTCCAATTCTATCTGGCTCCCACTGTTTTTCTGTAGTAGATATTCTCTTTCCAAAAATACAGCTCTCTTGGCCACTAAGACCCTTTACTCAGAAGGGTGATAGAAATAATATCCAAACGTCTCCTTTGGATATCCCACAAACCTACACTTATCGGTTCTCGACTCAAGTTTATCACTCTCGTTCTTCTTTACATGAGCAGAACACCCCCAAATTTTAATGTGATTAAAATTTAGTTTCCTGCCCTTTCATATCTCATATGGTATAGAAGGAACTGATTTACTTGAGATCCTATTCAATAAATAAGCCGCAGTCTCTAACGCATAGCCCCAGAGAGTCAAGGGTAGTCCTGACATAGACATCATGGATCGGACCATGTTTAACAAGGTCCTGTTTCTCCTCTTTGATACACCATTATGCTGTGGTGTATACGGTGGAGTTGTAACGACCCGAGAATCCGATTACCGGGAAGGCCCGATAACCCGAGACTCGTACCGCCACCCACGAGTCCGAAGACTCGGAAGGGTTAAAAGGATGGTGTGGAAACTACATAAGCATCACAGATAATTGCAGAAATTAAACAGTTATAATATTAAGCAGGAAATAAATTAACAATTTACATGGTCCACAATAAAGAACAATAATAACAGCAGTCCACGACTAGTACAGTGACAAGAAAGAAAAGTACAGCTACACGGGGCATCCCCCGACTCTGACCTCTGGCACTACCTCTGGGCACCCGCACCACGCTGCGCTCCTGACGCGCTCCCCGAAGGTGGCGCCTCACCTGAAACACGGTGAAAACACGCAGGGAATGAGTCTCAGAACAAGACTCAGTAGGGATCACTCGAACCCTACCTCGAAAAACGAGAAACCACTACTCTAGCGGTAGGAAAGTACCTCGGAAAGGAAAGCCCTGTACTCTACAGAACTAGACCCTACGGCACGCAAACCGACACACGTGCCACGGTACGAGAAGACCGAAACTCAACGGTCGAACCGTCAAAACCCGAAGGTCGGAAACACACGACTGACAGTCTAACACTCCGTACTCGACAGGAGTACCACCCACTAGAAGCACAGCCGGTAGCGTCCCCTGACGTCTTACACCGCACCGCAGGTGAACCGCCTGACGTGGTAGGTCCTACCCGAGGCGCAAACACCGTACAAGTAACCACAAACAAGTAACTAGCTGGGGTCACGCCCGTCGACGTGGGTCCAACCGCCCCCAACCACGTGTGCACACACAGACCACGCGTCCTAGGTCTGGCCCTCTGACCGGTTTTCCCCCGCAGCCGGACTCTGGCTACGACGAGGGGCCTACGGTAACCGGTCCACAAACCGTCTCGAAAGGTGGGTGCCCGTACACCACTCCCAGGTGAGACCAGCACCTCGTACTGGTGGGCTACGACTAGTGGAGGGTCACTGAAGGAGTAGACTCTCGAGTCAACGGAAAACAACGTCCGAAACCGACAACGTGTGGGAATCACCCCACGCACCAGCTCCGTCAAACGGGGCCACGGTCGGAGAAAAACGGACGCACCGCCCACGGCCAAACTCATGACCAAGGCAAACGGAACCTCCGGACACCAAAGACACGGTCACGGAACTCCACGGGGTGCCCGGGACGCACACACGGCCCAAGGGGAACACCCAACAACGAACCAAATCGCGCTAGGGATACCTAGCGCGACAGGGCATGTCGCGCTAGGGTCCCCTAGCGCAACAAGGGTTGTCGCGCTATGGCCCCATAGCGCGACACGGACCATCGCGCTAGGGAACCCTAGCGCGACAGGGACCATCGCGCTAGGTCCTCCTAGCGCGACAATGATGATCGCGCTAGGGCCCCATAGCGCGACACGAACCGCCAAACTGTTCATCTTCTCCGATGAACGCGCTCGGTCGGGGCAGCGCGACCTCCAAGAACGCGCTACTGGAGTATAGCGCGTTCTCAGTCCGCGGCCGAAAACGGTAAGAACGCCCAAAAAACCCAACCACGCCCCCATACCTCCATAGGAGAGGGGGAAAACAAAGGGGAAGACCCCTGGGGACCCCTAGCATGATTCTAGGCCCTCAAAACACGAATCCATGCATTGAATCCATAGATCGGGCGAGCTCTCCCCAAATCATGGAAAAACCCAAAAACGCTCAAATGATCCCCTCTCGGCCTCCCCGCGGCCTATAAATCACGGAAAAGAACGGCATGAGGCTAAGGAACGTCACCCTACCTCAATGGAGCAAATGCTCCGCCGGATCGATCACGAATCACGAAGAATGCTCGAAGCTTCACGAACTCCCCACGCTTCCCACGCTCGCCGCACGCCCACGAGATCGCCTCACCGTCGCCCACGCGTCCGCGCCGTCGCCCCGCCGCCGTCCGTAGCCGGAGAGGGGTTCGCCGCGTCCGAATGGGAGAGAGGGAGAGAGAGGAGGCTCACGGTCGCGAGAGAGAGGGAGAGGAAGAAGAAAGAGAAAAGGGAAAAAGAAAAGAAAAAGGATTAGGATTTATAGAAAATCCGAATTTTCGGAAAAATACCGAAAAATAGAAAAATACATTTCTGGAATCCTCGGAACGCACCGATCGCAACGGTACCACTTGTGCCCGGGTGAACGGCCCAGTTAACCCGCAGCGAGTGTCCGAAGGAAAAGCCGAAACACACGCCGGGAATCGGAAAACACACGCGGAAAAGCCGCGGAACGCCTCCGGGCCTCCGAAACGACTCCGGATCACGCCGATCCGAACACGAAAGATGTCCAAAACGAAATTTCGGACACAACAGAGCCGGACGCTCCGAAAACCAGATCCGGGACCCACGAAGAAGGATCCGAAAGGTCCGGGATATTACAGCCCTCCCCCCTTAAGGAATTTCATCCTCGAAATTGAGAACAACCAAAGGGGAAAGAAGAGGAAGACTCACTCAAACAGATACGGGAACTACTGACGCATCTCGTCCTCACGTTCCCACGAAGCCTCACCACCAGAGTGTCGTTGCCACACGACCTTCACCAAAGGAATGACCTTGTTCCGCAGGCGCTGCTCTCGCCTATCCTCCACGCGGATCGGAAACTCTGGGAGAGAAAGATCTGGAGTCACCTCAGGCCAAACAGAAAACTCGAGCACATGAGAGTCATCGGGCATATACTTCCGCAACATCGAGACGTGGAACACGTCATGCACCGACGCCAACTCAGGAGGTAACTGCAACCGGTAAGCAACCTCACCGATGCGCTCCACAATCGCGAAAGGACCAATGTAGCGGGGACTTAGCTTCCCACGCCGTCTAAAACGCATCACCCCCTTCATCGGAGAAACTCTCAAGAACACATGATCGCCCACGGCGAACTCGAGGGGTTGCCTCCTACGGTCAGCATAGCTCTTCTGCCGACTCTGGGCCGCCAACATGTTCTGACGAACTAGGTGCACAACGCCCACACATTGCTGCACCAACTCCGGTCCCGTCAAAACACGCTCACCCACCTCAAACCAATCAAGTGGAGTCTGACAAGGACGCCCATACAATACCTCATAAGGAGCCATGCCGATGCTCGAATGATAGCTGTTGTTATAGGCAAACTCCACCAACGGTAGGTGATGAATCCAACTCCCCTGCCACTCCAGGCAACAGGATCTCAGCATGTCCTCCAAAGTCTGAATGGTCCTCTCAGACTGACCATCTGACTGAGGATGATATGCCGAGCTAAATGCCAACTCCGTGCCAAGAGCTCGCTGGAAACTCCTCCAGAATCCAGAAGTGAAGCGCGGATCCCGATCCGACACGATCGAAATGGGAACCCCATGCAACGGAACGATCCGCTCCACATAAAGACGAGCCAACTTAGGCACGCTCCAGCTGACCTTGACCGGTAGCAACCGCGTCACCTTCGTCAGCCGATCCACCAGTAACCAAATACTGTCCTGCCCACTCGGGGTCCTTGGCAACCCCACCACAAAATCTGTAGTCACATGGTCCCACTTCCAAGCAGGAACATCCAAGGGCTGGAGAGTACCTCCTGGTCGCTGATGCTCCGCCTTCACCTGCTGACAGATCAGGCACCTGGCCACAAATTCGGCGACATCTCTCTTCATGCCAGGCCACCAAAACTGCCTCCGCAAGTTCCGATACATCTTCGTCGCACCCGGGTGTACAGTGTACCTGCTCCCATGAGCCTCGCGTAACACCGCACGACGAACCTGCTCCTCCGCTGGGACGTACAACCTGCCACGAAACCTCGCAGCACCGTCCTCGCTGAGCTCTATGTCAGCCATAGCCAAAATCTGGGGCAACTCAGGGTCCGCATGCTGAGCCTCTGTCACCTGACGACGGATAGCAGGAGTGACAGTCAGACTCGCAAGCACTGCCAACCCTCGCTCCTGGGGAATCTTGAGCCTGAAGGATACTTCGGGCACCTGTTCCTAGAGCCTCCACTTCCTCAACATCAAGGTACTGACCGCCACCTTCCGACTCAAGGCATCGGCGACGACATTCATCCTGCCCGGCTGATAAGACAGGGTGAAGTCATAGTCCTTCATGAACTCCATCCAACGCCTTTGTCTGAGGTTCAGATCTCTCTGCGAGAACACATACCTCAAACTCTGATGGTCAGTGAACACCTCGAACTTCTCACCGTACAGATAATGCCTCCAGATCTTCAGCGCGAAGATCACCGCCGCCAACTCAAGATCATGGGTAGGGTAGTTCTCCTCATGGGGCTTTAGCTGCCGAGATGCATAAGCCACCACTCTACCATGCTGCATCAGAACAGCACCCAATCCAACGCCGGAAGCATCTGTACACACCACAAAACCTCCCGATCCAGAAGGCAAAACCAACACCGGAGCCGAGGTGAGCAACCTCTTCAGTTCACTGAAGCTCTGCTCACACTCCTCGGACCAAACGAAAGGCACATCCTTCCGCGTGAGCCTCGTCATCGGGGTCGCAATGCGGGAAAAATCCTGGATAAACCGGCGATAATACCCCGCAAGCCCCAAGAAACTCCGGATCTCCGTCACCGACCTCGGCCTCGGCCACTGCATCACAGCCTCGACCTTGGCGGGATCCACGGAAATGCCATCACCAGAAATCACGTGCCCCAGAAAGTGCACCTCGCTGAGCCAAAACTCGCACTTGCTGAGCTTCGCATACAACTGGTGATCTCGCAGCGTCTGCAGCACCACACCCAAATGGTATGCGTGCTCCTCAGTAGACTGCGAATAAACAAGGATGTCATCCACGAAGATGACCACGAATTGGTCCAAATACGGATGGAACACCCTCTGCATCAAGTCCATGAAGGCTGCCGGGGCATTGGTGAGCCCAAACGGCATCACCAGAAACTCATAATGCCCGTACCTCGTACTGAATGCAGTCTTCTCCACATCGGACTCGCGAATTCTCAGCTGATAGTAACCGGACCGCAAATCAATCCGCGAGAACACCCGCGCAGACTGAAGCTGGTCGAACAAATCATCGATCCGCGGCAACGGATACTTGTTCTTAACGGTCACTTCATTCAGCTGCCGATAGTCAATGCATAGCCGCAGACTACCGTCCTTCTTCTTCACGAACAACACGGGCGCACCCCAAGGGGAAAAGCTCGGACGAATGTACCCCTTGGCCAACAGTTCCTGCAACTGCGCCCTCAACTCCCTCAGCTCAGCGGGGGCCATACGGTAGGGAGCCTTCGCCAAAGGTCCCGTACCAGGTACAACCTCGATCACGAAATCGATCTCCCGCTGGGGAGGTAATCCAGGCAACTCCTCAGGAAAAACATCGGGAAACTCGCACACCACCGCAATGTCCTCGACATCCGGCTCCATCCGGTCAGACACAACCACAGACGCGAGAAAACCCTGACAACCTGAATCAAGCAATCGACGGGCTCGAATAGCAGAGATAAGGAATCGAGAAGAGGTGGAACGGATACCTTGGAAATAGAAGGTCCTCTTGCTCGGATGCTGGAAGTAGACCCTCTTCATCCCACAATCCACCACCGCTCCATGAGTCTCGAGCCAATCCATGCCTAGAATCACGTCGTAATCCCGAAGCTGCAACGCATACAACCTGCCTGGCATACTCCGCCCATCGATCCACACCGGAACCTGGTCGAAGCAATACGGAGTGACCATAAAATCACCCGAAGGCAACTCCACTGCCAAATCACAGGACAACTGGGTCACCGGCTCCTCGACGCTCGACGCGAAATCCTCCGAAATAAACGAATGAGACGCGCCAGAATCAAATAAAACCCGAGCCGCACAACCCAAAATCTGAACGGTACCTTCCACGAGCTGCGACGCCACTGCCTCTGCCCTGGTCAAGTGCGTGATCTGGCCACGAGCTCTCTGCCTGCCTCCCACACTAGCTGACCTGGGTAGCGGCGGATACTGTCCCTGCTGCTGCTGCTGCTGCCTCTGCTGCTGGGGAACCTGCTGCTGCTGAGGAAACTGCTGCTGCGGCGGTCTCTGAGGACAGTCACGCGCCATGTGCCCTGGCTGGTCACACCGAAAACAGATGATCGGCGCCGTGCACTGCCTGCCTGGGTGGGTCCCACCACACCGTGGACAAGATCCTCGTGATCCACCCCCTGATCCCTAACGCTGAAAAGGAATCGGCTGCTGTACACTGCCCGATGAAGCTTGTCCCTGATCCTTGGGCTTCTTACGGAAACCCTTCTTCAAGAACTTCTTGACCTTCGAGCTAAAAGACGCAGATCCTGTCACTGAAGCTGCCGATGCCGGTACTCCTGAACCACCCGACGCATGCTGGAAGAAACCCTGCTGCTGGGTAGCCGACTGCTGGCTGTGACCTGACAAAGACTGCCCCTGGCTGATCGGTCCTCGAGTCCTCTGCATATCCATCTCCAAGGAAATCGCAACACGAGACGACGTCTCTAGATCAGTGGCCCCATTCGCGATCAAATGGTGCCTCAGCTCCAGCCTGAAGCCCTGCACAAACTGCGTCGTCCTCACCCTCTCATGCTCCATGATATGAGGTGCATACCGACCCAGCTCGACAAATCGGGCTCTGTACTGCAACACGGACATGTCACCCTGCACAAGCTCCAGAAACTCCCGCATCCGCTGCGTAGCAACGACGTCTGGACAGTACGTACGCTCGAAAGCACTGACAAAGTCACCCCACTCAACCTGCTCAAGTGGACGAAGCTGAAAGGACGTCTTCCACTCGGAAGACCACCACCTCCGAGCCGTACCCTGCAACTGGTTGTAGGCCAACACCACTCTGTCCTCGGCAGTACTCTTCGCAGAACTGAACACCCGCTCCATCTCATCAAGCCAATCACGAGCCGCATCAGGGTCTGCCTGGCCGCTAAAGTAAGGTGGATGGAACTGCATGAAGTCCCTCACCGCTCGGCCTGGCCCACCCCTGACAATCGAGCCCTCAGCAGCCTCTCCGCCAAACTGCTGAGACATGAGATGGTACATGCCACGGAAGAAATCCTCGGCTCCCGGAGCCCTCGCAGCATCCGCGGCCTCGGTAGCTCCCGGAACTCTGCTATGCTCCTCCTGGTCCCTCTGGACCCCCTGCTGGATCTCCTGACCTCCAGCCGACTGCCCCTGCTGAGAGCGAGAACTCCTCCTCGGCGCCATACTCGCTCCTGAAGCACAAGATAGAAAAACACGAAAACGGCAATGTCAAAATAAACACACGGTGCCCAATGCCAGCGTCATCTGTACATCATCGCTGTGGACTAGTGGACCACTACAATTACCTATGATTCTCATGTAATTCCACAACCGCGCTCTGATACCAGCTGTAACGACCCGAGAATCCGATTATCGGGAAGGCCCGATAACCCGAGACTCGTACCGCCACCCACGAGTCCGAAGACTCGGAAGGGTTAAAAGGATGGTGTGGAAACTACATAAGCATCACAGATAATTGCAGAAATTAAACAGTTATAATATTAAGCAGGAAATAAATTAACAATTTACATGGTCCACAATAAAGAACAATAATAACAGCAGTCCACGACTAGTACAGTGACAAGAAAGAAAAGTACAGCTACACGGGGCATCCCCCGGCTCTGACCTCTGGCACTACCTCTGGGCACCCGCACCACGCTGCGCTCCTGACGCGCTCCCCGAAGGTGGCGCCTCACCTGAAACACGGTGAAAACACGCAGGGAATGAGTCTCAGAACAAGACTCAGTAGGGATCACTCGAACCCTACCTCGAAAAATGAGAAACCACTACTCTAGCGGTAGGAAAGTACCTCGGAAAGGAAAGCCCTGTACTCTACAGAACTAGACCCTACGGCACGCAAACCGACACACGTGCCACGGTACGAGAAGACCGAAACTCAACGGTCGAACCGTCAAAACCCGAAGGTCGGAAACACACGACTGACAGTCTAACACTCCGTACTCGACAGGAGTACCACCCACTAGAAGCACAGCCGGTAGCGTCCCCTGACGTCTTACACCGCACCGCAGGTGAACCGCCTGACGTGGTAGGTCCTACCCGAGGCGCAAACACCGTACAAGTAACCACAAACAAGTAACTAGCTGGGGTCACGCCCGTCGACGTGGGTCCAACCGCCCCCAACCACGTGTGCACACACAGACCACGCGTCCTAGGTCTGGCCCTCTGACCGGTTTTCCCCCGCAGCCGGACTCTGGCTACGACGAGGGGCCTACGGTAACCGGTCCACAAACCGTCTCGAAAGGTGGGTGCCCGTACACCACTCCCAGGTGAGACCAGCACCTCGTACTGGTGGGCTACGACTAGTGGAGGGTCACTGAAGGAGTAGACTCTCGAGTCAACGGAAAATAACGTCCGAAATCGACAACGTGTGGGAATCACCCCACGCACCAGCTCCGTCAAACGGGGCCACGGTCGGAGAAAAACGGACGCACCGCCCACGGCCAAACTCATGACCAAGGCAAACGGAACCTCCGGACACCAAAGACACGGTCACGGAACTCCACGGGGTGCCCGGGACGCACACACGGCCCAAGGGGAACACCCAACAACGAACCAAATCGCGCTAGGGATACCTAGCGCGACAGGGCATGTCGCGCTAGGGTCCCCTAGCGCAACAAGGGTTGTCGCGCTATGGCCCCATAGCGCGACACGGACCATCGCGCTAGGGAACCCTAGCGCGACAGGGACCATCGCGCTAGGTCCTCCTAGCGCGACAATGATGATCGCGCTAGGGCCCCATAGCGCGACACGAACCGCCAAACTGTTCATCTTCTCCGATGAACGCGCTCGGTCGGGGCAGCGCGACCTCCAAGAACGCGCTACTGGAGTATAGCGCGTTCTCAGTCCGCGGCCGAAAACGGTAAGAACGCCCAAAAAACCCAACCACGCCCCCATACCTCCATAGGAGAGGGGGAAAACAAAGGGGAAGACCCCTGGGGACCCCTAGCATGATTCTAGGCCCTCAAAACACGAATCCATGCATTGAATCCATAGATCGGGCGAGCTCTCCCCAAATCATGGAAAAACCCAAAAACGCTCAAATGATCCCCTCTCGGCCTCCCCGCGGCCTATAAATCACGGAAAAGAACGGCATGAGGCTAAGGAACGTCACCCTACCTCAATGGAGCAAATGCTCCGCCGGATCGATCACGAATCACGAAGAATGCTCGAAGCTTCACGAACTCCCCACGCTTCCCACGCTCGCCGCACGCCCACGAGATCGCCTCACCGTCGCCCACGCGTCCGCGCCGTCGCCCCGCCGCCGTCCGTAGCCGGAGAGGGGTTCGCCGCGTCCGAATGGGAGAGGGGGAGAGAGAGGAGGCTCACGGTCGCGAGAGAGAGGGAGAGGAAGAAGAAAGAGAAAAGGGAAAAAGAAAAGAAAAAGGATTAGGATTTATAGAAAATCCGAATTTTTGGAAAAATACCAAAAAATAGAAAAATACATTTCTGGAATCCTCGGAACGCACCGATCGCAACGGTACCACTCGTGCCCGGGTGAACGGCCCAGTTAACCCGCAGCGAGCGTCCGAAGGAAAAGCCGAAACACACGCCGGGAATCAGAAAACACACGCGGAAAAGCCGTGGAACGCCTCCGGGCCTCCGAAACGACTCCGGATCACGCCGATCCGATCACGAAAGATGTCCAAAACGAAATTTCGGACACAACAGAGCCGGACGCTCCGAAAACCAGATCCGGGACCCACGAAGAAGGATCCGAAAGGTCCAGGATATTACAGGAGTCCACTGAGAAACTATTCCATGGTCTTTAAGATAAGAAGTGAATTCATGACTTAAGTATTCACCTCCTCGATCCGATCGAAGAGCCTTAATACTTTTGCCAGTCTGTTTCTCTACTTCATTCTTATATTCCTTAAACTTCTCAAAGGCTTGTGACTTATGTCTCATTAAATACACATAGCCATATCTAGAGAAGTCATCAATAAAAGAAATGAAATAGAGGTAACCCCCTTTTGCTTCTATGGACATGAGTCCACACACATCCGAGTGTATGAGCTCGAGAAGGTCAACAACCCTCTCACCATGTCCACCAAAGGGAGCCTTGGTCATTTTCCCCATGAGACACGACTCACAGGTATCAAATGGCTTATATTCGAACGAATTCAAATACCCATTTGAGTGTAAGTGAGAGACTCTTTTCTCACCTACATGACCAAGTCTGCAATGCCATAGATATGCAGAATTCACTTCATCAGCATTGGAAATTTGCATAAAATTAGATCGTGTATCTAATACATAAAGACTATTGACTAATGAACCATTGGCTATAATCAAACCATTATTCATTATAGAGCACCCAATGCTATTAAAAGCCAATGTGTATCCAATGTTATACAAGCCAGAGATTGAAATAATATTCTTAATAATATTAGGAACATAATAACAATCATTCAGCTCCAGAATGAGTCCTGAAGGTAAACTGAGGCGTGTAGTCCCGACAGCTTTGGCAGCAACTAAAGCTCCATTGCCCATCCTCAGTTCAATCTCCTTTTTGCCCAATCGCCTTCTATTTGTCAGCACCTGCACAGAATTACAGATATGAGATGCACATCCAGTATCCAATACCCATAATGTGGATTCCATATATGACAAATTAAGGTCTATGACAAAAATACTTTCATTTAGAATTACCTTGCAATTCCTTTTCCAATGCCCAGTTTCCCCGCATCGAAAATATTTGTCTTCCTTTTCATTCTTCTTGCCCTTCCCTTCGTCAACTTTGGCGAGTTGCTTACCCGTGGCCTTTTTCTTTCCCTTCCCTTTGTTACTCGTGGTGGATATTTGAGAGGCCTTCCTTTTCTTGTTGGCCCGGCCAATAACCATTACAGACGAAGATGGTTTATCTTTCTGCATGGTTCCTTCAGCACTCTTTAACATATTGAGCAGCTCTAGGAGAGTTGCTTCAATCATGTTCATGTTAAAGTTCATGATGAAGGAAGAAAAGGAATCGGGCAATGACTGGAGTATAAGATCAATGCATAGTTCAAGATTCAACTTGAACCCCAATACATTGAGTCTTTCAATCCACTCCATCATTTTCAGTACATGGGCCTACACTGATGAACCCTCAGACATCCGTGTCCTGAAAAGCCTTTTTGAGATGTCATACCTCTCAATCCTACCCTGCTCCCCGAAGAGCTGGCGTAGATTGAGAAGTATACTTCTACAATCAGTCTTTTCAAATTACCTCTGTAGCTCGGGAGCCATAGAGGCCAACATGTAACATTGGGCAAGGGAGGAGTCCTCAGACCACTTGGCATAAGCCAGTAACTCGCCCTCGTCGGCATCAGGAGCTGGCTCAGAATGAACCGTGTCCAACACGTACGTAATCTTTTCGACGGTAAGGACTATGCGTAGATTACGCAGCCAATCCGAGTAGTTCGGTCCAGTTAAGTAGTTTGCATCCAAGATGCCGCGGAGGGGGTTGGACGACGACATTGTAATCTTGATAAGAAATAAAAGACAACTTAGCATGTGTTCAAATTCTAATTTAGATGTGGTTTTCTATCTTAGTTAGTCCCACTATTTTTCGATCGAACTATATAACCCTCAGTATATAGAACGGGAGATCAACGAGATCAACCTAGTGGGTCGGAATCCCAACGAGACTGATGTACGACCTTGTGGAAAGCACAACAAGCCATAAACCATCTCAAGGGCAGTCAACAAGCACTTGCATCTAATGCAATATCCGATATTCGGCCCCCGAGAAATCATCCCCTTGTGGAAAGCACAACAAAGGATATTCTCGGTTAGATCTAACCATCATTACAACATAGCAATGAGTTCATGACCCGACCCTTATGGAAAGCACAACAAAGTCGAGTTCAATTCCTCACCCCATTGAGGCCGAGCCTTGGAGTTTAATCCCGTCCCCAAACTCATGGACCTTGTGGAAAGCACAACAAATCCATGAAATGAAGACGTTCATTCACTCCATAATGATGGAGGGCCACGACGACTCGTAGAGCCACGCTTACCAGATCTAAAATTTAAACGCGAGGGAATTTAATTTTATCTTGATCTCACCCTAGGTGGTAATATAAATATATCCAATATATTTACCGTACATAGTAGTTTGCACAAAATAAATGCATCCAATGTAAAAATAAACGCAAGTGATCATGGACTTTAGCCCTAATGTAACTAAGACATCCGGCCCGCTTCCGAAGCAGCTGGATCGTCCTCGTCGGGTGTGCTCCACGCTTTCAAACTCCGACGCCGCATTAATTACAACTTTTACACGGCACGCAGGCCCGAAAAATTAAATTACATGTGACTCAAATTCCAGCAGCCCTTAGGGCGAGTACAACAATGGAGGAAGATAGAAGTACATTGAAATTTTAACAGAGAGAGAAAGGAGGTTCGTAGACCCCAATTATTTACATTAATCCAAGTCCATGATCACTGCCAACCCATTCAAATAAAATCAATCAAGAGTTATTTTCTGAAAATAATCCTTACTTTTTGAATTTAAAAATGGGATGTGCAAACAAAAATAGGATAGCTTTGTTTAATTTTAAAAATCAAAGCATGATTAAGTAAAATTAAACACACAAGCAGGCCAATACCAGGTAAATAAAGTAAAGCACGTAAAGAACCATCATTTTCTACAGGGGCATCTAATTAAGATAATTAATTAAATTTAAATTTAAATTTAATTATCCAATAATCAAATTTAAATTCAAAATTTAAACATGCCAATAATTTAAATTTAAATTCAAACGAATTATCTAATAATTTTGTTTGAAAATAAATTTAAAATAATGTAATTATCCTCAATTAGTAATTTTCTCAAATTTAAAATTTGAATTTAACAATTATCTAATAATTAAAATTTAAATAATTAAATTTTCTATATTTATCTCCAATAAAATTTAAAATTTAAATTTTTTAATTATCTAATAATTAAAAATTCAAAAACTTAAATTTTACTGAAGTAACTTCAATTATTACTATTTTATCTCAAGGTAAATAGTAATTATCTCACCTCGGTAAATTCAACACGGTTAAATAAAATTTAACTTTTGACATTTACTTTTGAGATAATACAATTAACCTACGAGACAAAGTTCTATTTAATTTACTGTGTATTTTAATATATATATCTAATATATATATTACTATTTGAGCACACAATAAATTAAAAAAGAAAAAAAGAATATTTTTTTTAAAAAAAAACTCGTCGACTGGCAGGGCGCGGCCGCCCACGCGGGACGCGTGGGCGGTCGCGCCCACGCCCGCGCCCGCACGCGGGCGCTGACCTGAGGGCGCCGCGTGCGCCGCCCACGCGGCGCACGCGGCGAGCGCAGTGCTCCCAAAAACGGGCCAGTAAAAATTTTTTTTTGAAAAAAAAAATTGCTCTCCTGATGCCCAGCATCCGGGAAAAACAGAAATGCCCAGCACTCCCGTCTCCAAATAATAATTGAAGGATTTTATTGCCCCTAAAATATGGTTCTAAACGGCGATTAAACACCGACCAGAGCGCCAACCTGGCTCTGATACCACTGTAAGGTTTCGCACAGCACCTACGAGCGACGCAGCGGATAACAAAAATTTCATTTGCCCGATCCCGGTGTTATGGAAAGCTTAATCTGTGCTCTAATAGGTGTTTCTAATACCCTAATTACGGGTTGCGTGTTTCACCTTACGCGGAACAACGCTGTCCGCTAAGCCCGATGCAGAGAAACCGAGCCGCACAGCTGTACGGCCTCTAGAGCAGATCCACACGGACCCTTGCGCAGCGACGGTACCTCCCCGGCACAACTTTCCCTGGCTCTAACACCTTCTGGAGAGAGAGAGAGCAAGGGGGAGAAATGAGGAGGCTAATCCTCTCCTTAATGCTTAATGCTTGATTAGCATTAAGGGGGGGTTGGAAGGAGAAGCCAAGAGTTCGAATGAACTCACGTAGGTTGGCTATATATAGAGTTTTGGCCCTTTTCAAAAGACCTCCCAAGGACCAAAATTGTATATATGACCTTTTCATTATTATACACATGTATTAAGTCCCATTTACACTCCTTTCCAAAAGGAATCAAAGGGAATTAATACATACACCTGTATAATAATTATCCGTCACCCAAGAATCCATTGTGTGTGATCCTCTCGGCCCATAGTCACTATAGTTTAAGGCCCATTAACTTCTAATTCCTAATTAGAAGTAAATTAAACGTATTATTTGTTTCTACAAGAGCCGAATAATAGTTTAATTCATTCGGAACCTTCGATCACGTTGGGTCAAGCAAATCCGCGTGATCCTAGAGGACGCTGGGTTAAAAACCAGCATGTCTGGAACCTGTAAGTCCACAGTTACCACATCGATATAATCCCTCGCTCCTTCTATGAGTCTGGTACGATCGAGGGTATGGTTTCTGTCAAACCCCATGATTGTGCCATTTGACTATGACCTCCTTAAAGTGTATGACGTCCGTTCTAAACGAACTCACACGACCCTGGCCAGGGATTTAACGGAGCGTCAATGTCATGACCCATTAACTGTCTGATATATACCCGACAGTGAGCGATCCCTTCTTGACCATTGATGATCTTCACACGTATCCTGGAGTGGTTAATGACTCGGCAACTCATGACTTATGGTTAAAGTCACTTAGCTAAGTAATTAAACCATTCCAGTTCTCGTGTAAGATCCGATCAATGTCTCAGGTCAAAGGACCAACGATGTTACTGTGACCGTTGGATCTTCAGTTGACATTAGGTATAATCAACCATCTGAAGATCCAATAGCGGATCAGTTCAGTGTACATCCTCCAAGGACATACACCTACACATATGTGTTGGTGCCCCGCACCAATGACTATGAGACTGGTCACTGACACATCATGTGTACTGGTTTAATAGGTAATCAAAGTCCCCGAGTGATTACCCTCCAACCAGGAACAATTTAAGGTATGTGTTTATGTAAAGTAAGTCTCATGTTCGAGATCCCATCTCGAGCTGACTTTACAACCACATATCCTAGGGACAACGGAAAGCAACACAATCGCATATTTACGCTCAAACATCACTTTATTAATAATGAACAAGATCATACATATATCGGGTCTATCCGACCCTAAATTGGCCTGTAGCACACCAACACTAACAGAGAGGTCGTGAAGTAAGCCTGGGAGGCGGACTGCCTTCCGAGGAGGTCCTCGCCGTGACCAACGAGTGCACAAAGAGTGCTCGCTGGGCGGTAAGGGTGCTCAGAGGGTGGCCGGTGCTTGGCGAGGACTTCCTCTTTTAACAGCAGGTTGGCTTCTCTTTTCCCTAATCTGGAGCTGAACGTGTGTTTCTTGGTGGAAATCCCCGTCCCTCTGCCTGTATGTCGAAATCCCATTTATAGGGGGTATGTCATGGTAGCAAGAGCCAATCTCTTAGCAGGGAATGGCGTAAGTTGTGGAGTAACGTCTCCCACGATCGTAGGGAGTTTCCCGTTGAAGGCCCGTTCGTCTGGAGTTGAACAGTTCTCTAGTGAGTCTTACGGCGTCTGGGGGACGTGCTCGCCCTTAGTGGAGTTGAGGCCGACGTCGTGGGAGATAACGTTCGGTCATCGGAGGATCATCTGACGGCCGTTGTGCGTGAGTCGAAGCCCTTTATGCACTGGAGGATCCAAGGACAATCCGTCGCTAGCCGTCCGCACCGGGCTGCGGCTATCAAGGCCCGACATGTGCGTTGCAGACCATGGGCCTGGTTGGACCTGGCAAAAATGGATTTTACGTGGACTGAGCCGATTCTACCCTCCTCAAATATTATTTAGACTAATTATGTATCTTCTTTCAACTCTTTGACACGTTTGATCTGCCTTATTTAAAAAGACACCAAATTATGAAATTTGGACTGGATAACAAATTTGACATATACACAGAGTAAAAAAAATGGATTATGTTTAGAATTTGTGTATATGTCGAACCCAATTACAGTTACTCCTCCTCCCACCCCAACCCCTTCCCACCCTCGAACCCTATGTAATTTTGGAAGTTTACAGCTGGCATCAAGGGACGATTTTCCTTTTAATTAATAAGGTGCTCGATGATTGTGTTAATTACATGTGGGTATCAATTTCGGTAGCAATTTTGTCATTGCCACTGGATAATAGGCATTCGGTTCAATTCAATTTCAATATCCATCTCTTATAGAAATGTAGTGTCATAAAGAATTTAATATTTGTTAAATATGTATTAAAAGTATTATAATCAGACGTCAAAGTCCCAATCAAGTCTCCCTCTTTGTCTCTGCTCTGCCCCAAATTTTCTTCTTCTACTTCGACAGTTGTTTTCATGTTCCTTTTACATTAATTATAATAGTAAAATTTTGTACTACAGTTCGGATAATTATATCTCGTAGGGTTGAACATATAATATTCTTTATTTTTTATTTATTTTCAGTGATCTCCACGTCAAGTTATTTTGATATGTCAATCACGTCGTCGGATGACGTGACGTGAGGATCACGTAATAAAAATTATCCTCTTGTAATTAGTAAAATTGACTTAATTTTATTATTCATAAAATTAACATTTTACTTTTATACGATTCTCACGTCACGTCACTTAGTGATTTGACCGACACACTAAATTAATTTGACGTGAAGATCATTAAAAAAATTTTAAAAAAATAAAAAATGTTACATTTGCAACACCCCGGACATAACTATCCGGGGTGTTACACGAAACATTACTCTAATTATAATATAGGTTCCAATGACTTTCTTTTTCAGCTCATTTTTTGCTATTCAATTTGAAAATCAAATAATCGAACCTACGCGACTTCTCTTAACTGTAAGTCAACAGTTTCGTATCTCGATCATCTTATTATTTTAAGATCAGATAACTGAAGTGAGAGTGTAGAAAGAAAATGACCTCTTAAAAATTTTCTAATATCTCTATTGCAGACTTTAAAAACATTAATAACATTTAGGGAGTGTTTGGTGACGCTTCGAAGAAAAAAAGATTCCTCATAATCACCTCATCCGTGCCGAAATAATGAAGGGAGGGATTTTGAAAAAAAAATCCCAATTGCATTTGCTCACCTTTTCTCCCCTCTTCAATTCAAATCCGGAAGTGGGTTGTACTGTGTTTTGAGTTCAAAAGATGGTCACGCCCATCCTTCTTTTTTCTTTCTGCGATGAACAATGTTTGAACCCTGTTGCGATATTTCACTGTTCATTCTCAATCGCGAATAGTGCATCTCTCTTATCTCTGCCTTCTCCGGTAGTAGCAGGAGCCGACGCGGCTGCAACGGCGGCAGCAGCGGCCAGCTCCGGCCATTGCGACTGGAGGCAGCTCATCCGCCGACGGTAGCAGCAGCCGACGGCAGCATGTACAGCAGCTCTGGCGAGGGTTTATCTCAGCAGCAGGGATGTGATGTGCAGTAGCTCCGGCGGGGGCTTCTCTCAGCAGCGGCAGCAGCAACCGTTCGAGGGCGACCAGGGGCAATGCCGGGGTCAGAAGGGAGATTTTCTTGTCCGATCGTATCGATATTTTATTGATATATTATGATACCATATTATATCGTATTATTATTATATAATTATATATTATAAATAAAAAATTATATAATAAATATATGTTATACTTAATATGATAAAAAATATATGTGATTTAGTGGTCATTAAGAGTGTTAAATATTCTTGAGGACAAAGGTTCAAAACTCATTGTTGTCATAAATTATTTTTTTAAAATTAAATAATAAATAAAAATAGACTCGTGAGTTTTAAACACGGGTTTCAACGTTCTAAAAAATTGCTGCGAACTAATTTACCTATAAAATAACATTTGATATAAAATAATATATATAATATTTTAAAAAAAGATAAATAACGTATCGGTTACGTGTTACGCATCGGTCGTACCGATCATCGACTGGTACGGTCCGATACATGTGGTGCGGGATGTATCGTATCAATTTGTCAAACCCTGATGTCGAGCGACTGCTTCTAGCGATTTTGGGCGGGGTGTCCATATGTGTCTACTTTCTCTCTCCAATGTGAATCCATCGTGCACGTAAGTCGACGTAAATCGAGACCACTTGAAAATGCTTAATTCCTTTCTAAGGTCTTCAATCATTAAAATCTCTCTCCAATGTTGCCAAACGCACCTTCAAATTAAAGAGTATATGTATGAAAACTAAATGCTCTTAACCATTTAAACGGACAAAGAAATCATAGTTTTACGTATCGATCCAGTACGTTACGAACCACACGTATCGGATCATACAAGAGGGAATTCGATACGTGTAGGGAGTGGGACATGCCGATTCGGCGTTATAAGTTGGAGCAGGGGCGGGCATCAGCGTAAGGGTGGTGTCCTCAATCTTCCAATGTTCAGGTGGCCAGGCGACGGTTCAAGGTAGTTAGGCCGGGTGGGGGGGAGGGGGGAACTTCTGACGAGGTCTGACAATCTTCGACGAGAAGTGTTTTAAAATTTTTTTCCTACTTTCACTCTTAGTTTGAAGATTGGGGGGTGGAGAGCAGCTCCAGCAATTGATCCCCCCCCAGCCAGATCTGGTGACGTTGAGGTGGATTAGTCATCCTGTGCGTAGATCCGTCTATGCTCCAACTAGCCGATGGCAGAGTGCTACCGGATTGGTGCACGGGGCGGCTCATATGACCTCCACCCTACTAGATCCAGGTGGATTGAGGCGTAAGGGAGAGGGGTCCTATCACCTGTGCGCAGATCTGGCCACACTCTGGCTGGCCAACAACTGAGCACTGTCGGATCTGTGCTCAGGAAGGCTAATCCAGCCTCCCCCAGTGAGATCCGATGTCGATGACGCGGATGGGGCTGCTCCATGCTTAGATCTATCTGCGTCTAGCTGATCGACAATTGAGCACTACTGGATCTGTGCACGAGACGGCTGATCCGACGATGGTGAGCTAGATGGGGCCACCTTGTATGCAAATTCGGATGTGCTCCGACAGATCGACGGTAGAGTGCTGTCGGATATGTGCATGAGGCGACTGCTCTGGTCTCCCCTCGGTAGATACAGCGGTGGTGGGGCAGATGGGGCCGCCTTGTGTTCACATTTGCTTGTGCTCCTGCCGATCAATGACGGAGTGCTATCGGATCGTTTAGAAGAACGCGGTTCTCAGTGGACCTGTGTTCTGGCCCTGTTCTGTGGCCAGAAAGTTATAAAAATGAAGAGAATCCGATGGAAAACAAGTTAAACATGCTCACAAAATCCCAATGTAAAAATCAAGGCAATCAACAAAATATAAAGCATAACATGATATCCCTATTTTTTTTATTTTTAAGAAAAGAGATGAAAGGTTTTTTTTTCAAAATCTAGCAAATTAACAATCACGTAGGGAGGGGGGTTGTACACGTGGTGTACAAGGGATACAAATAAAAGAAAAAAAGGAGAGTGCTACGTGGAGCACTAAAGGAGATGTACCGTGGGTGCAAAAGGAGACGGCACACGTGGGTGCCAAACGGAGAAGGGTAATCAAAGAAAAATAAAAGGTTGTCCCACTGTGATCGTCAATTTGTAGATCTATGAAAAAATCCACAAAGAAGAAAAATTATAATGAATTAAGTGAGTGTGTGGGAAAGTAGTAAAAGAAGGGAAAAGGGGACAGGGGAGCATGCATGGATGCTAAAGGGAAGTGTGGTCGCCAGAGACTGCGGGCCTCAAAGGAATATAACAATAAAAAAATAAGGAGGGATCGCGATATAAGTATGTTTGAAAAGGAGCGGGGGATGTGAGGTTCAACCTTCTATTCCAATCGGCCGGCTGATGAAGAGAGTTTTTCCTTTAAGATTACGATTACAAAATAAAACAAACAACCAACAAAAAATATGATTAGAAACCAAATGTGTGTAGTATCAAATTCTTAATAAGAATAAGCATGAAAATATGTATAAGAAGACACCTTGTTGGTGTTGGCCTTTAAATCCCCGTGCAAAGGGTAAGGAAGAAAATATGATATAATGAATGAAGGAGGGTGCAAGTGTTGCACAATAGGGAGACTCTCAACGTGGTTGAGATGTGAATAAAATTGAAACAAGGGAGAGGAGAATATGATGCATGCAATGCAAATTAAACTAAAGGCATAATAAAAGAGGAAGAATGAGAAATGCTTATTCTTCAAAAGGGGCTTCAAAAGTCTTCAATGTTCTCCAACGGGAGGGAGCTCGAATGTATATGGCTTTGAGTGAGACTCTTCTTTGAGCCCTTAATTCAGCAGCACCTCCCCAAGATCTAAGAATTCAAACTTTTACACAAGAGAGAGGGGGGCCCTATTTATAGAGGTGAAATTCATGAGTTTAATTCTATTAAAAATATAAAATCATGTTTTAATAGGATTTAGAGAGAGTAATTAATCTACCAAGTGTCCTCATAACATTAGAAAGTCATATGGACCCTTTTCTAAGTGAAAAATGAGCTCAAAATGAGGAAAGAAAGGGCTGTTGCAGGATTCGGAATTCTGTGAGAATTTACGTCAGAGATAGTGGCCACCAATTAATTGGCGTCAGGCGTGCAATCGCCAATTTTGAGCCATTTTTAGAAAGATCAGAAATTATCAAAATTGGAAGAAAATTTGCGTCTAGGGGGGTTGATGCGAATTATAAATTTGTACAAATTTTGGTTAGAATTAAAAGTCTAAAATATGCAAATGAAATCTGCGTCCAACTGCCTGGACGCGTCTTTCAATTCACGATAAAGGTAAAGATGCCATTTCATGAGTATTTTTAGAAAGTCAAAAATTATCAAAAATCAAAAAAAGAAATCACGTCCATCTGGATAGACGCGAATTTGTAATTAATTTAAAATTTGATAATAATTTAAAAGGCCAAAATATGGAAAGGGAATTAACGTCAAAGAAGTGGACGCCAATTAAAGAATTGGCAGCTTTATGGAGATGCGTTAATTCAAGAATAATAAGAATTTGAGTTGAATTTAATGAAGAAAAGAATTTGTGTCCGTGCTTTGAACGCCAATTAATGAATTGGCGTCTTTCCGTAGAGGCGTTAATTCTTCATGAATACGAAGTTGGCATAAAAACGGGGAAGAGAAGAATTCGTGTCGATGATGGCGGACGTGAATTAAGAAATTAGCGCCTCTTCGAAGAGGTGTTAATTCAATAATTAACATGAATTTTAGCCAAAAGATAAGGAAGCGAATACGTGACCACCTGTCCAGACGCCAATTAAAAAATTTGCGCCTTTTTAGAAAGGCATTAATTCAATAATAATTCAAATTTAGCTGAAAAATAGTTAAGAAATGAATACGCGTCTGCCTGTCTGGATGCGAATTGGAAAAGTAACGCCTTTTCAGCTGACGTTAATTCTTGAAAGAATTGACGACCTGATCCCTGACGTTAATTCAAAAAATTGGCGTCTATTGGGTCTGACTCTAATTCAAAAAGGCCTAAAAAATTGAAGAAAAATCCAAGAAAAATAAAAAAGTAGAGAAAATTTTAAAAAGCTAAATATTCGAGAAAAATGAGAAAAATCACTCAAACAAGTCGATTTGAGGGTCAATTTGGGGCATTACAATGCGATAGGAGATATACTCAAAATCATGTCAATTTGAGCTTGTCTACAGGCTTGAGTCCCGACTTGATATCCACTATTGTATAATCAGTCAGATGGCGCGCGCGTTAGTAATTTCGAGCCTTCTGGTCTTTGGAATCTGAATAAATTGTCACCTCGTGACTGGCACGCTTACGTATAAAAATAAAATAAATAAATAATAAATAACAATATTAAAAAAAAGAAAAAATATTCCCACACATGTGTAATTTGATGCAAGAAGGGGAGAGAGAGACTATGATCTTAAAGTTGCTATCTACTAGTGAGACAATGATGACCCCGTGGTAGCATGGGTTGCAAAAGCAACAATGGAACATGGAGAGGCGAAACTTGATGAGGAGGGCGAAGAGCCAAGAGACACTGCGGCACAATATTTTCTATCAGCTGTTGTGCAATAGGCCGTGGGGAAGGGAGATGATGTAAATGTGCATATGGTTGGATATGAGTCAGTGTCGGTAGGTCTTAGATGAAGACCTCATTATTGGGGGTAGAGACACATCATATATGTATGATGATGTAACATGGAAGCGATTGATGCAGCCTCCAGTAGACACGCGACTACCAGCCTCTCAGGTGAAATAACACATACATATTGAATAGCATATTTGATTTGAAAGCATCAGCATATATTTATGTACTCTAGTGTAAGAAAAAATTACAGGTCAATCTAACACCTCAAAAGTGGTCTCGGGTTGCTACACCATGACATTTAGTATCTACAGATCCTAGAAGGATATCTACTTCACATGAGGCTATACAAGAATGACAGTCTATGTCTAGGAGGAGTTCTTCATTTAGAGGTGAAATTATATCTAATGAGAAGATAGATGTGCTAATTTATATTTCATTGCTAATTTAATATGTTGAGCTTGAAATTATGTAGCCTTTTGCAACATCTAAACAACCATCTCAGACTGTTGCGCCATGGAGCTCGGTGTCTAGGGATCCTAGATCAATCACTCGGTCATCTCAAGCTTATTCATACCTGAGGAGGGTAAAATCGGTATGGCACATGAAAGGCCCATTACGCTAGGCCCGCATCGGCCAGAGATCTATAATGCTCGCAACGGGCCCCCGACAGCCACGGCCCACAACGGACAGCCCGATGTGGTTAGTCATCAGATTCGCCAGCTCACAAAGGGCATCAACCCAGATGCAACAGACGCAAAATGACCCTCTAGCGACCGAACGTTACCCACTATGACGTTGGCCTTAACTCCACTAAAGGCGAGCACACCTTGCAGGCACTGTAAGACTCGCCTGAGAGCCGCCCGACTTCGGAGGAACGGACCCTCAACGGAAAACTCCCCACAATCACAGAGAGGCGTTACCCCACTACTCGCGCCCTTTCCTACTAAGGGAGAGACCCTCACCATCGGGATAACCCCAATAAATGGACCTTCATCCGCGAACAAGTGGGGGACACACTGGAATGAACCTACATACACGACAAGAGAGACTCCGACCCCCGAAGCCTTGAGAGTGGATTCCAGAGAGTATAGCTCCTGTCACCTTCCGAACACCCTTACCACCCAGCGAACACTCTCCGAGCGCTCATTGGATTCGGCGAGCACTCCTGCGGAAGTTCGACCACCCCTCTAGGCTTGCTCAATCGCCTTTCAGCGCTCTCTCTCCTCTTTGTTTCTCCTTAATCTCCATCCTTCAAGATTCTGACTTAAACATCAGAGGGTTGTCCTCTGGAGTAACGCCAAGGGCTCCTTTTGACGTTACTTTCTGGTGTTTGTAGGCTTCCTCGGGTGGCTAGACGATTTTTTCCCAATGAACAAATCTTAAAAGTGTGGCACGAGGATTAGGAACTATTTTTCCGCCTCTACAATATCTATTAAGTTACATTGTACGAAATTACTTGAAGTTCTTATTGTACATGACCTCTACATCTCAGGCATCTGAAGGGAGGCAACATACGGCAGAGAAGTCGCTTGCTCCATAAAAGAAGAAATCAATATGGATCTCATTATTCAAGAGCAAAAAAGACAAACAGCCACCAGTAAATCCTATGGACATTTCAGACTTGGAGACGTTGGATTCCAATACAGATGATGACACTACTGAGCCATCCGTAGGGCCCTATTTCAGTGGGAGTCACGACTCCGATGACGACAGTACACCGACACCTTCTTCTTCCCATTGTGGTGGCGGTTCTTGTGGTGGTCAGCACAGTGGTCGTGGGGATACTAGTGTTGATAGCTAAGAGCATAGTAGTGGTTAGGGCAGAGGTCATGGGGGCGACGACAGTGGTGATCATGGTGGTGGAGGGACGGTATGGACAGAGGAGCAGTATTTTACACATGCCACACAAGATGCTGACCACGGTGCTCCACCGCCAAGGGTGATGCAGGCAACTGACTATTGGGATAATTACTATGGAAATTCTATTGCAGATAATAGTAGCTACCAAGACATGCTATCTGATTTTGAGAGGATGAGCACACATGACTCTCAGAGTTATGACTATGGACGATCATGGCAGTAGCACAGATATCATGGCGATTTAGAGAGCAGTAATGCATTGTTCCCATCTTACCCATACCCTCGTAATTATCCTTTGATACCGCCATATAGCTATGGATACGGCCAACTCTCAATTACGTAGTCACAGTTGGTCGTGTGCAGTCAGGGTTCCCGAGAATATGAGTACTACTTACGGATGTACGTCGAGAACCTTTCAAGTTCCATGTGATATGCATACTTCTTATCCTACCTAGAGATCATGTATAATGTCTAGTTGTTTGGAGATACGAGTTGGCGAATTTTGAGCCATTATGATTTGGAGTAGGTATATTTTGCATATATTTGGGTTTTACTTTCAAGTCATTATTTATTTATTCATGTCTTAACTTTTGCACTTACTTTCAAGTAACTAACGTGGAACTATTCAACACTTGCAGATCAGCATGGACGGATGATATCATCCTACGTGAGACCACGGGTACAGTTTGCGAGGGTGATCGATATATTTATTATAGATATTGCCCACATCACGTCATCGACATACATAGATTTGCATAGCACCTCACTGGAGTGGGACGAGATTATCCTTCATGGTCCGAGATTACTTTCGGACAGCGTTACTGGATGGATATCTTTGTGGCGCGCAGGAGATGTGGGGTTGCATCCTCCCTCACATCTAGGGTTCCACCACCACTAGCATTGGTCCTATCAGCATCCTCCTCTACGTCTAGAGTTCCACCACCACCGGCACCAGTTCCACCGACAGCATATGATAGGGAGGCATACATAGATGCTGTTAGAGCTTTCTTTAGATGATTATATGTACCCTCCACCGCTGTACATGACCCATTATTTGTGTAGATGATTACATTTTTTCAGAGTCACCAACATGTAACTCCCACCCATTAGGATAGAGTTAGACTTTACGGCTCATGAGCTATATGTCTCTGATTCTGACTGAGACACGGTATTCGCAGATGAGTCAGATGATTGACTTTGTATATTTTATACCTTATGAGTGGAATTGAATCATGTATATGTTCTCTTTAACCTATCTTTTTTGGTCTTTTAAATAATATATCTAATTCTGTGATGTAATAGATTATTGTAAAAGATAAATTACTTTCGTGTGGTGTAATTAATAATATATTTAAATTATGTTTAGTTATCTATAACTAATTATGTATTCTTAGTTTCTTACATAATATATTTACTAACGTGTAACTAATAATTATGCTTAGGCCACTGTTATTATATGTTTAAAGTTAAATATATGTAACTAAGTATAACCATGTAAAAAAAATCAATAAATTTTATTATTCTTAGAATAAATATATTGTTTACATGTCAAACCAACTAGTATTAAAAATTTATAGTTACTTTTACAATGAAAATTTTATGTTTTTATAAAAAAAATTAAATCATTTTTTAAAAATACTTTTATTAATAAAATATGATTCGATGTCATCCGTACCAATCCACATCATATCGTGTCAAAATCTGACCCGTACAATCGATCCAACCGATACGGCAGTCCCAATCTTGATGTGTGCTCGGGGGGAGCCCTCCATTGCCTGCCGACGGAGTAGATCTACCACGCAGACTCCCTTCCATCTTCTCTTTCCAAATTCCAACAACGCCAGCCACACCACAGATTACTTGCAAGAATTGGGTTTTGCCTTCACGTGTGAACGTAGGAGAAGAAAACGGGAACCCAAAGATATAACAACCTCAACCCCCCATCAGGTAATTCTGTCAAAGGTCTTGTCTTTTTGTTGAAGGCGACCTTACAATTATAAAGAGCTAACTAGTTGCCGTGCAGGACCCTCCGTACCTCATCTCACATGGTGGGGTTGGGGACGGAGGGGAAGCCAACAAGAACATCGGCAATAATGCACAGTGCTCAACAGTGGCCTACGGTTGACGCACTGTTTGATATGTGCACGTTTTCCTCTCTCCCTTTGGACTAAAACTCTATTATATGATTGGACTTTCAGAACTGAAGTCCGTGGAAGCTACCGAGAGGGGGTGATCGATGTCGCCACCCTCACAAGAGTACAATGGCAGAGGATCCAGATCATCTCAGCCTAAAACATAGATAAACAAATAGATAATTCTCCTACTATATATATAAAGTCAGATTAAATATCTAGTACGCTACATGCATGTTTGATTACAACTCAATCTAGAACAAAGACTTTTGCTGTACGTAGTCTTGGAGCTCTATGTTCTCCCCTTCACTTGATTAGATCTGAGAATTTATTTTCTTTTTTTTATAGCTAGATAAGTTAAGAATATATGTGAAAAAATCGCCGACGCTCGTAATATTTGAACTCACGACCTCCGTAATAATATAAAGGAGAGAAGTGAATCATCAAATTAGAAGTGGAGGTTTCGAGAATCTATTTTTGTGGAGCTTTCGAACTCATCTATTTGTCATCGGAATTCGATTTTAAATTTAAGTTCGATACTCTTAAACTTAATTGGGAGGAGTGAAATTTAAGTTCATTTGCTCTCACCATCTAACTTTCAAATTGAACGGTAGAAGAAAAAAAGTGACATAAATTAATTTTTAAATTGAATGGTAAACAAAGAAATGTGATAAATAGGTGACAAAAAGTATGGCGATGTGACATTTCTCTTGTCACATTGTTCTCTCGAGGTCTTTTGGTTTGTACCATAAAGCAAATTTTAGTAGTACAACTTTTGAACTTTGCGAAGAAAGGAAGAGAAAGGAAGCATGTGATTGTGTTAGGTTTTCCCTCCCCTTTTCGCTGCCCTCTGTGCAAGGAACTTCAGCTTAGGATGAACATACGATGCACAGTGGTATCCTATTGAACGGTGCGTTTATCCTCTTTTTTGAAAGATGAACACATGATGCAAATGGTTACTTAGTGAACAGTGCGTTACTTAAGGCCTTCTTTGAAATTCAAATCGGGATATCGTGTTCCATCAGAGGGTCGAATACGGTGCCCATGATCAGTTAACGAGAATATGTGTAAGAGAAGAATGTGAATCCCCCACATTTCTCTCTCATCCGTTTGTAAATCGCATCCGATAATTCTGATAACAAAGCGACCCTGAATGAATAAATGTCCTCGTCCAATCCTTAGTGCCAAATATATAAGTTCCTCTTTATTTTAAAATCAAGCTAGATCTAGGAACCATATTCAAGCTTGAATTATCCCATAATAATGCATCTCCACGTATGCTTTCAATTTCGCATGCTATTAAAAAATATTGGTTTAAGCATTGCAAATAGCAAGACACTTTAATTATTAGATTCAATACAAACAAGAAGAAGCTAAAATATCTGATAAATCAAAGTGAATGCTCACTGTTTTTGAATTGATAGCCTTTTCTTCGAGAAAATGCACGTGAAAATCTACTTGGGAGGCCGACCACAGACTTATATATCGGGAATTAACCATTTTCATGAAAATCTTAATGCGCTTTTAATTTGAGGTTATTTTAAAACCTCCTACATTAAAATAATAATAACATTCATTCATAGATAAAAAATTAGTGCGAAGATAAATTAAATATTTTATTACATTGCATAAATTGAATTCAAACATAATATCAAATCGATAACTGCATAGATTTTATAGACCCCAACTAACTGTTGGCACTCAAAATATGATCGTTGGCGACCAAGCCACAGAGGCAAATGATACGGCCCACTGAAGCACAAAAGCCGATGAAGAGCAACCTACTGAAGGCTTCTCAAGCTGCCAGAGCCTCGAGTTACCTGGAAGTGAACACCGGGGACTTCACCTCAGGAAAGTCGAGACGAATCCACAAACAACTCGCAGTACGACCAAGCCTGTCTAATGATCCGGCATCGACTCCCTCGTGCCGCTACCCCGCACCCGTCACCCGACCAAGGACGACGGTCTACCCGGTGGCTTGCCACCTGAATGAAGGCTCTCCTGAGGAGGAAGAACGTCATCGTCCCTTCATAGAAAGGAACCGGAGGCTCTGTCAGCAGAAGACCCCGATCACCCTACACGGGTTCGGCTTCTCACAATAGTGGGTCCGTCAGTGGCCGAATGATCGCCAGTCAAGGAGAAATTATGCCGGATGTCATATCATCCCGCAAGGAAGCTCTGTGCACAAATCGAACCGAGCCGGAAGCACAAGTCATGGTGCCGAAGGTCGTGCCAACGGAAGATCCGCCTGCTCGAACCAAACACACACGGAGTTTGGACTAAGGCCGTACGGCATACCGAAGCTTCGTCAATGCACCGTCAAGGATTTCCAAGGACTGTGGCGAGGAGAACCGTCAACGGTGACCTCCGGAATCATCTCCGGACTCATCGGCTAGCCCTCGACAACTAAACGAGGCTAATACGGCGCCGCCATTTCTTCGGCGCCTCTTAAAACGGCGCCACTAAAATCGACGCGCAAAGACCAAGCGATGGAGGTGGCTCCCTGGCGCCGTTGCTCCCGGCGCGCCCCTTCACAGTGCCGGTTAACTTGGTGTCTTATAAGAAGGTCTTGTTCGACCAACAAAAGGGGGAGACAAGAAGAGAGGTCCTGATCGCCGGAGAGCCACGACCAATCATAGGAGAAGAGGGTTAGGTTTCGTGGGGAGGAAGGCTTTCTCTGAGAGTCCCCCACCGTGCCGCCGTCGTCCTCTGCTGCGCATGAGTCCATCGGCGTCGGAGAAGAAGAGCTCCTCTGTTGTTTCCGTATGTGGGTCACGGTGTTTCCCGTCAATCTTCCATCGCATGTTTCTTCTTTCTTCATAATGTAAGTGAGAAAGGGGGAGGGAGGCGATGATATGAGCTTTTCCTTCCCCCCTTTCCTCACTATCTCTTTCCCTTCGCCTCTTTCGCTGTAACTTTCCTCTACGTCAATGTAACGGATGACCGAGCGACAACGCCGGCGTCGGAACGTGCTTATGTGCATTCTATCTGTCGACTGTAGAATGAATGAATATCTATAGCAATGGGTTAAGGAGTTTAATGGTTCTGTTCTGTTGCATCTCCTTTTTCCTCCCCCTTTTGTATTTCCTTCTCCTGGCCGTTGGAACCGCGCCGTGCAATAGTGCCGGCACCGGGAATGGGCGAAGTGTGCTTACGCACCACCCCCAACGCCCATGGCGTTAGAATGAAATGTGTTCGACGATTTCCGCCGTGGTTCTCCTCCGATGCATATGCCCTTGGACTCCCTGGGCTACAACGATACTCCCCCTCCCCGGGGTCTTCGCGTTAACGCCATGGCCGTGCTTGGCTCTGCTTTTTTTTCTTTCTTTCTTTCTGGATGATCTTGTGGCTGGATGATCTTGTGGCTGAGGGCATATCTGTATATGCCCCTCAACCCATCACGGCGCCTGGGCGCTTCGATCGAGCCTCTCCGCATCCCTCAGTTGTCCAGAGGTGAAGAGATCGTTCTCGTGGCCGAGTGGTTAATCCATTTATTCCTCTGTCCATGGATTCGCATGCTAATAGCATTCTCTTTCGCTGAACATGTTGAATCTGACTGAGTAAGCTGCATACTGCATACACTCTTATCGTTGCACACGATTCATGCTCATTCGGGAGGGTCAAATCTATTAGCCCATCTCACTAATCCGGGGAGGGGAATATACCCCCACTGTTTCATCAAACCGCCGCTTGGTCATGGGAACTCATCCATTAATGGTGAGCGTCCCTATTGACTATTGAGTGAATATCAAAATTGGGTTAATCCCAACATTTAAAATCCACAGTCCTTCACGGACCTTGTGGTGGCCGTAAGACGGGTGCCCCTCGTAGGTTAGCCCTCGGGGTTTTCCCTCTGTACCGATCATCCCGATTCGAGCCTTGAGTCAACTCGAGTCACGTGCCCCTCGTAGGCTAGCCCTCGGGGTTTTCGCTCCCGTCATGAGTCGACTCATCCGCTCACTGCCGCCCACGGACTTGGTGCCCCTAGCAGGCTGGACCTCGGGGTTTTTTCCTTTCCGTTCGGGTTTGCCGGCCGCCGTCGTGCCACCCGGCTTTCAGGGGTTGCTCTGCTACGTGAGTATTCCCCGCTTCTCCCCGATAATCCTCTGGGATGGGGAGATGCTACCGAAATTTCAGCTCGAACGAGTCTAACTCGGAACAATCGCCGCGCTCGAGTATGAACCTCGCGCGAGCCTATGACTCGGCTTCCGGATGTCCCGGGGGCGATCCTTTGAATAACTGACTTAAATAAACTTTCAAAATCTCCCAAAGTGTTTTAATAAACCCAAGAAATAAGAAATAAAATCTCGGTTTCTGTAAAATAGGGCTAAACCGGCGCCGTGACGCCCGGCGCGCCTTAATACGGTGCGCCTTGAAAGGGCGCGCCTTATCCCGGCGCGCCTTAAAACGGCGCGCCTCATCCCGGCGCGCCAGGAAGAGCGGCGCGCCGTTTTCAGGCCAGCCCCTTACCTACGCGTTGTGGCGCCGTTTTAAACCCTTTACCTACGTTTTGTGGCGCCGTTTCAAGCGTTTTAAGCCCTTTCCCTAGGCGAACCGCGCCGGTCCCGTTCCGGATCGTGTCTTTGTGCCGTCTCGTTCCCTTCCTCACCTCAGGGGTGATTTCTGATGTTAATAGCAGAATTGAATAAGCTTCTTAATTAATGAATTGCATAAATTGGTTTGTCTAAGCCTGAATTAGTTAATTTCATATCTTCGTCATGCTTTAATCTAAGCATTCATGCCACATAGATGCATGCCTGATTGCCTCGGTATATCAAATGACATGAGCTGAAAGCCGGGCAACTCCCGACGAAAAGCTCTTGCCACGCGTGATGGCGGTCTTCGAGCCTAAGTTCTCCGCCACGTACTGAGGACCCACCCTTATAAATCGTGTGCAGTGAATTACAATATTTTGCATGATCATTCGCATGCTCTGCATCCTTTATTCTGGCCTCGACAGCCCATTATCTCGGCAATCAATCAAAGATTTTCCCTGCTCGTGGGAGATGTAATTAAAGCCATAGCCTTTATGGTATGGCGGACTGCTGGTCCCGACCGAACCTCACTCTCGCCCGACACGGGTCAGAATGAGCGCACAATAAACTTGTCACTCACGTGACTGGCACGCCCGCGCCGTCAATCAGTCGGTTAATTACCAGTTAGTTAATCGGTCGATCGACACGCGAAATAAACCAAATAAACCCCAACAAACCAATAAATTAATTAATTAATCACAACAAAAGAAATGATCGCCAACAAGTCTGGCACGCCCGGTGGGACCGATGTCACCTTTCATCTCTTTGCCGAGATACTTGGGCTTCGAGGCCCTCCCAAAGGCTGCTGATCGTTGGTTTGTCTGTCTTTGTAGGCGAGCGATGACGACGACTGGGCTGACTGGCGTCGGCTTTGGCCCTTCGATTATTGCCGGTCATGCGCAAGGGTACCTGGCGGTGCCCATGGAGTTCGGCAGCTTCCCTGCCGTTGTGGGCTTCCCCAACTTCTTGGGGTTGGCCTTTGTGGATATGCTAGAAGTGGAACCCTCGGAGCCTGTCGAGGGAGTTACAAAGAACAGGGAGCCTCCGAAGGCTCGATGCTGCCACGACTCACTCAAGAGTCCAACCTCGGTCGCCAGCTGCTTGGTGCACCATGCTATCCGTGGGGCCCGCCCCAATGCTGTCAACAGGAACTCCGAAGGACGTCAGCGCAAACAGATCCGGAGGAGTACTGCTGTGGTTACCGAAACCCTCTCCCAATCCGGCAAATCTATGATGGTTGGTGGCATGCGCGTCTTCCTCAACAGACGCACGCGCGGATAGTTCCGGATCGGGTCGTCCCTTCCATCCCTGTCCACAACTCATATCAAGCCCTCGCTGGACGGAGGGTAGAAAGAGAAGAAGCCGGCCATTTCGGCCAAGAGAAGTTGGCCCCCAGGCCAAGGAAATTTAAGCAGGTGTGGGTCCCCAAGAGGGTCCAACCTGTTCATTAGCTTGCACTTATCCGCCGTCGTCCTGTGCATGACAAGGCGGAAGGAAGAAAAGAGAGGGGCCTGACCCCGAAGAAAGAGGAAGTGGTTGCGGACTATCCGTGCAGCGAAGGTTTCCGGGCCGGTGCCCGCCAGGCCAACGTCCCTGCTATGGGACGGAGATTCCAGCAACCTGTCGACAGAGCTCGGCTAGCTTATATCCCTCCTGCGGGAGGTCGACAACTATCCCCCGTGCTGCATCAAGAACGGGGTCAAGAAGAGATGACCAACTTGGTTAGGAGCTATTTTCGAGGGCTGGGCGACCCCTCGCTTGGACAGCAGTGGCTGATGCAGGCAGCCGCCGCCGATGAAGACTACTACCCATCAATGGCAGATGAAGAAGATGTAGGAGAAAAGATGATGGTGTCGTCGGTCGACGACAATGGCTATGACGACGGCTTTGAGATCGAAGCCGATGAAACCGCCCCCCGGTGGGAAGAAGAGACAAGAAGAATTTCTGTGTTCGAGAGGTTGACCTTTCGAGATCAAGCTAAAAGGAGGGTCCATCGACAAAGGAGAAGGATGCAGGTCTTCACCTGCAACACGGCCGGCGTGTTCAGCCGATACGGAGAGCTTCCCGAGGATCCCCAAGAATTGGCTCAATTGGCCGCAAGGCCAGGGCTTAGCACTCGAAGAACAGAAGCCGCGAGGCAACTCCTGGCGACAGTTGGAGGACAACAACCCCCGGTCTACCACCAGTGGAATGATGAAGCTGCTATCTTAACCGCCAATGTAGTCACGGCGGAAGAAGAATACGACATCCCCCTCGACATCCTGCCCGAGGGTACGTCCGGGGAGACAGCAGAAGTTATCCCCACTACGGCGACTATGGACCCGTCAGTCTTGATACTACTTCAAAAATATCGGCAAGAGATAGACTTGCAAAAGAAGCAGCTGATGGAGAAAACTGAACAGTCATCAGCTTCCAAACCACCCGAAGTCCAGGGTGAATCATCCCGGGGAGCGGTTCGTCATGACGACCCTCCGCCGCTCTACACACTGCCTCAGTCGTCAGAACCAAACATGGCGACAACGGAACAGCGGCCACCACAGCTCCAGCCGCTGCTACCACCGGTGCTCCCTCAAGTGCACCAGACACCCCCGCTGCTGCGTCCTCCACAGGCGACCACTCTGGTCACCCCGTACCTCCAGCCGGCACACTTCTACCCAGAGCTAGTTGACCCTGCAGTCATGAACCGGATGATGGTGGAAAGAATGATCGAGCTGAAGCTCACGGAAAGGGGTGAAGGCGGCTACGTCGCGTTTGATGCCTACCGGGTACCATACCCGCAACACCATGCTGCTAAGCGGCTTCCCCCGGGAATCAACAAGCCACCCAAGTTTGACAAATTTAACGGGAAAGGGTCCCCGAGAGAACACATTGCCTATTATATGACTGTCATGGGCGACTTGGCCACCGACGAGTCATACTTGCTAAAGTTTTTCGGGTCCTCGCTGATGGGGCTCGCATTTGAATAGTACTCCAGCCTCTCAGCCGGGTCAATCATCGACTAGCCAGATATGCAGAAGAAGTTCAGAGAAAGATTCCATGTTACGGAGAGGGAGGTCACAGTGGCCGAACTCTACTCAACAAAGCAGAGGGCTGATGAGACAGCCCTCGACTATATCAAGAGGTGAAGGAAACTCGGAATGAGGTGCAAGCGGCCCCCGCATCAGGAGGACGCTGTGCAAATATGCAAACAGAATCTCAGAAGGGAGGTTCTAGAAAAGATGATCGGAATGGAAATACGATCATTTGATCGATTGAACAATGTCGTGGCCGAGGTGGAAGCTTTTCTGGCCAGACCTGCCCCTACATCTACTGTCGGCACGACCCAGAAGGGCAAGGCGGTGGACCGGCGCTCGTCGCCTAAAGAAGCAAATGCTCTTGACATAAAGGCGTTCGAACAACAGAAAAGTGAAGGTAAGAAGGGAGTCGCCCCACAGCCTGCAGAAGTCCCAGACGGCAAAGAACGTCCTTCGCTGAGGGACAAGATGAAGAAGGCCTATTCATTTCCAAAGGACAAGACCCGGGTTCTGTTCGACTGGGTAACGGAATATGGCATGGTCACCCTGCCAGAGCCAAGGAGGCCGGAGGACCTAAAGAGAAAAGACAGCCTAAGATTCTGCCCCTACCACTAGATGTTGGGGCATCCAATCAAAGACTGCTATGTTTTCAAGGACATCATCGAAGGGATGGTGAAGAAAAATGAGATCGAGCTGGGAGAGTACAAAGTGGACCCTCCTCAGCCACATGACGCCCCTCGGAGGAGGGCAGGAGTCAACATGATCTCCCTATACCAGGCACTACCCGAGGAGATCTCTGAAACAAGTACGCGGAGCACCTATGAAGCTCATTTCTTGGAGCCCGCGAAAGAACAGCAGGGAAGGCAGCAGGTCCCTGTGAAGCATAAGAAAAAGAGGGCCGAAAGAGGGGGCACATATCCGTGGTGTTACACCCCGGCCTGCTCCGCCGGTGGTAGCACCCGTATGGATCACTCCACCTACAACTATCAGGATACCTACACATAACCGGAGGAGACAAACTCCGCTGCCAGTGATTAAGGAGACCAATCCTGGAGTTCGTCGACTGTAAAACCTTATTGAGGGGCTAGACGAGTACGTGCAGCCCGAATTGAAGCTGTTGCTGGTGCGGGACCACGTCCCGTGGCGAGAACTAGAGTAGCTCTCACTCGAACAAAAGGAGGAAGCTGAAGTGGCACCCGATAAAGAGGGCAGTCTGTTCTGGGGGCACCCGCCCGCTAAAGTAAAAAAGAAGAAGCAAAAGAAGAAGAAAAGGAAGGCCGCTGAGGCCGATAAAGTGCATGTTGTCTCTTGTAATACTCTATCAGCACTTTTCAACCTATCCGGAGAGGAGGAAGAAGAGGAAATTTGCTTCACACCCCATGCTGGGGGAGGCAAGGCCGAGGCCGCAACTGCTACACATGCCACCCGGTCAGGCCGAAAATGGGGGCGCCAGCCGCCACCCAACCACAACATCATGTTCAGAGGAGAGCAGCCCTACAAAACACCTCCGTCGGAGGTCAAGGGAGTCCAAATCCCTCCTCCGCCAGGCCTATATAACAAGAGCGGGGGCAAGGGGGTCCCTTCATTTCTTGAATTCATGAAGATGTCCAAGGGGAAGCAGCCTTGTCAGGAGGCTAACCCTACACCCGGGGCCGTTCACCCGCAGCTAGCACAATCTGCCCCGCAGCAGCTAACAAAGAACACCGAGGAGTCGATACCAGCCAGAAGGGTGCCGAATCCCGAGGAAGATGAAGCAGGTCCATCAGGGCCCGTAAACCAAGACTTCCCCAAGCCCAGATGGGCTGAAGAGATGAAGCTCTCCAATGTCCGAGCTGGGAGCCGAATAATGAAGCTACTCAAGAAGCTCCCCGCTCGATTTATAATTTGGGAGATCCTTTCTTTAAGTGAAGAGACGCGACAGGCGATTATTACTGCTCTCTAGACGCCTGCTCATTTTGAGACATGTCTGGCTGAAGCAATGCCGGAGGCTAGCATGACCTTCACTCCAGACGATATGCTGCTGCCCACCATCAGCCACAACATGCCGCTATATATGAAGGAGCACCTGAATTGAAGGGAGCTGAACAGGATTCTGGTTGATCCCGGTGCAGCGGTCAACATCCTGCCTTATAAAATATACGAGAGGCACCACTTTAACGTGCATCTCGAGAAAGTCGGGGATATGCGTATCGTCGGCTTCAATCAAAAATGTGAATTGTCAATGGGGGTGGCAGAGTTCACCCTCACCTTAGCAGACTTCACTACGACGGTGCAGTTCCATGTCATTGACTCCCGCACCTCATACAAGGCACTGCTCGGCCGCCCATGGCTGCATGAAAATATGGTGGTGCCCTCCACGCTCCACCAATGCATCAAGTACAGTCTCCAAGGGAAGGAGGAGAGGATATTTGCAGACCCCCACCCGTTCGAGGTGTTTGAATGTCATTTGGCAGATGCCAATCTATATACAGGGCCTTCCCAGAAGACCTCTGAAGCTAAGACCCCTGCGGGGGCATCCAGAAGCGCGTCCGACGGCAGTTGGTATCCACCACCACCGCACGGATATGTCAAGTCCAAGGTGGTCTCCCATATCACAGCATCCGGAGACGTGGGCAGAACAGCACCCCCAACATTATACCCTGAAGCTAATGAGGTGCGGGTCACTCGGTGGCACAATCATATTGAAATCCCGGATGGCCTCACCAAGCCAACTCCCGGCCTTGATAACCCTACTGTCGAGCCTTTCAGAACTTGGGAGGTGGCACAAGAAGAGGGACCTAGCAGCTTATTCTATACGGCTGAAGAACACCCTACTCGGGAAGACACAGACTGTAGCCTCCCCGAAGATATAAGCAACCCGTCGGTTCCCGTCAAGGGTCTGGCATTCACAAATGATCGGATGGCCAGGATGTTTCAGAAGCAACACATCCCCCCGATCAGTCTCAAAAGTGCAAGGAAGCTTTCCAGAAAATGTGGTATCCCGCAAATCTGGATACGGAAATGAGACGTGTCTCTCAACATCCGGGGTTGGGCTTCACCCTGGAAGAATATTATCACAGTGGGCGATACGAAGTGGACACCCTCTCCGCCTTCTACCCTGCTGAAGATAGCCCGTTGGGGGCAACCTTCGACGAATATCCAGCGGAAGCTGAACAGACTGACCCGGGGCAACCCGGAAATCAAGAAACAGAGACCATGACTCCTTGCCGATGTTGGGAACAGGTCTATCCCGAAGAGGCGGCCCCGCAAGTCGAATTTGATATGGCTAGCAGCAGCGAAGCCGAAGGTGTTGAAGAAGCAGGAATCTCCCCCTCCTATGGAGTCCTACCAACAAGGACCTCCGCACCTCTTGTGTCAATCGGGGAAGCCTCGACCAGCCCCGACCAGGAGGTGTGTGCTGCCGTCAATGAGGTTGCCACTCCTATTGAAGATGCAATTGCCCCAGAAGGCGAGATCTCCTCACCTTTTGCTACAAGGTTGGGTTGCTATTCCAGTCCAACAACAAGCAGCCACCAGTTTGGCACGACTGCAATCCCATCCGCAACGACTAAAGCTGCTCTCTTACCCTGGGAGACTGCAATGGCAGTGGATTTGCTGAAAGGGCAATACATGCGGCCACTGTCAAATGAAACGGAGGACTCTCAAGAAGCTCTGGTGATGTCTGACGAGGAAGTCGAAGTATTCGACCCTCAAGATGGTATGCCAGACTTCGTTGACCTCCAACCGGCACCTCCGGAGATAGAAGACGGAGGCCAAGCCACAGTCGACGAACTGATAGAAGTCAACTTGGGAAATGAGAAGGACCCTAGGCCTACCTTCCTCAGTGCCCAACTGTCCCCAGAAGAACGGGAGCTGTACACCCAGCTGCTGCAAGAGTACCGGGATTGCTTCGCCTGGACTTACAAAGAAATGCCAGGTCTGAACCCCGCTGTCTCACAACATGAGCTGGCAATCAGCCCTGAGGCCGAGCCGGTGAAGCAACCGCCGCGGCGCATGAGGCCAGAACTCATTACTCAAATTTGTGCTGAAGTCGACAAGCTTATTGACGTGGGATTTGTTGAAGAAAACCAGTACACCACATGGCTGGCGAATATCGTCCCCGTGAAAAAGAAGAATGGACAGATCCGGATATGTGTCGACTTCCGAGATCTAAATAAAGCCTGCCCCAAAGATGACTTTCCGGTGCCAATAACGGAAGTCATGATCGATGCTACAACCGGTCATGAGGCCCTGTCATTCATGGACGGGTCATCCGGTTACAACCAGATTTGGATCGCGGAGCATGACCGGGTCCATACTACTTTCCGAACCCCTAAAGGCATTTATCACTATAAGAGGATGCCGTTCGGACTAAAGAATGCTGGCGCAACTTATCAGCGCGCAATGACCAAAATCTTTGATGAGTTGCTCTACCACAAGGTCGAGTGCTACATAGATGATCTGGTGGTCAAAACCAGAAGAAAAGAAGATCATCTGCAAGACCTCCGGATTGTCTTTCAGAGGCTGAGACAGCATGAGCTGAAGATGAACCCCATGAAATGTGCATTCGGAGTATCGAGCGGAATGTTCTTGGGCTTCATTGTCCGATATCGGGGGATCGATATAGACCCCCCAAAAATCAAAGCAATTCAGGAGCTGCCTCCACCAAGGAATATCTCCGAGCTGAGATCACTACAGGGCCGCTTGGCTTATATCCGGCGGTTCATTTCCAATTTGTCAGGGCGATGCCAGCCTTTCCACAAACTGATGATGAAAGATGTTCCCTTTTATTGGGATGAAGATTGCCAGACAGCCTTCGATAAGCTGAAAGACTATCTGAAGACTCCTCCAGTGCTGGGCGCACCGGTGAAAGGACGGCCATTGATACTATATATAGCAGCTACACATAACTCCCTAGGGGCAATGCTGGCCCAGAATAATGAAGAAGGGAAAGAGCAAGCCCTCTATTACCTCAGTCGGAGACTGGTCAGAACTGAGGAGAAATATACTTATATTGAGAAGGTCTGTCTGGCGCTGGTCTTCGCAGTTAAGAAGCTTCGACACTACATGTTGTCGCATGAAATCAGCTTGGTATCCAAAGAGGACCCCCTGAAATATATTATGTCCCAACCGGCACTCAAAGGTCGCCTGGGCAAATGGGCAGTAATCCTTATGGAGTTTGACATCTCCTATGTGCCGCGCAAGGCCGTCAAGGGCCAAGCTATTGCAGACTTCTTCGCTGAGCACCCAGTACCCGGGGACTGCCCGCTGGAACCAGAGCTTCCTGAAGATGAAACCCTGGAAGCCGTTCAGGTGCAGCCCTCCTTATGGCAGCTATATTTTGATGGCGCTTCCAGAATTGACACCTCTGCCACTAGATCAGCCAGGGTCAGGGCAGGAGCAGGCATAGTCCTGAAATCCCCAGAAGGGGAAGTGGTGCATACATCTTGCTCGATAAACAAGCATTGCACAAACAACGAAGCAGAGCATGAAGCCCTAATAATCGGGTTGCAAATCGCCCTATCCATGGGAATTCAGATGCTGGAAGCATTCGGAGATTCCATGCTAGTTATAAAACAACTGGAAGGAGAGTTCGACGTGCGAAAGCAGGAGCTCCTCCCTTACCATCAGCTGGCAACCCCCCTGATGTCAAGATTCTACTTCATCAGTATTAAGCATATCAACCGAGGCCAGAATGCTCAGGCGGATGGCCTCGCTAAGCTGGCCAGTTCCTTGGCGGTCCCGCCAGACACGAGCCTGAATATAACGGTGATCAACCACCGGTAAGTCCCCAGTGTAACAGAAGTCTTAACCGACGAGCAAGAGATTGAGGTGGCAGTCATCGAGGAGGTTCAGCAGCCCGACTGGCGAGAACATATCCTGCGGTGGTTTCAACACCAGCAGCTCCCAAAAGAAAAGAACAGAGAATGAAACTCCTGAGGGTCAAAGACTCTTACGAGATGAGGAACGGAACCTTGTTCCGAATAATGGCAGATGTCCGAAGAAAAGTCCTACTTCGTTGCTTGTCTTCGGCAGAAGCGGGGCAGGTGATACAAGAAATTCATGCGAGAGCAGCTGGAGCACATCAAGCCGGCCCGAAGATGAAAATTGAGATAAAGAAATTGGGTTACTATTGGCCCACTATATTTGATGACTGCTGCAAGTTCGCCCGGGCCTGTCAGAAGTGTCAAGAACACGCCAATGTGTCAAGAAGGCCTCCAGTGCCACTACATCCCACCTTACCAAGCTGGCCGTTCGCCCAGTGGGGCACGGACGTGGTAGGGCCACTACCAGCATCTTCGTCAGGGTGCAGATATATCTTAGCAGCTACAGACTACTTCTCCAGATGGGCGGAGGCGGTAGCACTAAGAGATGTAACGGGAGAACTAGTTGCAAGATTCTTCGCCAGAACATAATATTCGGTTCGGATTCCCAACCGAATCATCTCTGATAACGGTAGCCACTTCAAAAACCAGAAGGTTTATCGGCTAGCCGACAAGTACAAAATTGACTGGAGGACATCGTCCCCCTACAACCCTCAAGCCAATGGGCTCGCAGAAGCTTTCAACAAGACACTATGCACATTGCTGGCTAAGACTGTCAGGTCTAATAAAAAGGACTGGGAAGAGAAGATGTACGAGGCGCTCTGGGCCTATCGTACTGTCTATAAAACCCCAACTGGCTGTTCGCCTTTTTCCCTCGTGTATGGGTCAGAGGCCGTGGTGCCGATTGAACTAGAAGTTCCTTCGTTGCGAGTCGCCATCCAGCATGGATTAGTCAGCGGTGAACAAACCAATGCAGAAAGAAGATTGGAGGAGCTCGCTGAGCTCGAAGGAAGGCGCCTCCGTGCGCAACAAAACATCCAACTCTACCAAGCCCGCATGGCCCGTGCTTTTGACAAGCTGGTCAAAGGTCGAGAATTCAAGAAAGGAGACCTGGTAATGGTCAAGAGAAGAGAAGTAATGGCCTCCAACCCCAAAGGGAAGCTGGTCAAAAACTGGGTCGGACCATATGTCATCCACCGAGTATATGAGGGGGGTGCCTACGTCCTGGTAGACCACAAAGGAGTCATCCAGTTCTCTCCCCTCAACGGAAAGCATATAAAGCTGTATCACACAGCGCAACCCGGAATGACCTACCCCTTCCTTGGTTTAGTGGCACTCCGCACTATCTGAGCTACCCTTATCTTGGTTTAGTGGCACTCCGCCCTAGCCGAGCTACCCTTCCTTGGTCTAGTGGCATTCCTCCCTAGCCGAGCTACCCTTCCTTGGTTTAGTGGCACTCCGCCCTAGCCGAGCTACCCTTATCTTGGTCTAGTGGCACTCCGCCCTGATCGAGCTATCCTTCCTTGGTCTAGTGGCACTCCGCCCTGATTGAGCTATCCTTCCTTGGTCTAGTGGCACTCCGCCCTAGCCGAGCTATCCTTCCTTGGTTTAGTGGCACTCCGCCCTAGCCGAGCTACCCTTATCTTGGTCTAGTGGCACTCCGCCCTGATCGAGCTATCCTTCCTTGGTCTAGTGGCACTCCGCCCTAGCCGAGCTATCCTTCCTTGGTCTAGTGACATTCCGCCCTAGCCGAGCAACCCTTATCTTGGTCTAGTGGCACTCCGCCTTGATCGAGCTACCTTTCCTTGGTCTAGCGGCATTCTGCCCTAGCCGAGTTACCCTTATCTTGGTCTAGCGGCATTCCGCCCTGATCGAGCTACCTTCCCTTGGTCTAGTGGCACTCCGCCCTGGTCGAGCTCTCAAAAGAATATACCATATTGCCATTACGAACCTTACGTCCGAATTGGCATGAAATCCCTCCCTTGCGTTAGCATTATCTTCTTGCAAACGAATAAACCCTTTTGGCGTGAGACTCCGTGTCCTAGCCAACCATATTTTACCACATTGCAGACCTTACGTCCGAACTGGCATGAAACCCTTCCCCTACATTAGCATTATCTTCTTGCTAACAAATAAACCCTTTCGGCTTAAGACTTCGTGTCCCAGCCGGCCCTCTCACAATGTTGCCATTACGGGCCTTACGCCCGAATCGGTGAAAGATCATTCCTTTGCGTTAGCATTCATCCCTTGCTAACGAATGAACCGCTCTGCTCGGCACAAGGCCCGGTG
Organism: Amorphophallus konjac; assembly: GCA_022559845.1. Classification (NCBI taxonomy): domain Eukaryota; kingdom Viridiplantae; phylum Streptophyta; class Magnoliopsida; order Alismatales; family Araceae; genus Amorphophallus; species Amorphophallus konjac. Next base: position 445,191,354 of record CM040126.1, read on the forward strand.
CTCCGGCCAACAGCCGTCTACTATCAACCGAGGGTCGAACAGCACACTTCGACCTACCACCTTTATATCCCCAAAAAAAGAAAGAAAAGAAAAGAAATAAAATGGGGTTAAAAATAGAGATACCCCGCCAGACTTGCTCCTATATTAGGACAAGTGCAAAAATGGCTATAACCCAGCTGTGGCAAAAACCCGAAAGGACGCTGCAGGTAAAATTGGGTACCCCGCCACGTGAAAACCCGAGAGGGCGCGTGGGTAAAAGCAAGAGGGGGCTGGCTTCGGCGAAAACCCGAAAGGACGCTTAGGTTAGTAAAGTGGTAATTTAAAAATTCCTCTTTTGTTCTCCCCCCGATGAAACTCCAAAATGGACAATCATCAAAAGTCCCACCGGAGATCCTCTAACAAACCCATGTTCGACCCTTGTCATCATCGGCGAGATCAGTTGATCTCTACCCTTAACTTGGACCCTCCATCCTTGTTAATGATCCTACCTTTTGCTTCGGCATATGACCTATGCTGATGAACAAACCCATGTTCGACCCTCGTCATCATCGGCGAGATCGGTCGATCTCTACCCCTAACTTGGACCTTCCGTCCTTGTTAATAATCCTACCTTTGCTTCGGCATGTGACCCATGCTGATGAATAAACACGTGTTTGACCCTCGTCATCATCGGCGAGATCGGTCAACCTCTACCCTTAACTCGGATCTTACGTCCTTGTTAATGAACCATGTCCTTTGCTTTGACATTTAACCAGTGTCGATGAACTAAACCAGGGTCCAATCCTTGTCATCATCGGCAAGGCCAGTCGACATTCTAATAGTCAAGTTCTTCTGTACTCCAGATTCAAAAAAAAGAAATAAAAAAGAAAAGAAGAAGAAGAAATAAGATGGGGTTAAAAATAGAGATACCCCGCCAGACTTGCTCTTATATTAGGACAAGTGCAAAAATGGCTATAACCCAGCTGTGGCGAAAACTCGAAGGGGCGTCGCAGGCAAAATCGGGTACCCCGTCACGTGAAAACCCGAGAGGGCGCGTGGGCAAAAGTAAGAGGGGCCTGGCTTCGGCGAAAACCCGAAAGGGTGCTTAGGTCAGTAATGTGAATAAAAAATATAAATGAATGATGAATAGTGATGATCCATCCTCCGTCCTGAAGACCCTTTACAGGGTCGAAGCGGAGTCTTCATCCAATGTCCCACATATATATGTATTTCCTACCTTTTCGACCCTTGTCACCATCGGCAAGATCGGTCGCTACCCTTTCTGACCCTTGTCACCATCGGCAAGATCGGTCGCTACCCTTTCCGACCCTTGTCACCATCGGCAAGATCGGTCGCTACCTTTTCGACCCTTGTCACCATCGACAAGATCGGTCCCTTGTCACCATCGGCAAGATCGGTCGCTACCCTTTCCGACCATTGTCACCATTGACAAGATCGGTCGCTACCCTTTCCGACCTTTCTGACCCTTATCACCATCGGCAAGATCGATCGCTACCCTTTCCGACCCGTGTCACCATCGGCAAGATCGGTCGCTGCCCTTTCGACCCTTGTCACCATCGGCAAGATCGGTCGCTACCCTTTCCGACCCTTGCCACCATCGACGAGCCCGGTCGACTACCCCCTAACCTGGGCCTTCCGTCCTCGTTAATAAACAAAGTACATTGCGTCGACATTTAACCCATGTCGATGGTTAGAACACACCTTTCGTCATCATTGGCGAAGTTCATGAGGCACATCCGCCTATGCTACCCATGTCCCGCCCTGGCCAAAATCTGGCTCCGGGAACGGCTGTGCTGCGGTGGAGCGAACACCTCACCCCTTCGCTGAAGGCGTGAGCGCTCTCCTACGCCATCGGCGCGTATCCCTAGACTTGGATGATCGGCCAGAGGAAGAAAGAGAAGAAAAGAGGGAAAGAAGTCACGGTTGAGGTGACAAACAGAGATATTTCATTAATGTGAGTTGTCAGAATACATTTGTGCCCGGGGCATTTTCCAGGGGTACATAAACTCCGAAGGCAAAAAGGAGCAGAATTCGATGCAAAAAGAAAATCAAAGCAAAGCTACAGCAAAGGGCGCCGAAAAATATCTTCCAACTCTAAGAGGCCTAGTAAGGGGTATTGGGTCAACTCCTGCAACCGAGCCTCGATAGCTGTCAGCTGTGATAACCTCTCATCCAGTGAGACAAGTCGTCCTTCAGCTAGATTAGCTTCTTCCGCTGTCTGGACCTCTAGGCGCTCGGCTTCCTGCAACTCGGCTTCGGCCTTAGCAAGTTCCGTGCACAACTCTTCCACCGGCGCCGTGAGGAGCAACCGACGTTCTGAGATATTGCCGGCAACATCTCTCAATCGTTCCACGGTCACCCTCAATTAAGTAGTAGCAGCGCGACAGTCTGCCCTCTCTAGCTTCACAGCCGCCAGCTGATCAAATACCTCCCGGCTGAGGAAATCCCGCCTGTTGGCATGCTTTAGCAGCATTATAACCCGCGGGGTCCAATCATCCATTGGGCAGCCGAATGCTAATAAAGACCGGGAGAGGTGTTCTATCAGGCCCCTCAGCTGCACATAGGTTAGACCCGGGGAAGCTGACATGGCTCGCTGGAGATTGCCCAGAGACTGCCACACCATGTCACTGGAGGATTGTAAGCCTAGTGGCGAAGTCTCGGGGAGCTGAAAGTCCACCTTGCTATCTATCTCGGCCCAAATGTCATCGGCCACCCTGAGGGACGTCGACGGCATGGTCTGCACAGCGCCGACACCAGGCCCGACAATTGCAGCTGCTACAGCTGAGGGGCTCTCCACGATAGCGACTTCCTTGCCCGTCCTTTGAGGTGGAATCGTGACAGCCGTCTCAGCAGCCGAGGGCACTCGCTCCTCATGAATAGTTTCACCGGTCGTTAAAGGAGGGGAGCTTTCTACGACAGACAAGGCTTTAGTAGCATCGACCTCTTATGCAATGATCTCTCCCGCTTCTATTTCCGGGGGGGCGCTTGGCTTCAGCAATAATTCTTCGCCAGGAACCGAGGCTTGAGTCCCCGCAACCTCGGCCGGGTCGCCGACTCCTGTAGTTGCGTCGGGCTCCTCTGAGGCCGCTGCAGCAGCATAGGTCTGTGGAAGCCGTATGGCGATGGGCCGCACAACAGGTGGAAAGGTTGATTGGCTCATGCCTAAGTCAGGAAGGGTATGCGAACCATCACAGTTGGCGGTACCACCTCAGCCTGCATCACATATATGTATATCAGCCAGCTGGCTTGGAAATAAAAAGAGGTGCTGCGGGCGGGAGTCGGAACATTTCCTACCTCGACCGGCACTATATTTAGGCCTCCAAAAGTGGCCTCTGAAGGTTCTGGCCCTCCTCCTGCGTTCGGGTATAATGGCCCGTGCTCGACTCCCAGTAGTCTCGGAGGGCTAAATGTTAAAAGGTCACTTTCATAGGCTGAAGAGGTCCCGGCATCCTCAGCATCGGTGTCAACAGGTAGGAACCCCTCGTCGTCACCGGAGCCGCCACCATAATCAACTCGCTCAGAGGAGGAGAACTCTTCCGCCTGTTCTCGAATCTCCAGCATTTGAGAGGGTACCATGCTACTAGGAGGAGGCCCCTTAGCTGGAACCTCCTCGGCGGTTTCTATCTCTGAGACATCAGTTGGCTGAACATCTTGGGATTCTTCCCTTGGAGGCACCTGCTCTCCAGTAGCAGCTCCTGCCATGGCCCCGACCTCGGGGAGCATCATTGGTTGAACATCGACTGGAGATAAAAGATAATAAGCAGTCAAGGCCCGACTGAAGGCACGATGGACCGTCGAGCTCTACAAGCAAGCTGCAAGTTACCTTCCATCTCCTGATGGGGTGTCGGTGAAGGCAAATCACCCTCAACAGAGGCTGAGGGGGCTTCCTCCTCTCTCTCTTCAACCGCGGCACCAGTCACCGCCTCCAACCCGACAATGGCGGAGGTAATGCCAGCAGCTAAAAAAAAAAGAGGAGGAAGGATGATCAGCCAAGGTGGCAGAAATAAGCAAACAAGCCATACAGGAACAAGAAGTTACCTTCGTCCTCAGGCCCTTGCATCCAAGCAGCCTCAAACTCGGAGAATGATGGAACCCGAGGAGGGATGACAATGGGTTCCTCTTCAGCGGCCTTCCTTCGGCGCGCCCGGGTAGTCCGCCCTCTTGGCCTTGCTGATAGCCTCCTTGACTTGGAACCTGGTTCGCTGCCGCGAATCCCCAGGGGGCAGCGGTGTTGTGATCAGAGCTGGCTCTGGAATGTTAAAATATGAAGGCTTCTACGCCTTAGAAATCAACTCCCTGTAATGTCTAGTCGCCTCCACAGAGAGGTGAGCTGAAAAAGCGCATAGGTGAGAAAGATGCATACTGACTATGAAAGGAGCAGCTTCAAGGCTGAAAGGAAAGACAAGCATTACCCGACGGCCCTGTATATCGGGGACTGAGCGACCAGTAAAGTAATACGGGCGCCTTGTCTCGGGAAGCCGCTTCGCGAACAAGCCAGCACACGTCACCAATCTTCTCGCTTTTCTCCGCCAGCTGCGCCAAATCTTCATGGCCACAGGAGGATAAGTGGTGATATAGGCCCAAGTGGTCCAATCCCCAGCCGTCGACATACTTGAAAGACACTAGGAGCTGATGGTCCAGGATGGCTTCTAATGGACCAGAAATTGAAAGCCCGTGAGAATGAAGCAGGGCGAATATCCAAGGGGTGCTGGAATACAAGTCTGCCCGTCTATCTTCCCTCCTGATGAAAGCCCGGTAGAGATGAAAACGGTCAGCGTCTGGGTGCCAGCCCGCCACTGCAGGTAGAGGTTCCTCCACCGGGAGGGGGATCGTCTGGAGGGCGATCCGGTCACTGCTAACCCGGCACAGCCCCCAGAGAGTCTTGATGTAGTCATCCTTATGGATCTCTGGCATCTTCGGGTCGGCCTTGGACGACCTACCCTTCGCAGCTTTCCTGGCCTCCAGATATGCCATCACTTCGGTGTTGGACCAGGACTTCAATTTCTTCAGATAAGATGGATCAACATCCAAAATAGGCTCCCGCTGGGAATCTAAGAAACGACGTACGGCAACATGCCAACAGTCTTTCTGAAAGTTCCGGTAGAAGCCCGTCCGTGCATTCCACCACTTGATGAAGTCCGAAGTCACTCGGGGTAGACGAGCCGGGGTTGGCACCGTGAAGGATACATCCTCCCGATGATGAAAGTAGTCCCACCATGTGCGGGCTTCATCCGTAGTCGTCTGACCAGCCCGATGTCTGTTCGGGAGATTGAACATGGCTGAAGAAGAAGGAATCTGCTGGTCATATCTAAAATTTCGGCCGAAGAGGAAGGGGTAGTACAGCTCCAGCCATAGTAATCCGCTCTTTCTGAATACAAGGACACTGGGGCGGATGGCCAGTGCCCAATCAACCAGTTCTGGCTCCAAGATCGGACTCGTATTCTTCATGCCGGTGAGCTGGTGAATAAATTCCTCTGTCTCGAACAAGCGGCATTGCCGCATCCTGTTGACGAGAGGGCTGGAGTTAGCGGCCAAGCTCCAAAAGTGCAGAACTCCTGGGGAATCTGTCGGAACTGTAGTCAACTTCCCCCGAATAGCAAAAAGTTGATCCGCCATTGAAGACGGCTCGGCACTGGCAAATTCAATCATCCGCGGCACAGGACGATCCGACTACATCGACCGGGGAGCTGCTTCAGGAAACAAGGTGCAGACCCAGGCGTTGAAGAAGTGAATGGGGCCGACCATGTTGAACATGTGTGCAACATGATTATTTTTATGATTTTGATGATGTCTGCCTCTGTAGTCATTAATGAGCTATACCTGCACTTGATGATGTTAATATTCATACATTTCTGGTCATTATACCTCCAGTGCAGACGATCAAGATCACGAGACATGGTTCAACAAGTCTATACATCCAACAAAGTCCATACACTTGGGTTCAGCAAGTCGATACACTCGGCTTCAGCAAGTCTATACATCCAACAAAGTTCATACACTCGGCTTCAGCAAGTCTATACATCCAACAAAGTCTGTACACTCGGATTCATCAAGTCTATACATCCAACAAAGTCTGTACACTCAGATTCATCAAGTCTATACATCCAACAAGATGAAGTCTATACGTTGTTGCAGATGAAGTTTGTACGTTGGCTGCATGCACAACACAAAGTCTGTACGTTGCGGCAGATGAAGTCTGTACGTTGCTGCAGATGAAGTCTGTACGTTGCTGCAGATGAAGTCTGTACGTTGGCTGCATGCACAACACAAAGTCTGTACGTTGCGGCAGATGAAGTCTGTACGTTGCGGCAGATGAAGTCTATACGTTGTTGCAGATGAAGTCTGTACGTTGGCTGCATGCACAACTCAAAGTCTGTATGTTGCACAAGACAAAGTCTGTACGTTGGCTGCTAGCACAACTCCAAGTCTGTACGTTGGTTGATGGCTGCAACACAAGTCTATACATTGGACGGCTGCTTCACACGCAAAGTCTATACATTGCATTTTGTTGTGTTCGTGCATCAAGTTACCAAGTTTGTATGCTCATGAAGCAAGGCTGTACAGGCTCATGCATGATCAAGGTATAAAGTCTATACAGAGTTCATACATGCACACAAAGTCTACACGTCCAAGCCTTGATGCAAAGTCTATACAACAACTACAAGCTTCATTCAAATAGCCAAGGTCACAGAACAAGATGAGAGTCCAAAGACAAAGATTCAGTTGGTACCTTCTAGACCAACAAGGATGAAGTTACAGACATGAACGGGCTGCTAATGGACTCAAGCGACTGAGCTGGAGGGCTGACGAACCGACCCGGACTGAACTGGGGGGCTACCCAGCTGGCGGTCGACCGCCAGCACAGGGGCGGTCGACCGCCCCAGCCAGTAGACTCCCGTCTGCAGTTCTGTCAGCTGCAAGTCGACCGCCAGCCAGTAGCGGTCGACCGAAAATCCCAGGGCTCACCAATCTACAGTATTTCTCAGTAGAGGTCGACCGCCACCTACCACAGGTCGACCGCCAGCCCCGAGCCAACCAATGTTGACTTTATTTTCCACTTCGAAAAGGGCCATTCAACATGGATTTGTTTAATCTAAAAGTCACCTAATCACCCATGATTTGTGGATCTGGTCTGGGGCTTGTCTATAGACCATTCAAAGTCTATAAAACCAATACAAGAGGGTTAGAAATCCCAGTTGATGTAGTTGATGAAGTGAATCAAAGAGAGCTCAAGGGAGGCCATTTTGAGGGTACTGTAACACCTGCGTGAACAGTACTTCGGGCTGGAGTTCTTCATCCTTCCAAGGTGATTCAAGCTCAGATCTGAAGCCAAGCAACCTCCAAGCAAGCAAGAAGCATTCAAGGCTCTCAAAGGTGATCAAAGCTACATCTATACACCTCTTCATCAACTCAAGGAGATTCAAGAAAAGATCAAGCTACATCCAATATTCTTCTTCATCAACTCAAGGAGATTCAAAGGAAAGATCAAGCTACATCCTATATCTGCTCCATCAACTCAAAAGGATCAAAAGAAGATCAAATCCTCAAGAGATTCAAGATTCAACAATTTCAGACAAGATCTAGTTCATTCTAGCATATCTATATATCTTGTTTGAGCATTTTCATCTTGTTCTTTCTTCATTTCATTCAATCTATTGAAACTGAAGATCGTCCCTACCGGTGGTTAGTAGGAAGACAATCGGGAGTTCTCCGATCTGCGGTGTAATCGTCCCTGTCAGCTTTGTGTGTAGGAAGATAGAAAGAGGGTTTTCTCTGTTCTGTGATTTGGGGCGTGTCCCCGGTCAAGGTGTGAGTCAGCAAGAAAGCCTCACCGAGTTTTGGTGAGGGGTGGACGTAGGTTGCGGGGTTGCAACTGAACCACCTTAAAAATCCCTGTGTTGTGGGTTGTTTATCGTGTGTGATTGATCTATATCTTCTAACCCCATTCACAGGTTCGTGTGCTTCCATACTTGGTTAGATTGTTCACACACATATGCACTTTGAGTAATCAACATATCACACGCACACACGCACGGTTGTTGCAAGCTATTGCATGCTCTAGTGTTATGCTTTATGATCCTTGCACTATAAGGCTTATTTCTTTAAAGATCACGAATGTGCTTAAAGAAGTGTGGACGTTTCATAGCTTGTAATCCAAGTCTTTTCATTTGAGCCATTCTACTTAATTCCGCTGTGCATTGTCCCTAAGTGATTCATTCACTTTATAAGAGTGGTTCATGCTTTCGATAGCTCAGAGTTTTAAATAGGCCAAAGCTTTTGATATGATCTATTCAACCCCCCCTTCTAGATCCGTTTACACCTCGCAGGACCCAACAAGTGGTATCAGAGCGAGGCTCTGTCATTCCCAGATCCAACGATCTGCAGGGAAAGATCCCGGTGTTTGTTATTAAGATGGATTCACATGCTACACTTGCTTCGATGGCTTCTCCACCCATTTATGATGGTTCAGATTTTTCTACATGGGTTGGAAGAATGTTCATCTATGTTAGCTCCATAGATCCACAATTGTGGACTCTTATATACAATGGTCCTCATGAGCTGCCATCAAATTCAATTGATTGGTTAGCCGAACATGAGACCAAACACAATGATAATCATCTTGCATATAACTTAATTACAGCTGCAGTTGATCTAAGACTAACTCATCTTGTGTCCTCTTGCAGCACAGCCAAGCAAGTATTGGACAAGTTGGTGAAAATCCATGAAGGGAAAGAACAAGAACAAGAATGCTTCATGGCCGACCGTGCAGAATAGTCCAGCAATACATCCTCATCACAGGTAAACTCTGACTCCGAGGAATTCACTTTTGAAGAGCTTATGGAAGCCTATGATGAGTTGATCACACAATACAAAAAGGTAAAAACAGAAAACAAAAATTTGAAAAAGGATCTCAAGAAAATTAACAAAAATGAAAGCTCGATTTGTAAAAAGTGTTCTATTTTTGAAGAGTTCAACAACACTCTCTCTTTTGATCTAGATACGCATAAACAATGCATTGCATGTCTAAGAGATGATAATGAAAATCTTCATGGTGAAATCACTAGGTTGGAAGAAATTGTAATAAAACTTCAAAACCAACCTAAGTCAATCTCTAATGATCTTGAATGGCAACAAAAACTGATTGACTCTCTGAAAGAAGAGAATAGAGAGTTGTTGGAAAAGAAAATTGAACATGGAAAGGTTGAAGAAGAAGTGCATGAAAAACTGGTTGCACATGAAAAAGGTAAATCTGTCATTGATGATCACTCTGAAACTTTGCATGCTCTCGAACAACAAAATCAAAATCTTAAAGCAGTAAACGCCATGCTCAATGAGCAATTGGCAGCATGCGAAGAGGGCCTTGTTGAATCTAAACAGCACATTTCCTCACTTGAAAATGAAATTCAAGGTTTGAATGATTTCTTGTCAATGTTTGCCCAAATCCAAGATTCTGGCTCACCGGAAGCCACCACTTCCTGTGGTCACCAAAAAGGGCATACTGCTCGAAAGAAAAGAAAAATTCAGCATGCTCATCCAAACATGCACCATAACATGTCCAATGCTAAATACCATGCTTTCCACAAAATGAATGTCCATTGTTATTATTGTGGTAAACATGGTCACACTATGCATGATTGTTTTATCTTGAGAAATGATGAGCTTAGAGCAGGACAGTAAGTGAAAGAGCAAAGAAAGAAACAGGTCAACACTGGCAGTGGACCTACTCAGCAGATATCTGCACAGAATTACACGGGGAGTCAAAAGAGTCGACACTCCCATACAAACAGGTCGACACTCTCCATGGCTTTAAACAAAAAACTTCCTCCTTGCTGCTCTCATTGTGGTAAGTCTGGCCATACTGTCCAAGAGTGCTGGCACTTGAAGGGAAAGCATCACCTTCATGCCATGAAAGGTAAATCCCATGCTCTTCCACAAAAATAAAATGCATATGCACACGCACATGAACATAAAAAGAATGCTCAATCTTTTGTGCGCTGTTTTTACTGTGGGAAAAATGGTCATGACATGTATGATTGTCATACAATTAGAAAGGATGATCTAATTTCCCTAAAACAGATGAGCTACATTGGTGAATATGATAAAGCTGCTAACCTACAAGGACCCAAGCAATCTTGGGTACCTAAAAATTCCAAATGAGAATTTTGGGTGCAGGATGTCTTGGAGCTGAACAAAGGATCATAAGGTAAATAAAAGCTCAAGACACAGGTATGTACATAAACCTTTAAGTTTAGACATCTTGCATGTTTAGTCTTGACATGTAGATAGTGCATCATACGTCTGCCCAATGTCATTAGATTCTGCAAACTGAATTGCTCTTTGAAATGTAAAACCCCCAAGGTGTGAGATGAACTTTTGAGCTTGATAACTTGCTCACACCATGCTTGATTTCAGCTGTTTAATTCATGAAAAACTTGTTATGCTGATGAAGTTGATGTGATGATGAGTTGCTTAAGTCTTGCTATCAGCTACATGAAATGCTTGGACTTTGTTTTGATGATGCATACCATGGCTGCATTCTCAACTCGTTATTCATGTTAGCATTGCTCAAAAGGCGGAGTCTAGCAATTGACATCATCATGTTGCATTCAGTTCAAAATCAATTGTGAATGATTTGTGTTTGCATCATCTTGTGATCTCATACTATTTTAATGCAAATCATGTTTAGGAAAACAAGAAAAAATGTTCGAACCTAAGCATGCATCTAGAATGAGCAATCATCTTGCAGCATCTTCATTGCTTTGAGCATTCACATAAGACTTAGGCTGCATAATTCATTGCCAATCCATGCATAATAAAATTGAATTCATGTTCACGATACATTGCATGGTTTGTATAGCATCATTCTTGCATGGCCATGGTATATCAAATGTTGATGTATGGAAAGGCAGGTTATGCTTGCCTAGAAGCACTCAATATGCGTGAGGTTTCACCTCCGCCACGTACCATGCGTCAATGTCGCATATAGGCCATATAGTAAGGGGGAGCTGTCTCTTTGCAGCATTCATGCATATGTTTCATCTTCATTCTGTTGACATCATGGCATAGAATGCATCTTCTCAGGGGGAGCTTGTTCATCATGAAAATCCAGTCAAAATTCTGCCGGTCGACCTCACTCCTTTGACAGGTCGACCCCACATTTCTTTCTGTCTAAAAATTACTTTTGTCTGAGCTCAGTGCATAACCTCAGGGGGAGTGTTCTTCATCTATTCTTGCCTACCAGTTATGCAACACTCTCTTCTTAAACCAAGCCACTGCATGATATTGCTTAATCCTTTTGTGGTTCAACTTGGATTCAAAGTGCCTTGAACTTCTTGGAGGATTCCCAATCTATTATTGAGGTTGTTTATCAGAGTAAATCTTCAAGAAGAATTTTCTCTTATAGAGTCTTGTGATTGCCTTGAACATGAATGATTTTGGTTTAACATTAATGATTTCTTGAGTCTTGAAGTTTGATGGTCTTGAACATGTTTGTGATCGGGTTTAATAGACTTAAACTAGTTTCTCGTGTTTTGACTTGTTATGCCATCTTGAATCTGAAAAATTTTTGAGTACAAAGGCATCCTTGATCGAGAAACTTCAGCTAAGTATTATTTTTAAACATTTGTTGAATCTGTTTATTTCAAAAAGTGGCTATACTTAAAGTAAGCTCAAGGCAGAGCAATGGCACTGTTGCTGAGAAATATATCTCCTCATCAAAGAAAATGAGGTTCGATATGTCATGAGGTGACTATGCTATCTCTGTTCTAAGTGAAGCAAAATCGTGAGCTACACTGAGTAACTGGGGGTGCTTGCGTCTGGTAAACGTGCACACTCACGTCAAAAGGTGGTTGCTACACTTGACTGCTCGTAAAATGATAGCAATCATCTTTCAAATGATTTCAAAAGAAAAATCTGAATGTGTAGCTCTCATGAATCAAATCTAAGTCATCTAAGTGTTTAGCCTCAATACTTATTGTGGTCACTCTCAAGGGAACCAATGAAACTGAATGAGTAAGATAAGAGAAGGTTAATCTGGTTTTGACATGAATTTCTGGTTCACTACTATTAAACTTGCATGCAAATGTTTTCATGTGATTCTACTGAGTAGGCCAAAACTCATTAGCATTAAACCAATCTGAATGTAAGAGCTGGTACATTTGGGTTCTATAACTGAAAATTCTGAAAAATCCATAACTCTGATTTATGAACTTGGTTTCAGATTAAAGAACCTCCATTCTCTCTTGAGAAGTCATATCTTGATGCTCCTTGTTGTTTGCCTTCATCTGCCATATCTACATAAATCATTCAGGCTGCCCCGATTACATCACCATACTACACAAGTGGTATAATCCAACAAGTGGTATCATCTTGATGCACCTTTTAAGTCGTCTCCAAAATCATTGGTGTCCTCTGTCAAATGATATCACATTGCTTTCTCATTCATTGGCATTTGGCATAAGTCCTAGCATCATTGTCATCATGTTTTCATGCATTAGGGTGGCATGCATGTCTTGACTTCATACAATTGTAGCTTGCATCAAAATTTGATCATTTCCATGCATTGCATAGAAAATCCAAACAAAATCTGAATATTGGAAAACCACTAAAAATCTGTAAAATTTGAAATCAAAAATTTGATCTTTGGCTACTCTATCCATCTCCACTATTTGAGGAATTGAATCATGCTGCTGTGGCTCCACCTCTCACACTTACATTGTCTTTGCCAAGCCTCGAGTCCCTCGTTCTCTTTTCTGGATCTTTTGATGTTGTCAAAGGGGGAGAAGATTATGTGAGTCATTCATCAAAAAGGATGTGGTAAGAACCATGTGCGTCATTGTCAAAAGGGGATATAGTAAGAACCATGTGAGTCATTGTCACAAGATGAATGTTGTTGACTCATAGTTGTCATGAGAATTACTAATGCATGTGAATCTCTAATGACTCATAGTTCAGAATGACTCATAGTTGTCATCATCAAAAAGGGGGAGAATGTTGAACATGTGTGCAACATGATTACTTTTATGGTTTTGATGATGTCTGCCTCTGTAGTCATTAATGAGCTATACATGCACTTGATAATGTTAATATTCATACATTTCAGGTCATTATACCTCCAGTGCATACGATCAAGATCACGAGACATGGTTCAGCAAGTCTATACATCCAACAAAGTTCATACACTTGGGTTCAGCAAGTCTAAACATCAGCAAGTCCATACACTCGGCTTCAGCAAGTCTATACATCCAACAAAGTCCATACACTCAGCTTCAGCAAGTCTATACATCCAACGAAGTCTGTACACTCATATTCATCAAGTCTATACATCCAACAAAGTCTGTACACTCGGATTCATCAAGTCTATACATCCAACAAAGTCTGTACACTCGGATTCATCAAGTCTATACATCCAACAAAGTCTATACACTCAGATTCATCAAGTCTATACATCCAACAAGATGAAGTCTATACATTGCTGCAGATGAAGTCTGTACGTTGGCTGCATGCACAACACAAAGTCTGTACGTTGCGGCAGATGAAGTTTGTACGTTGCGACAGATGAAGTCTATACGTTGCTGCAGATGAAGTCTGTACGTTGGCTGCATGCACAACACAAAGTCTGTACGTTGCGGCAGAAGAAGTCTATACGTTACTGCAGATGAAGTATGTACGTTGGCTGCATGCACAACTCAAAGTCTGTACGTTGCACAAGACAAAGTCTGTACGTCGGCTGCTAGCACAACTCCAAGTCTGTACGTTGGCTGCTAGCACAACTCCAAGTCTGTACATTGGTTGATGGCTGCAACACAAGTCTATACATTGGCTGGCTGCTTCACACGCAAAGTCTATACATTGCGTTTTGTTGTGTTCGTGCATGAAGTTACCAAGTTTGTACGCTCATGAAGCAAAGCTGTACAGGCTCATGCATGATCAAGGTATAAAGTCTATACAGAGTTCATACATGCACACAAAGTCTACACGTCCAAGCCTTGATGCAAAGTCTATACAACAACTACAAGCTTCATTCAAATAGCCAAGGTCACTGAACAAGATGAGAGTCCAAAGACAAAGATTCAGTTGGTACCTTCTAGACCAACAAGGATGAAGTTACAGACATGAACGGGCTGCTAATGGACTCAAGCGACTGAGCTGGAGGGCTGACGAACCAACCCGGACTGAACTGGGGGGCTGCCCAGCTGGCGGTCGACCGCCAGCACAGGGGCGGTCGACCGCCCTAGTCAGCAGACTCCCGTCTGCAGTTCTGTCAGCTGTAGGTCGACCGCAAGCCAGTAGCGGTCGATCGAAAATCCCAGGGACCGCCCGTTTGCAGATTTCTCAGTAGAGGTCGACCGCCAGAAGCTGTAGGTCGACCGCCAGCCCCGAGCCATCCAATGTTGACTTTTGTTTCCACTTCGAAAAGGGCCATTCAACATGATTTGTTTAATCCAAAAGTCACCTAATCACCCATGATTTGTGGATCTGGTCTGGGGCTTGTCTATAGACCATTCAAAGTCTATAAAACCAATACAAGAGGGTTAGAAACCCTAGTTGATGTAGTTGATGAAGTGAATCAAAGAGAGCTCAAGGGAGGCCATTTCGAGGGTACTGTAGCACCTGCGTGAACAGTACTTCGGGCTGGAGTTCTTCATCCTTCCAAGGTGATTCAAGCTCAGATCTGAAGCCAAGCAACCTCCAAGCAAGCAAGAAGCATTCAAGGCTCTCAAAGGTGATCAAAGCTACATCCATACACCTCTTCATCAACTCAAGGAGATTCAAGAAAAGATCAAGCTACATCCAATATTCTTCTTCATCAACTCAAGGAGATTCAAAGGAAAGATCAAGCTACATCTTATATCTGCTCCATCAACTCAAAAGGATCAAAGGAAGATCAAATCCTCAACAGATTCAAGATCCAACAATCTCAGATAAGATCTAGTGCATTCTAGCATATCTTATATCTTGTTTGAGCATTTTCATCTTGTTCTTTCTTCATTTCATTCAATCTATTGAAACTGAAGATCGTCCCTACCGGTGGTTAGTAGGAAGGCAATCGGGAGTTCTCCGATCTGCGGTGTAGCCGTCCCTGCCGGCTTTGTGTGTAGGAAGACAGAAAGAGGGTTTTCTCTGTTCTGTGGTTTGGGGCGTGTCCCCGGTCAAGCTGTGAGTCAGCAAGGAAGCCTCACCGGGTTTTGGTGAGGGGTGGACGTAGGTTGCGGGGTTGCAACTGAACCACCTTAAAAATCCCTGTGTTGTGGGTTGTTTATCGTGTGTGATTGATCTATATCTTCTAACCCCATTCACAGGTTCGTGTGCTTCCATACTTGGTTAGATTGTTCACACACATATGCACTTTGAGTAATCAACATAGCACACACACACACGCACGGTTGTTGCAAGCTATTGCATGCTCTAGTGTTATGCTTTATGATCCCTGCACTACAAGACTTATTTCTTTCAAGATCACAAATGTGCTTAAAGAAGTGTGGACGTTTCATAGCTTGTAATCCAAGTCTTTTCATTTGAGCCATTCTACTTAATTCCGCTGTGCATTGTCCCTAAGTGATTCATTCACTTTATAAGAGTGGTTCATGCTTCTGATAGCTCAGAGTTTTAAATAGGCCAAAGTTTTTGATAGGATCTATTCAACCCTCCCTTCTAGATCCGTTTACACCTCGCGGGACCCAACAGACCGTCCGTGAATTTTTAGGGATCCGTGACTTGTGCAAATCCCCCAGCATCTTATATGTGAGGCATAGAGCCACCGGGCACAGGGACAACTTTGTCCCCTAAGCCATCAAACAGGTAGGGTAAATGGCCTCCGGCCTGATTATCGTCTCGTCCCCTTGGGGAAGGGCGAACGAGCAAAGCCAATATGTCAAATACGCAGCACAATGTGTGACTGCGTCGACTCCTGTGGGGTTCGGACCCCCTTGCCGCCCTCTCCTTGGAGCAGCAGGATAGGTTGTCTGGCGTCGTGCCCTCTTCTTTCGTTTCACTGCTGTCGGAGCCACCGTGGGGAAGTCCTCATATTGCTGCTCCCCGCCGAAGAAATATTGAAGCCACGTGCCCATGCGCACGCGTCTCTTTTCGCCAGGCTTCCGCGCTTCCCGTGAGTCAAGCGTCAAGCGCAGCAGGGTGCGGTATGCCTTCATCAAATAGCGGTAGGCGAAGCCCGTAAAGTATTTGCCATCGCCGTCCGTCTGGTCTTTTAGCTAGTCCGGGAAACAAACTTCTTCATACGGCTCCCTGTCTATCGGCAAGCCGCTCAGCTGGGAAAGGCTCCAGAGGTCCGGCGAAGTCTCCCCCTCTGCAGTATAAAAGGTGTTGTATTCTGGGCAGAAGACCTCAATAATCCCGCAACACAGACCTCGGGAGATCGGATACCTGTACCGGGAAGCATACACACTCTGGTAGACACCGGCATGTACCAGGATGGGGGCGTACTGCCGCAATATGAAATCTGTAAATTCGACTGCTCCCGGTCTGAAGGCGTGAGCATCGGTGGCTTTGAGTTCTCCGAACCACCCCACCGAGATCTGATGCTTGAACCGGACCGCCAAGCAGTCCAAGAGGAAAGGCTCGTCTCGGTACCCCCAATGCAGTGTGGCGAGGAACAAACCATACACGGGCTTCTCTCTATCGACGTGCCCGGCAGTCTCATTCCAGCGGGCTGGCGTGAACTGTGGTGCTCTCGTCAGTAGCCCGGCCTCTGGAGATAACTCCTGCACGCCAAGAACGGCTCCCCATTTTCTGAGCTCGCCCGGAATATATATGGGCATGCCATGAATGACCGACTCGGCCAGACTATCCCTGTCCGCCAGTAAAGCCCCCTCGGCTCGACGGACAAGAATTATATCGCGCTTCCTGCCGAGGTTGAAGCGTCCGAGGAATGCCATCAAGTGTTTGTCCTTGGGGTGGTCCAGTCTGACGCCATCCCCTCGTTCATACTTGAAATGGTTACCGTCAAGAATCAACAGGCAGCCGGTGTCGACGGTATCAGTCTCCGAGTCTGAAGGCTCTGCTACCACGGCTATCCGCCTGGACCCCCGATCAAGGGAGTGGACATTCCCCCATGTCACAGCGACTCGGGATGCAGAGGAAGAAGGGCCGGATGCCATGTTATCTGCAAGGCAGCGTCCAGAAGAGAACAAGCAAAGTCAGAAATCAGTTGATCAAAGCAAGACTTCTGACAAAATTTCGGCTGAGTCTCCCCAGCTCGGGGGTTTGCCAAAAGGAAAGTGGAAGCCATCCACTAAGGGAGCAACCCCTAAAAGCAGCCATAGGCGCTAAGCCAGGGCCAAATGGGACACCCGAGGTGTAACGACCCGAGAATCCGATTACCGGGAAGGCCCGATAACCCGAGACAAGTGGTCGTGAGCCGACACTTGCACCTATAAGGACATTCTTTCAAACTAGTAAATGATTATAACATTTATATAGCTAACTATTTTAATAGATATACCTGTACCCGAAGAAGACGCCAAAGAGGAGGGAGTAGAGCCCCTGTCACTGTCCTGTCTCCTCCCACTCCCAGTACGACCTCCTCAGACCATTTCTTTATTACTAACAAAACAATTAATATATATTAATACTCAATTAGATAAGGCTAGACCAATGTTATTAAAAATTATGCAAAAATGAACGGTTATCTTACTCAATTATCAAAATGTGTCTCCCTCGATCATGCTGATGATATATGTAACTCATCATCATCTTCGTCATCCATAGTAGTCTCATCAGATTCGAACTCTTCCTCTTCATCCGATTCCTCCTCCCCTCTAACATCAACATTTAGCTCTGTCGGATCGACTTCTTCCACTTCATCTCCGTTACGTAATGACAGTGGCTCATCAGATTCGTCCAGATTAATATGCGTGCAGCCGACAACGCCAACTTCGTCTGATCAAAAATATTCAGCACTGGCAACTTCTGAGGGGTTTTCACTCATATTTAACTCATGAGTGAGAAAGAGTTTTGATTTAACCCTATAAATTACCCACCAATCTTTATTCTTGAATGGTTTTCACTCATACTTCACTCATATCTTACTCTCTTACAGTCTGAGAATATGATCATGAAACAGACATAACTATGGCGTAGGAGCTTTCTATTATATGAACTGATGATTGTCTATCCAATGAAAATGGTTCAGATTTAATGATTTCCTTGAAGTTCTGATATTTTTTTTGAAATCATCTATGTTCTGTGGTGTTAATAGACTTTAACTAGAGATTGCATGTTGTGCCTTGAATGACTATCCTAAAATCTGAAAATTCAAACGTCATTGCAACGTTGGTTGAAGATGCTAAAACTTAGTATTGTTGTTAAACACCTTGATGAACTGGAATTCCTGAAAATCAATTTGACAGAGCAATGATATTGTTGCACGGAGAAATATGGCACGTCTTCAAAACAAGTGATGAATGATGTCATGATGTGCCCCAGTTATCTCTGTCTTAATTAAATTGTACTCTAGGTAGAGTAATGACATAAATGCTGAGAAATATATCTCCTCATCAAAGAAATGAGGTTAGATATGTCATGAGGTGACATTGCTATCTCTGTTCAATCTGAAGCATAACAGTTAGTCTTACCGAATACCTACGAATACCGACGTCTAAACAACGTGTATTCTTACGGATATGAGGCATGTACTAAACTCGATTGCTCGTAACATATGAGTCATGTGTCTACAAATGTAAAAGTTCATGAAAAACAATGTTGCAATCATCACATTCCATGTTTTAGTCATGTTTGTTTAACCCCAATACTAGCTTGTGCTATTCCCGACAAAGTTATTGACTATGGATGTATAAGATAAAGGACGGTTACACACTGCCATGATATGCACTTCTGGTTCATTTCTATTAAAACATGGATGTAGCTATTTTTTGAACTCTGTTGATGATCTCAGATTTCATTAGCTTTGAACCATATATATTGCTCACGGCATGTTTCCAGTTTGCATATAATGGCTTGCTCTAAACTCCTATTCAGCTCTGATAACTAAAACTTTTGTCAACGACTCTACCTTACCCCTCCTTTTTGCTGTTATCAAAGGGGGAGAATTTTGTGAGTTACCTTTGTGAGTTGTCAAAGGGAGAATATCCTTTGTGATTGTGAGTGTCAAAGGGGGAGAAATCACTTTGTGATCATGCATACATATTGGGAGAAATCTCTATGTGATCATGCATAGATGTTAGCATTCACATGTTCTGATCATTCATACATTATCAGCTGCATATGTTACAAATCATCCATGCATAGTATATCATCATCATGTATCTTGAGCTGCATATTGCACCTGTTAACTGCACATGTTATACCATTTGCCATTCTGAACATTACTGCCAAATAATGACTCATAATGTTACCATCATCAAAAAGGGGGAGAATGTTGTGTCCCTATGGTTATTTGAGTCACTTGACATTCATGGTTTTGATAATGGCTTGATTTTGATAAGTGCTAAACACTATAAGTCATTAATGTTTTCCACTCTCATATGACTAAAATACTTGATGATTTTTCATGACAGATAAGCCAAAGAATGGAGTGGAGATGGCAAAAGTGAAAACCCAGGGATCGCGCCCAATTCAAGATGAAAATCCCTTCTAAACGCAAGAGTCGACACTTCACATAGCCAAGGTCGATGCACAATGAAGGATAGCCAACACGAGGACGTGCACACTTGGTTTCAACGTCCAAAGGTTACTGCACACTTGGTTTCAACGTCCATAGGTTACTTATACACAAGGTCAAGTTTGAGCCTAAATGGATCTCCAAATCATGGGTTTCGGATGCATTTCATGAAGCTTGAATCATAACAGAGGATCACTGGTCGACCGGTGCGGCTTAGCCGGTCGACCGGACCAAAAAAAAAGGTGTTTTGGGCGTAGCAGAGGATCATCCGTCGACCGGTGTTGCTTAGTCGATCGACCGGACCAAACACAATTGCTGTCTTGGCGAATTGCAGAAGAACCGGTCGACCGGTCCCATAGGGGCGGTCGACCGGACCAGAAACAATTCTGGTTTTGGCGAATTACAGAGGAACCGGTCGACCGGTCCCATAGGGGCGATCGACCGGACCAAAATGGCTTCTGGTTGGATTTAGCTGGTCGACCGGCCACCAACGTCTGGTCGACCGGAAGCCCCGAGGTAGCCATATTTGACTTCATTTTCCACCTCGTGGGCAGCCCCTCTTCTTGGATTTATTTAATCCTAAAGTCACCCAATCTCCCATGGATTGTGGATCTGGTCTAGGGGGTGTCTATGGACCATTCAAAAGATATAAAACTAACACAAGAGGGTTAGAAACCCTAGTTGATCATTTTGAATCAAAGAGAGATCAAGAGAGGCTAAAGAGGAGGTTGGAAGAAGAAGTACTGTAGTCGTGAACAGTACTCCGTGCAGAAGTTCTTCATCCAGTCCAGGGTGATTCAAGACAAGATCTGAAGCCATCAACCTCCAAGCAAGAGTAGAAGCAAGTAAGGCTATCAAGGTGATCCAAGGAAGCTCATTTCTCAAGGGAGATCAAATTTACATCCTTTATCTTCTTCATCAACTCAAGGTGATCCAAGAAAGATCATTTCACAAGGAAGAAGATACCATTGAAGCATTAGATTCAAGCTCCAGCAACCTCAGACAAGATCTTCTCTCTTTGAGCATATTCCTTATCTTGTTTGAGTATTTTCATCTTGTTCCCTTTTCATTTTGTTCAAACTATTGAAACTGAGATTCGTCCCTACCGGTGGTTAGTAGGAATGCAATCGGAAGTTGTCCGATCTGCGGTGTTGACGTCCCTACCTGTGGTTAGTAGGAAGGTAATCGGAGATTTTTCCGATTTGCGGTTCAGTGCGTTGCACTAGTGGAGCCTCACCGGGTTTGGTGAGGGGTGGACGTAGGATTGGGGATTCAGTCCGAACTACCTTAAAATCTCGTGTGTTGTGATTTTCTTGTGCGATTGCTTTGTGTTAGATGCATGCTTAGGTTCAATCTCCATTTTGCTTAATCATCTTGCTAAGCAAATCATTTTATCCTTCGCTAAGCTAGTTATATTCCGCTGCGATTCTCTTTATCTAGCTTTAAAGAGGGGTGTTCTGCGAAAAGAGGGGCAGATCTATTCACCCCTCCCCTCTAGATCCGCTATCCACTACTCAATAATTTCCTCACATCGTTCGCAATAGACCATTTACAGTTGAAAGATGACTATTAATTAGATTATCACTTTTTAACCCATCCATGAAGGTTTGATCGCACAATCACTTACTATATATGTTGCACGATTTGCTGAAAATTTTGGCAGCATCTCCCCACACTTCTCCGATATACCAAAAATATTTATTGATTTTAAAATTTTCTTAAACACTTACAAGTAAGTGGTTAAGAAAATACTCAAAATCAATAATGGTATATCAGAGAAGAGTGAGGAGACACAACCGAAATTCTCAACAAACCATACAAACACATATAGTAAATGACTGTCTAAGGGCGATCAAATATTCACAGACTGTCCAAACGGGCCAATTCAAGACTTTGAGATAGATATATACATTCTCGTAAACAAATGAGAACATACACATCAATCCCAAAGCCTTGAACGGGAAGGCTCAATGACACGATTTTAACACGCTCTCCGGCGGTGCGTGGAATGTTAGGTCGCACTCACGCACCTCAGCTCACAGGGAATACCCCATGTATTTATATAACATAAAATTAAATAACAATGCAATTATCATTATGCATATAACAAATTAAATAACATCCAATTTACAAAAAATTTCAAATGAAGAACATCAAAACTAAATAAGCCATAATTTTTAGTCAGATCAACATCAAAGATAAATAAGATAAATAAGATAAAATAAACAAATGAAGCCACATCAGATAGAGGGCTTCAATTTCTTGGTGAGATACCTAGTGGGTGATAATCCTGGAGGCTGCATTCTGGCACATGCACCAGGGTCCGGAAATACTTTCATGCTCATTAACTTTATTCAGAGTTTTTTGGCTAAATATCCTTTTGCAAGGCCGATAATCATTCTTCCTAAAGGAATTCTGCCAACGTGAAAGAGAGTTCCATCATTGGGAAGTAGAAGAATTTCCTCGTATGACTTCTACTCTATTAAGGCTGACAATAGATCTCAGCAGCTTGATGTTCTTCAAAAATGGGAGGAGAACATGAGAATTCTTTACTTGGGCTATAAGCAGTTTTCTAGAATTGTGTGCGATGTAAGAGACGAGATTGGGGCTGCATGTCAGGAGAGGTTACTAAAGGTCCCTAGCCTTCTCATTTTAGATGAAGGCCATACTCCCAGAAACGAAGACACAAATATTCTTTCTACGCTAGAAAAGGTGCAAACTCCCCGTAAGGTGGTCCTTTCAGGGACACTATTTCAGAATCATGTCAAAGAAATTTTTAATATTTTGAATCTGGTGCGTCGTAAGTTTGAGAACATGGACTCGGCACGTACATGTCATGATGAGTCCATATTCAGGAAAACTTACGACGCACTAGATTCAATATATTAAAAACTTCTTTGACATGATTCTGAAATAGTGTCCCAGAAAGGACTACCTTACGGGGAGTTTGCACCTTTTCTAGCGTAGAAAGAATATTTGTGTCTTCTTTTCTGGGAGTATGGCCTTCATCTAAAATGAGAAGGCTAGGGACCTTTAATAACCTCTCCTGACATGCAGCCCCTATCTCGTCTCTTACATCGCACATAATTCTAGAAAACTGCTTATAGCCCAAGAAAAGAATATTCATGTTCTCCTCCCATTTTTGAAGAACATCAAGCTGCTGAGATCTATTGTCAACCTTAACAGAGTAGAAGTCATACAGAGGAAGTTATTCTACTTGCCAATGTGTAGCTCCCAAGAGATACCATCACGAGATGCCATGAGACTCATCACGAGATGCCATGAGATGAAAGTATCCTGAGTAGAGCATGTATATCAGGTGGCAGTAGGAGGCACCAGAAAGTTGATACAGAGGAAGCTTTCTTTGATATAGTGGAAGAAACATTGCAAAATGAAGATCATTGTAAAAGGAGAATTTCTATCATAAAGGACCTTCGGGAGATGACCGGAGATGTCTTGCATTACTACAAAGATGATTCTTGGACGAGTTGCCAGGACACATTGATTTCACTATGCTATTGTGTCTAAGTCCCAGATAGAAAAAATTTCTAGGAGAGTTCGGGAAATATGAGAAGTTTAAGAGAGTTGCTGTTGGTAGTGCAGTGTACCAGCATCCATGTTTGAAAGATTGTGCTGATTATACTTCTAGAGACCGAAGTGTCATGAAAGTGAAAGATCAAGAGATTGATAATCTTTTGGACTCCATACACTTGAAAGATGGAGTGAAGATAAAATTCTTTCTGAACATTTTGTCAATGGTAGACTCTGTTGGAGAGAAAGTGATTGTATTCAGCCAATACATTCTTCCACTTAGATTTTTGGAGAGGTTAATAATCAGGATTAAGGGCTGGCGCCTCGGAAAGGAAATTATCATGATTTCTGGTGACACAAATACTGAGTAGAGGGAATTGGCAATGAAGTAATTCCTTCACTCACCTGTTGCTAAGGTTCTATTTGGTTCAATTAAGGCATGTGGAGAGGGCATCTGTAATGCCCCGGATTTTTCAGATATTTTTTGGATCATTTTCGTGGGTCTCGGAGTGTGTTTTGTGCTTTACACGTGTTTTTTCCCAATGTGCCTTCGGAACTCTGTGCAGGGAGAACCGTGACGTTCTCCGACTCCGGGCAGTACCAGCGCGTTGTGCTTTTCCCTAGGATCGCGAAGGTAATTTTACGTATTTTTCTAAATTTCTAAAATTTTCGGTATTTTCTATATATTAACCCTTTCTCTCTCTCCCCTCTCATTTCTCACTCTCTCCCTCTCTCTCTTCTCCCTCTCTCTCTTCTCACCCTCTCTTCTTCGGCGGCCGACGGAGTGAGACGGGGGCGCGGCAGGGCGACGTGGGCGATGAGGACGGCGAGGATGGGTCAAGGATCGGGGGATGGAGGCGCGTGGAAGCTCGGTGGCGCGTTCGTGAGCCGGCGAGCGTTTCGCGACGATTTCTTCATAGATCGGCATCCACGGCGCGTCGTTTCTTCGGTGGAGGTAGGGAGATGGACCCCCAGCTTGTGCATTCTGTTTCCCACGAGTTTTGTTGGCCGTGGTGAGCCGAGCGGGCGTATTTGGGGATTTTTGGGAAAAATCCATGTTTTAGGGCTTGTGGGCCGATCTACCGTTTCATTGCATTTTTGGCCGATCCGAGGTCGTAGATGCATGCTAGGGGCTATTTGGGGGCTTCCCCCTTGTTTTCTCCCTCTCCCGTGGAGGTATGGGGGCGTGGTGAAGTTTTGTGGTCGTTTCCCGCCGTTCCTCCGCCGTGACGGTGTGACGGTCGTTCCAGTGACCGCCACAGCGTGTGACGCCCCAGGGTGGGTGCGTCACAGCCAACTGTTTTGCCAACTGGGTGATCCGTGGGCCTGACAGTCCCACGATAGACCGCCAGGGCGTGTGACGCGCCTAGGTTGGACCGTCAGAGTGACGATCCGACCGTTGGCAGTCGACCGGTGTGGTTTTGACCGTTGGGGGTCAAGGCCTATGACGCACCCAAGGTGGAGCGTCAGAGCACTGTGACGCCCCTGTGAGGGAGCGTTAGAGAGGACGCATCCCCACCTTCTAACGCACCTGGGTTGGACCGTTAGAGGATGTGACGCCCCGAGGGGTGTGCGTCACAGCCAGTTTTGTCCCGTCTTCTAATGCACTAGTGTTGGTCCATCAGAGACCGTGACGCCACAGGTGGTGTGCGTCACGGTCGGTTTCTGCTCGTCTTCTAACGGACGGAGGGTGAGAGAGGGCGGGATCAGGGAGGGTGAGAGAAGGCGGGATCAGGGAGGGGGACGGGGGCCAACGGTGCGTGTGTCTATGTCTGTGTTTGCGTGTGCGCGTGTGTGCATGTGTCTGTGAGGGGGAGGGGGGGCCAACTGGAGAGGGAGAGAGGGCGAGGGAGGGGGGTGGCCAACACAGAGAGGGAGAGGTACAGGACCGTGAGAGGGGGAGGGAGAACGGGAGAGGGAGAGGGAGGATGTAACGACCCGAGAATCTGATTACCGGGAAGGCCCGATGTAACGACCCGAGAATCCGATTACCGGGTGAGACCCGATAACCCGAGACTCGAACCGCCGCCCACGAGCCGGGAGGGCTCGGAAGGGCTAAAAGGAGTGTGGAGGCACAAAGAAATAGGAAATAAAGCAGGACAATTCAATAATTAACCGAAATAAATAAACAACTACAGTTACAACAGAGTCCAGTCTAACAGAAAGTACAGTCTAAAGTAGTAAAAACGTACCACATGTCGAGTGAACACTCGGCCCGGCGAGCTGGCAACTAAGAACCCCAGAACAGCAACCTCGAACCTCGAGGATGAACCGTCACACCTGAAAAGCAGGGGTGAGCCTCCTGTCACTGACCCAGTAGGGATCCCGCGGAACCCCAACTCAGAACAACGGCGGCACGGAAAGCTGCAACTACAAGAGCAACAGTAACAACAGGAACAGTAAACCCGGTGGCCGGTCGAAAGTCGGCACTACAACTACTCCTACTGTATCGGTCAAGTAAAAAGAGAAGTCCCGATCTCACAGTTGGGGACCGGACCACACTAGCACCACTTACCGAAGTAAAAATCCGCGGCAACCACGCCGAAGAGGCCTGTCTCCCAGAACAAGACCAAGCTGGACACGCTGTCCAAAGTGCAGCCCCGACCGTCCGATCGCGGGTACCGCACAACAAGACGCAACCTCGGTAAAGCTACTAGCACCCGTCAAACGGCACGAGAATCGACACACGCGCCACGGCGAAACACCCGAAACTCAAAGGTCAACACGACCAAAAACCCGAAGGTCGAAGTCACACGACTGACAGTCTGTCACTCACGACTCGACAGGAGTACCTCCCACAATAAGCACAGTCGGTTGCATCCCCTGACGACTTACACCGCACCGCGGGTGAACTACCTAGCGTGGTAGCACCTACCAGAGGCACGGACACCGATCAAGTAACCACAAACAAGTGACTAGCTGGGGTCACGCCCGTCAGTGTGGGTCCAACCGCCCCCAACCACATGTGCACACACAGACCATGCATCCTAGGTCTGGCCCACGGACCGATTTTCTCCGCTAGCCGGACTCTGGCTAACGACGAGGGGCCCGACGAAAACCAGTCCAAAACCGTCCTCAGGGTAAGCCGCTCCACCACTCCCTGGTGGGACCACACGCGTGTAAGCAGGCTACGACTTGTAGAGGGTCAAGGAGTAGACTCTCAAGTCAACAGAAAATAATGTCTGATCCCGACGACGTACGGGGACCACCCCACGTACCAGCACCGTCGCACGGTGACCACGGTCGGAGAAGAAGCGGGACTCACAGTTCACGGGCCACACACTCAGCCACACAGAAGGCGCAGAAGCATGATTCCCAGGGCAGCACACAAGCCGCCACACCAATTCCCCATCCCAGGGAAAGCGGGAAACCTCCAGCCTTAGGCCGGATAACTAGACTCGCAGTCCAAGGCCAAACACATGGCCCACACGGGAATCACCTTTCAAAGAAACTCACGACATGCGGGGGAGACCCCACTACACACACACCTATACACGGTGACTCGATCGAGCGTAACACGAAAGCTCGGAATACGTGGGGTCACTCGAACCCACCACACCTACAGGCATGCTAATCGAGGTAATACGGTCCTCTCGACACCCTCAAAACACGAAAATAGAACTCTCGGGGTGTCTGGGATACTCACGAGACCGTAAGTCGACCACTGGGTCCCAACCGGGTCGACTAGGGACCGACACAACGCGAAACGAACACGGAGAACACAAAAATACACCTTGGTGCCACACAGAGCCTTACGGTCTAACCTTAGGCCGTCACAGTCTATAACGGTCCAAGTCTCGACCGTCACAACCACTCTGACGCACCAACAAAGGGCTGTCAGACGCTCGGTGTAAAGTTATGTGTGATGCGCCTATCCTGGTGCGTCACAGTCTCTGACGCGCCAGCCCTGGTGCGTCACGGTCTGTGACGCGCCAACCCTGATGCGTCACAAGACAAAATGAAACCAACTGTGACGCGTCCAGCTCGGTGCGTCACAGGCTGTAATAGACCAACTCTGGTGCGTTACAAGGCGGGTACTCGTCCGCTCTGACGCACCCACATAGGGGCGTTACAAGGCTGTGACGCGTCAGCCTTGGTGTGTCACAGGCCTTGACCCCGAACGGTCAAAACCAACGACCGAAAGCCAGCGGTCAGATCGTCCCTGACGGTCCAACCCAGGCGCGTCACAGCGCCGTGGCGGTCTATCGTGGGACCGTCACACACACAGACCACCAAAAGGCTAAACGGGCCCTGTGACGCACCCACCCTGGGGCGTCACAGGCTGTGACGGTCACTGGAAGGACCGTCACACCCGTCCGAGCGCGAAACGGCGGGAAACAGCCCAAAAAACCGATCCACGCCCCGATCACCCCCGGGTGATGGGTAAACAAAGGGGAATCCATCCCCAAGCCCCTAGGCATGCATCTAAACCCCTGGATCGGCCAAAAACGCCGTAAAACAAGAGATACGGCTCACTCCCCAAAAATATGGATTTTTCCTAAAATGTGAAAATCAACCCGTTCGGCTCGCCATGGCCTACAAAACCCGCGGGAAAGGGAAAGCACGAGTTGGGGGTCCATCTCCCTACCTCCACCGAAGAAACGACGCGCCGTGGATGCCGATCCACGAAGAAAACGCTGTGAAACCCTCGCCGCTCTACGAACCCGCGGCCGAGCTTCCACGCGTCACCGGCCCTCGATCCTCGACCCGTTCCCCGTTCCTCGCCTCCCGCCATCGCCGCCTCGCCCTCCTCCGCCACCGTCGGCCGCTCGGGGAGAGGGGGAGAGAAAGAGATGTGAGAGAGTGAGAAAGAGAGAATGAGAGGGGGAGAGATAAAAGGGTTAATATATAAAGAAAACTCAAAAATTTCAAAAATTCAAAAAATTACGAAAAATTACCTCCGGGATCCTCGGGAGGAACACAACGCACCGGTACAGTCCCGGAGTCGGAGAATGCCACGGTTTACCCTGCACAGAGTTTCGAAGGCGCATCAGAGAAAAACACGTGCAAAACATAAAATACGCTGCGAGACCCACTAAAATGATCCGAAAAAGATCCGAAAAAAATCCAGGACATTACAGCCCTCCCCCCTAAAAGAAATTTCATCCTCAAAATTTGGGACTAGCACCAGGACACAGGGGAAGAACACTGAACCAACTGACAACGCCGTCAGAGCCCCAGCACAGAAAACCTCGATAATTCGCACAAGAAGCTCCGGACCTGTGGGACGCAGCCAGACTTACAATCACAAACAACACCTCGCTCCACGCACCGCGCACACCGGCAATCAGAGCAGGTACACCAACAAACGCAGTTCGGCGTCACCTCAGACACCATGAAAACCAATCATGGCACTGCCGCCATGATCTCTCTCACCGAGGAGACATAGTCCTCGACACGAGCAACAGCTACCGATCCATCCTATGGTCGACAGACAAAACACACATCAGCTGACCGGTCACACACCCTTCTCAAGGGAATAACCAAAATAGAGCCTCCACCAGCTCACGCAGCCATCTCAACAAACCGCAACTAGTTCATCGGCTCAGCGCCAAGAATCACCTCACACGTGGCAAGCTGAAAGCCAGACATAGCACTGAGCCAACTCTTGTCATAAGACAAACTTCGACAAATCCCAGATCCTGTCCGGAAAGCACATCACAGGAACGACCACCAAAGGTATCCTCGACACGCAGCTCTCACCAACCCCGATGCGCAACCACCAGCATCTTCTACTTGTGAAAAGACCATCCACTGCTCGTCAGATACACGTCAACGGGAAACCTCCAGCGGCCCAACGGGCACGATCCAATCCCACAGCAGGTCATCCGCTGACTCACACACAGACCGATGCCACATCTCGAGCTACACTCCTCTCGGACTCCGCATCCGAGCTCAAACATCGCACCAACTCGACCCTCTCGGGGAGCACGACAAAACCAATTGACAAGATCCTGGTGTCCTCAGTCATCACCTCACTCGACTCAGGCTTACAGGGGAACCATCCCATGCTGGTCTCCAAACCAGGGATAACCATTGCGACACCAACGTCCCATCAAGGACCATCATTCCGACGCCGACCTCATAAAAAGGCCTCCGCCCACTGGCGTCACTCTTCCATCTGGTCTCATCGAAGCCTTCGGCTCAACTAATCCAAGTGGACACCTGCAAATCCCGATTACGCCCTTACCGTAGAGCCACGGGACACCACCTGAACAATGCTCACGAGTCCCCAAGCAACATGCATCTCACCGTGGTCGGCTACGAGACTAGCCTCACCAGTCACTCGCAGCTACCAACAGGAACCCACAACCTGCAAGAGATCATTTCTCCAAAAATGATCTCATCTGAGGACACGACTGGGAACACAAGTCAGGCACCAAGCTACCGACTCTGACCAACACGTCCTCGACCTCCATCAGGCGACATCCTCAACAACCTCATCCAGGTCCAACACCGATGCCTGACACGGCTTCCATCACAGGAACATGGTACTCATGCGGCGCACTTGCCAGCACATTCCCCAACACTCCATCCTGCCAGTGCCAAGAACCATAATACCTCGAGCAACGGCATGGCAACAACACGTTTCACACCGAAGAACCAATCCTCCGATGTTCAACGCAAACTCAAGAATCCGCCCGTAGCAACCAACGCTACGATCCTAAACCAGTGGGTCACAAGCCCACCGCGCTTCCGCTGCGCACTCTGATCCACACGTGCACAACCAAGAATGCGAACACCGCCCAACCAACACTCGTCCTTCTGGAACAGTGCCAGCACACCCTCACACGACAAGGGAATGGGCACAACTTCTCACAGGCAACCACCTGGCCAAGACAAGGAGCACGTCTCGCACAGACTTCATGGCACACAAGGCCAACCAATCCGAGCACATGATGCAAGACGGCAATCCTAGCCAAACACAATACTCTCCAACCAAAGGAGAAACAGACACTCCTCTGACCAGCGGAAGAACTCCACGCTTGACCTGACCTCGAACCTCGTGCATGCTGGAAATAGCACCATCCGGCACCAAGGAAAATCATCGCTTCCATCAGGTCAGCGCCTCCGACACACTCAACGAGTGTCACGTCGGACCACAATCACAGCATCTCTCGATGCACCACCGCTACAATTCCTCGAACTTCAACACCGCGAGTTCACGCCTGCCAGCAACCTCTGCCCAACGCAGCACGACGAGGGCCACCACCGATAAGGGAGAAGGCTCTTGACCTCGATCCTTAGGCCCCATGCTGGCACGAAAGCCGCGGACAGCAACCACCATCACAGCGCCAATGCCGCGCACTCAGGTTCTCAAGCGAGAAACATAGCGAAAAATAAGCACAAATCCCTATGCCAGCTGTCGACTGTACTGGACATTATGGACTCTGATCACTGTAATATTTAGAATTCTTATGTACGTTCACAACCACTGCTCTGATACCAGCTGTAACGACCCGAGAATCCGATTACCGGGAGTGACTCGATAACCCGAGACTCGAACCGCCGCCCACGAGCCGGGAGGGCTCGGAAGGGCTAAAAGGAGTGTGGAGGCACAAAGAAATAGAAAATAAAGTAGGACAATTCAACAATTAACATAAATAAATAAACAACTACAGCTACAACAGAGTCCAGTCCAACAGAAAGTACAGTCTAAAGCAGTAAAAATGTACCACATGCCGAGTGAACACTCGGCCCGGCGAGCTGGCAACTAAGAACCCCAGAACAGTAACCTCGAACCTCGAGGACGAACCGTCACACCTGAAAAGTAGGGGTGAGCCTCCTGTCATTGGCCCAGTAGGGATTTTACGGAACCCCAACTGAGAACAACGGCGGCACGGAAAGCTGCAACTACAAGAGCAACAGTAACAACAGGAATAGTAAACCCGGTGGCCGGTCGAAACTCGGCACTACAACTACTACTGTACCGGTCAAGCAAAAAGAGAAGTCCCGATCTCACAGTCGGGGACCGGACCACACTAGCACCACTTATCGAAGTAAAAACCCGCGGCAACCACGCCGAAGAGGCCTGTCTCCCAGAACAAGACCAAGCTGGACATGCTATCCAAAGTGCAACCCCGACCGTCCGGTCGCGGGTACCCCACAACAAGATGCAACCTCGGTAAATCTACTAGCACCCGTCAAACGGCACGAGAACCGACACACACATCACGGAGAAACACCCGGAACTCAACGGTCAACACGACCAAAAACCCGAAGGTCGAAGTCACACAGTCTGTCACTCACGACTCGACAGGAGTACCTCCTACAAGAAGCACAGTCGGTTGCATCCCCTGACGACTTACACCGCACCGCGGGTGAACTGCCTAGCGTGGTAGCGCCTACCAGAGGCACGGACACCGAACAAGTAACCATAAACAAGTGACTAGTTGGGGTCACGCCAGTCGGCGTGAGTCCAACCACCCCCAACCACGTGTGCACACACAGACCATGCGTCCTAGGTCTGGCCCTCTGACCGGTTTTCCCCCGTAGCTGGACTCTGGCTAACGACAAGGGGCCCGACGGAAACAAGTGAAAAACTATCCTCAGGGTAAGTCTCTCCACCACTCCCTGGTGGGACTACACGCGTGTAAACAGGCTACGACTAGTGGAGG
Source organism: Amorphophallus konjac (assembly GCA_022559845.1). NCBI lineage: Eukaryota > Viridiplantae > Streptophyta > Magnoliopsida > Alismatales > Araceae > Amorphophallus > Amorphophallus konjac. The sequence continues at coordinate 445,223,142 of CM040126.1, forward strand.
GTCAAGGAGTAGACTCTCAAGTCAACGGAAAATAACGTCTGATCTCGACGAAGTACGGGGACCACCCCACGTACCAGCACCGTCGCACGGTGACCACGGTCGGAGAAGAAGCGGGACTCACAGTTCACGGGCCACACACTCGGCCACGCAGAAGGCGCAGAAGCATGATTCCCAGGGCAGCACACAAGCCGCCACACCAATTCCCCATCCCAGGGAAAGTGGGAAACCTCCAGCCCTAGGCCGGATAACTGGACTCGTAGTCCAAGGCCACACACATGGCCCACACGGGAATCACCTTTCAAAGAAACTCACGACATGCGGGGGAGACCCCACCGCACACACACCTATACACGGTGACTCGATCGAGCATAACACAAAAGCCCGGAACACGTGGGGTCACTTGGCCCCACCACACCTATGGTCACGCTAATCGAGATAACACGGTCCTCCCGACACCCTCAAAACATGAACACAGAACTCTCGGGGTGTTTGGGATACTCATGAGACCGCAAGTCGACCACTGGGTCCCAACCGGGTCGACTAGGGACCGACACAACGTGAAACGAGCACGGAGAACACAAAAATACACCTCGGTGGAACACAGAGCCTGACGGTCTAACCTTGGGCAGTCACAGTCTGTAACGGTCAAGGTCTCGACCATTACAACCACTCTGACGCACCAACAAAGGGCCGTCAGACGCTCGGTGTAAGGTTGTGTGTGACGCGCCTATCCTGGTGCACCACAGTCTCTGACGCGCCAGCCCTGGTGCATCACAAGACAAAATGAAACCAACTGTGACGTGTCCCGCTCGGTGCATCACAGGCGGTAACAGACCAACTTTGGTACGTTACAAGGTGGGTACGCGTCCGCTATGACGCACCCACACAGGGGCGTTACAAGGCTGTGACGCGCCAGCCTTGGTGCGTCACAGGCCTTGACCCCGAACGGTCAAAACCAACGACCGAAAGCCAACGGTCAGATCATCCCTGACAGTCCAACCCAGGCTCGTCACAGCGCCGTGGCGGTCTATCGTGGGACCGTCACACACACAGACCACCAAAAGGCTAAACGGGTCCTGTGACTCACACACCCTAGGGCGTCACAGGCTGTGACGGTCACTGGAAGTATCGTCACACCCGTCCGAGCGCGAAACGACGGGAAACAGTCCAAAAAACCGATCCACGCCCCGATCACCCCCGGGTGATGGGGAAACAAAGGGGAATCCATCCCCAAGCCCCTAGGCATGCATCCAAACCCCTGGATCGGCCAAAAATGCCGTAAAACGAGAGATCCGGCTCACTCCCCAAAAATATGGATTTTCCCTAAAATATGAAAATAAACCCGCTCGACTCGCCACGGCCTACAAAACTCGCAGGAAAGGGAAAGCACGAGCTGGGGGTCCATCTCCCTACCTGCATCGAAGAAACGACGCGCCGTGGACGCCGTTCCATGAAGAAGACGTTGTGAAACCCTCTCCGCTGCACGAACCCGCGGCCGAGCTTCCACGCGTCACTGGCCCTCGATCCTCGACCCGTTCCCCGTTCCTCGCCTCCCGCCATCGCCGCCTCGCCCTCCTCCGCCACCGTCGACCGCCCGGGGAGAGGGGGAGAGAAAGAGATGAGAGAGAGTGAGAAAGAGAGAATGAGAGGGGGAGAGAGAAAATGGTTAATATATAAAGAAAACCCAAAAATTCCAGAAATTCAAAAAATTATGAAAAATTACCTCCGGGATCCTCGGGAGGAACACAACACGCCGGTACAGTCCCGGAGTCGGAGAACGCCACGGTTTGCCCCGCACAGAGTTCCGAAGGCGCATCAAGGAAAAACACGTGTAAAACATAAAATACGCTCCGAGACCCACTAAAATGATCCGAAAAAGATCCGAAAAAAATCCGAGACATTACACCCGATAATCCGAGACTCGAACTGCCACCCACGAGCCGGGAGGGCTCGGAAGGGCTAAAAGGAGTGTGGATGCACAAAGAAATAGGAAATAAAGTAAGATAATTCAATAATTAACAGAAATAAATAAACAACAACTACAATAGAGTCCAGTCCAATAGAAAGTACAGTCTAAAGCAGAAAGCGTGTCACATGCCGAGTGAACACTCGGCCCGGCGAATTGGCAACTAAGAACCTCTGAACCGCAACCTCGAACCTTGAGGATGAACCGCCACACCTGAAAAGCAAAGGTGAGCCTCCTGTCACTGGCCCAGTAGGGATCCCGCGGAACCCCAACTGAGAACAACGGCGGCACGGAAAGCTGTAACTACAAGAGCAACAGTAATAGCAGGAACCGTAAACCCGGTGGCCGATCAATACTCGGCACTACAACTACTCCTACTGTACCGGCCAAGCAGAAAGAGAAGTCCCGATCTCACAGTCGGGAACCGGACCATACTAGCACCACTTACCAAAGTAAAAACTCACGGCAACTCTGCCATAGAGGCCTGTCTCCTAGAACAAGACCAAGCTGGACACGCTGTCCAAGGTGCAACCCCGACCACCCGGTCGCAGACACCGCACCAACAAGTTGCAACCTCGTTAAAGCGACTAGCACCAGACTCACGGCACAAAAATCGACTCACACGTCACGGCGAAACAATCGGAACTCAACGGTCAACGCGACAAAACTCGAAGGTCGAAATCATACGACCGACAGTCTGTCACTCCCGACTCGACAGGAGTACCTCCCACCAGAAGCACAGTGGATAGCGTCCCCTGACGTCTTACACCGCACCGCGGGTGAACTGCCTAGCGTGGTAGCGCCTACCAAAGGCACGGACACCGTACAAGTAACCACAAAGCAAGTGACTAGCTAGGGTCACCCCCGTCGGCGTGGGTCCAACCACCCCCAACCACGTGTGCACACACAGACCATGCGTTCTAGGTCTGGCCTCTAACTAGTTTTCTCCTTAGCCGGACTCTAGCTATAGACGTGGGGCCCGACAGAAACCAGTATAAAAATCGTCCTCAGGGTAAGCCCGTACACCTACTCCCAGGTGAGACCAGCACACGCGTACTGATAGGCTACGACTAGTGGAGGGTCACTGAAGGAGTAGACTCTCAAGTCAACGAAAAACAACGTCCGAACCCGACGAAGTACGGGGACCACCCCACGTACCAGCACTATCGCACGGTGACCGCAGTCGGAGAAGAAACGGGACTCACAGTCCACGGACCACGTAGAAATGCCAAAATACGGTTCCCAAGACAGCTCACAGGCCGCAAACCGAATCCCAATCTCAGGAAAAAGCGGGAACCCTCCAGCCCTAGGCTGGGCAACTGGACTCGCAGTCCAAGGCCTTACTCATGGCCCACTCGGAAACCTCTTCCCGAAGAAACTCACGGCGTGCGGGGAACCCTCGCCGCACTCACACCGACGCACGGTGACTCGGTCAAGCGTAACATAAAAACTCGGAACACGAGGAGTCACCTGGACTCTCAAACCCACGGACACGCTAAACGAGGTAGCACGGTCCTCCCGACACCCTCAAAACACGGACACAAAAACCCCCGAGGTGTCTGGGACACTCACGAGACCGTAAGTCGACCACTGGGTCCCAACCGGGTCGACCAGGAATCTACACAACGCGAAACGATCGCGGCAAGCACGAAGGACCACTTCGGCACAACACAGTGCTTGGCGGTCTATCTTTGGCCGTTACAGCTGTAACGGTCCAAGGATAGGCGGTCACAGCACCCTGACGGTCCAACTCAGGAGCGTCAGAAACTCGATGCAAAACCGGCTGTGACGCGCCAGCCTTGGTGCGTCACAGGCCCTGACGCACCCAATCCAGTGCGTCAGAAGGCGAGAAGAAACCGGCTGTGACGCACACCACTCGGGACGTCACAGGCTCTAATGGACCAAACCAGGTGCATTAGAAGACCGACCAAAACAGGTTGTGATGCACACCCCTCGGGGCGTCACAACCCCTAACGGACCTACCCAAGCGCGTTAGAAGGAGGGATAGGCCAACTCTGACGCACCCTAGCTAGGGCGTCACAGATCTCTGACGGTCCACCCCAGGTTCGTCAGAGACACGTGACCCCAACGGTCTGAAAACACGAGAACGGACGTAGCGGTCGAACCCAGGTACGTCACACTCTCTTGCGGTTTATCGTGGGACCGTCAAAGCGACCGACGCCCTGCCGATAAAATAGGACCCTGTGACGCACCCTACTTGGGGCGTCACAGCACGCAACGCACCCACCCTAGGGCGTCACAGCCTGTGACGGTCACTGGAAGGACCGTCACACCGTCCCTAGAACGCTACGTCAGAAAATTACGAAAAATTACCTCCACGATCCTCGGGAGGAGCACAACGCGTCGGGACAGTCCCGGAGTCGGAGAATGCCACGGTTTGCCCTGCACAGAGTTCCGAAGGCGCATCAGGGAAAAACATGTGTAAAGCACAAAATACACTCCGAGACCTACTAAAATAATCTGAAAAAAATATCCAAAAAATCTGGGGCATTACAAAGGGGGTCGACCACCCTCGGCCGGCGCCTCCTCTACAGGGTGAATACCTCCTCTGCCGAGTGTGTGCGTGAGAGGGAGTGATGGAGCGGGAGAGGGAGAGGGAGAGTGTTACAGAGATAGGGAGAGGGAGAGGGATCGAGAGGGTTTAACCTACCGAAGTGAGGAGCGGCGAGTTTCGGCCAGCGATCGAGGACGGCGACGGCGAGGATGACCACGGCCGGCGGCGACGGGGAGGACGGCGACGGTGGCAGCGGCGGCAGGGAGACGGAGGAAACAGAGAATGAGAGGGAGAGTGGGGGGAAGTGAGTGGCAGGGAGTGGCGGGGAGGGGCCGATTTGGGCGGGGGATTTCATGATTTTCATACGGCATTTCAGACGAATAATATTTTCGTCTGAAATTTTAATAAATTTCAGACGGAATAGTTTCCGTCTGAATATAAGTCTCAAATTGAGACGGATAGTGCGACAGATAATTATCTGTCTAAAATAGAGATGAAATTTCAGAAGGAATCTATCCGTCTGAATTTCCGACGGATATTGAGACTCAAATAATTCCGTCTGAAATTTCTGTTGTTAACATCGCCTTTTCTTGTAGTGTATATATATTATATATATATATATATATATATATATATATATATATATATATATATATATATATATATATATATATATATATATATATATATATATATCATTTGGTTGAGTTATTGGTTGTGGCACCCAAGTCCACAACGACGGCTCGACCAGTGCCAGGCTCGCCTGGTCGTCGGCAGAGAGTCCATGATTTGCGGAGCGCGAGTGACCCTGAGTCTCCCTGCACGGAGAAATTCTGAATTAATTTATTCCCCTGCGTGGGAAATTTAATTAACTGGTTTTGTACTAATTGCACCCTCCCTGCGTGGAGTGAATTTGTTGTAACCGCTCAAGCTTCGTCGACGCCGTGCGAACACGCACGCCCCCACTCGCCTTCATCTCCGGTCGGAGCTAGACTCTTCAGTCTAGTTAGGTGCGTGCTCCCATAAACTTGCTCATTTAGTATCTTTTTCTAATTGCCGCGCGACGAAGTGAGAGAGAGCCCTATCCATGCACCATCTTCTTGAGTGCATCGTTGTGGACGGAGAGAGAGAGCTTGTATGTGCCCATCCTTTAGGCCCTAAAACTGCCACATTAGGGCACCATAATCGTCAGAAGGTAGTTCTACAACTAGTTCGTCTACTGGCGAGTAACTCTCCCTGACCGGTCCCTTCACAAAAGGAACTGACCCTTTGCACATTAGCCAACAAATTGGGTCTACACCTTGCTAATTTTTGGTCCCAGGATTGCATCACTTAGGTCCAAGCCCGTGCATGTCACGTTGGTGTAGGAATTCATCAGGCCGTTTAGAGCGCAGTTTAACTTTACAATCACCCATGGCTCAGGATAGCATGGATGCCATGCTAGCCCAGCTCGAACAACATCTTACGGCCCAAATTGAAAAATCTATAGGCCAATTGCATGCGGAGTTAGGTGAGAGGATCCAAGCCTTAGAGAATTATGTGAAGAGAGAGGAAGGAAGGTTGAATGGTCGCGGAGATCCCATAGCCAACCCTAGGGAAGAGAGAGACCAAGCCCGCCAGAATCAGGCTCCTCAAGGTAGTGAGCAAGAGGATCGTGCACCTCGAGGGAGAGACCACGACGATGAGGAGATCATCCTACGGAACGTCAAAATAGACGCTCCCAATTTTGATGGGTCCCTAAATTCCGCCACATATCTTGATTGGGAGATCGGGATGGATCAATACTTCGTTTGACATCACCGCATGACCCCTGCTACAAGGGTGAGATTTGCCAAAATGAAACTCCTAGGTCAAGCCAAGACCTACTAGTGCAATGTTGAGAATCTCCTAGGAAGGAGACGAGAGGAGCGCATCAGCACGTGGGAAGAAATGAAGGAGAAACTTAGGGAGAAGTATCTGCCAACCTCCTACCATCAGCGTCTTTTAGACCAATGGTAGAAACTCACCCAAGATGGGAAGTCTGTAGATGAATACATCGCCAAGTTCGATGAATTCTTCCTTCGGAGTCATGTCGTGGAGGATGCCTATGTCACCCTCTCATGATTCAGGGCTGGCCTACACAAGAGCATTCAGCGGAAACTATTCTTGCGAGAGGTTAACACCCTCGATCACGCCTACCAGGTTGCTCGAGATGTTGAGCGGTTTCAAAGGGTGGTCCCACTTCGGGTTTCCACCTACCACCAACCTGAGCCTTGAAACCCCATGACCCGCTATCTTGGGAGGCCTGGCCCCTCCACTTCCTATTTCCCTACTGCTACCCCACTTCGGGCCGTTACCTCTACTGTTCCTTTCATAAGGAATCCCTTACCTACACTTGCTGCTGTGCCCAGGCTGGAGTACACTCCGCCAACTGATAGGAGGGATGACAAGGGAAAGGGTGCCATCCCTAGCACTTCCCAACCAGTCCCTGTCTTGGGGATTCGCTGCTTTAGGTGCTATAACCTAGGGCATGTCGCTACCAATTGCCCCACCCGAGCCTTGGTCATCACTGACTCCCAGCCTATGGAGCTTCCACCTCAGGAAGGAGAAGACATTGGGAGATATATGGTCGATCCTGACCTCATCACTTAGTTTGTGGAAATTGATGTAAGATTTGATGGCACGTATGTCGAGTACATGCAGGTTGGAGACATTACCGAGAGTTCTAGCTAGGGAAGATTGGATGTAGTTCGTTGCATCTTAACACACCCCAGGAGGACGACTGGCGTCGAACCTCCATCTTTCAAACCTACATCATGGTGAAATCTCAACCCTGTAAGTTGATTTTTGACAACGGGAGCTGTATCAATGCAGTCTCTTCAGACTTTGTGTCCCGTCTAGGTCTACCTACACACCCTCATCCTAGGCCATACAACGTGGCTTGGGTTGATGACACTTCTATCCCAGTCACCACTACATGCGTCATTCCCATTCAGTTCCAGTCCTACCAAGGACATATCCTATGCGATGTAGTGCCTATGAAGGTCGAGAGTATCATCTTAAGATGACTGTGGATCTATGATGTAGACCTTACTACATTTGGTCGATCCAATCAGTGTTCCTTCTCACACAACGGGAAGAAGATTCAGTTGTACCCGGCACCCCCAAAGGTGACTCCGGGAAAGAGTTCCACCTCCACCCCCACCGGAACCCCCAAGGTTCAGGAGAGTCCCCAAACTCCCAATGAAAGGAAACTTCACATTCCCTCTTCTCCTGCACATATTACACCCGTTCCCAAGGCCCCTAAGGTTGGTCACGACCTAGTTAAGCGCCTTAACTTCATAAGTGCCCGAGAGCTAAACAGAGAGGTTGCCAAGGGTGCCCCTATTTGGACTGTTGTCATTACCATCACAACCGAGGAGTCCTAAGTCTCAGTCCCACTTGAAGTCCAAGCAATCCTGCAAGACTTCCAAGACATCTTGTAACGACCCGAGATCCGAACATCGGGAAGGCCCGATAACCTGAATCTCGAACCGCCACCCACAAGTCCGAAAACTCAGAAGGGTTAAAAGGGATGGTGTGGAGATAAACAATAATCTAAAATAATTACAGAGCTATGCAATTTAAATGAATTAAGCAAGAAGCAATAAATGACATTAATTAAATTACATGGTCCACAATAATAACAGCAGTGTAAAATATAACAATAGTCCACAACTAGTACATCACAGAAAAGAAAGTACGACTACACGGGGCATACCCCGGCCTGGTAACTGGCAACTAACCCTGCGCACCTGAACTACGTGGAGCCTCGGAAGCACTCCCCTGAAGCCTCGTCTCAGCTGAAACACGATGAAAACACGCAGGGAATGAGCCTTAAAACAAAAGGCTCAGTATGGATCATTCGGTCCCCACCTCACAAACCGAGAAACTGCATAGAAAGTAACTACAAACTACCACTACGTCTAGTACTGAACGCACGGCACAAAAATCGAGACAACTCGTCAAAACTCAAGAGTCGCTACCAGACAAAGATAGGAGTACCAACCCACTAGAAGCAAGGCCGGATGCGTCCACTGACGGCTTAAACCGCGCCTCGGGTGTCCCCCTCGACCCCTGGTGGAACGGGGACACCGTACTAGTAACCACAGAACAAGTGACTAGCTGGGGTCGCGCTCGTCAGCGCGGGTCCAACCGCACCCAACCACGTGTGCACACACAGACCATGTGTCCAAGGTCTGGCCCTCTGATTGGTTATCCCATCAGCCGGACTCTGGATGCAAGACGTGGGGCCCAACAGAAAGTAGTCTAAAAATCATCTCTCGGGGTAGCCTCGCCACCACTCCCTGGTGGGACCACTCACGTGTCGGAAGGCTACGACTAGTGGAGGGTCACTGAAGGAGTAGACTCTCTAGTCAACAAAAAATAACGTCTAAACCGGACAAAGTACGAGGGCCGCTCCTTGTACCGACACCGACACACTGTGACAAAAGTCGAGAACACCACCTCCCGGGACCCCATGGCACCCTAACATGTGGCCGCCACATGATGCCCAGCATCGGTCAGACCACGGGTCAGCACACGTATCGAGGTCGACTCACTCGGGACTCGAATCGGCAAAACATAACTCCGGTTGGGCATAAACCGCTGGCGGTCCACCTTTGGGCTGTCACAAGGGCTAGCGGTTCAGCTTTAGGCCGCCACAGGGATGTAGCAGTTTCATTATAGACCGCCACCCTCTGGGTTGCGGAGGCGAAAACGGTCCTACATAGGGCTTCCAATGGGCATGAGGCGGTTGCACCTTCGGCCGCCAGACCCTAAAACCTCCAACGGTCAAAAATCCAACGGTCAAAATGAATCGGCCAACTCAGCTAGCAGTCGGCCAATAGGCCGCCACTTGGGCTCTGGCGGTTCATCGTGTGGCCGCCAGGCCCAACCCACACACGGGACGCCAAAAACGGTCGTATGTGGACCACCAAAAGAAAGTGGCGGTCTCTGGAAGGACCGCCAGAGTTCCAGAAAATCGAGAACGGCGAGAATGTTGAACACATGTGCACCATGATTACTATTATGGTTTTGATGATAGCAACTACTATAAGTCGCATTGTGTTTGCATATGATGTCATTGTGTATCTGTTTAAGCAGTTTGTCATTTCATCGAACAGGTTGCGGGCATGTGCACTGCATTCAAAGTCTATACGTTGGACAAAATCTGTACATTGGACGAAGTCTATACGTTGGACGAAGTCTATACGTTGGACAAAGTCTGTACATTGGACGAAGTCTATACGTTGGACAAAGTCTGTACGGTGCTGCAGATGAAGTCTGTACGTTGGCTGCCTAGCACAACTCGAAGTCTATACGTTGCTGCACACAAAGTCTATACGTTGCTGCAGATGAAGTCTATACGTTGGCTGCATGCACAAAACAACGTCTGTACGTTGCACAAGACAAAGTCTGTACGTTGGCTACTAGCACAACTCCAAGTCTGTACGTTGGTTGATGGCTACAACATAAGTCTATACATTGGCCGGCTACTTCACACGCAAAGTCCATACATTGCGTTCTGTTGTGTTCGTGCATCAAGTTACCAAGTCTGTACGTTCATGAAGCAAGTCCGTACAGGCTCATACATGCTCAAGGTGCAAAGTCTGTACAGAGTTCATACATGCACACAAAGTCTACACGTCCAAACCTTGATGCAAAGTCTATACAACAACTACAAGCTTCATTCAAATAGCCAAGGTCACTGAACAAGATGAGAGTCCAAAGACAAAGATTCAGTTGGTACCTTCTAGACCAACAAGGATGAAGTTACAGACATGAAAATGCTGATAATGGACACAAGCGACGGAGCTGAAGCGGCTAACGGACCGACCCGGGCTGGACCGGGGTCTGCCCAGCTGGCGGTCGACCGCCAGCACAGGGGCGGTCGACCGCCCCAGCTAGCAGACTCCCGTCTGCAGTTCTGTCAGCTGCAGGTCGACCGCCAGCCAGTAGCGGTCGACCGAAAATCCCAGGGACCGCCCGTTTGCAGATTTCTCAGTAGAGGTCGATCGCCAGAAGCCACCGGTCGACCGCAAGCCCCGATGCAACCATGTTTGACTTCGAAATCCACCTCGTGGCCAGCCCCTTTCCATGTATTTGTTTAATCAAAACTCACCTAATCTCCCATGATTTGTGGATCTAGTCTGGGGGGTGTCCAAGGACCATTCAAGGTCTATAAAACCAACACATGAGGGGTTGGAAACCCTATCACTTCAAGGCTTCAACGGAGATCAAGGGAGGCCATTGTCAAGGTACTGTAGCACCTCCGTGAACAGTGTTTTGGGAGGAAGTTCTTCATCCATCCAAGGTGATTCAAGCTCAGATCTGAAGCCAAGCAATCTCCAACAAAGCTAGAAGCACTCAAGGGCAAGAAGGGTGATCAAAGGAAGCTAGAAGGAGCATATTCCAAGAAGGAAATCAAGCTACTCCGGGAAGAAGCTCTTCATCGAATCCTCAAGAGATTCAAGCTCCAGCAAATCTCAGACAAGATCTTTTCTCTTAAGCATATTCTATATCTTGTTTGAGTGTTTTTCATAAGTTGTTCTTTTTCTATTTCACTCAAACACTTGGAAGTTGAGAATCGTCCCTACCGGTGGTTAGTAGGAAGGCAATCGGAGGTTGTCCGATCTGCGATGTTGACGTCCCTACCGGTGGTTAGTAGGAAGGCAATCGGTGGTTCTCCGATTTGCGGTTTGGTGTGCTGCACTAGTGAAGCCTCACCGGATTTGGTGAGGGGTGGATGTAGGACTGGGGATTCAGTCTGAACCACCTTAAAATCCTTTGTGTTGTGGTTTGATTGTGCGATTCCTTTATGTTAGATGCATGCTTAGGTTCAATATCTATATTACGTAATCATCTTTCCAAGCAAATCATTCGTGTTCTTCGTCAAGCTAGTTATATTCTGCTGCTTATTTCATCAACTAGCTTTAAAGAGGGTTGTATTGCGAAAAGAGGGGCAGATCTATTCACCCGTCCCCTCTAGATCCGCTGTCCACTACACAACAGGGAAAACCCCAAAATCACCATTCCACGCCCCATTCACCCCCGGGTGAAGGGGAAACAAAATGGAAACTTGTTCCCAAGTCCCCAATACATCTTTTGATGTCCACAAATCACAAAATGGCGGATTAAAACGCTAGATCGGCCACTCAAGCCTTAAAACATGATTTTCCCTTCCCAGCTAAAAATAGCCCCCTCTCGACCTCGCCTCAGCCTAGAAATCACGGGGAAGATAAATGCCGTGCTAAGGATCGTCACCCTACCTCGGATTCATCCGAAACACGGCAGATCGCCGCCGATCCTCAAAAACTCACTTGAAACCCCCGTTCTTCTCGAGCTTTCCACGAGCCACGCACGCCGCCACGATCACCACGCCGCCACAGCCGTCGCCGAGCCGTCGCCCACCACCGTCTGCAGTCGGAGGGGAGCACGTCGCCGCGTCCACGGGAGAGGGGGAGGAGAGGGGCGCCGGTCGCTCACGGGAGGAAGAAGGAGGAAGAAGAAGAAAGGGAAAGGAGAAAAGAAAAAGGAAAAGAAATGGGGGTTTTATAGAAAATCTGAATTTTCCAAAAAATAGGTAAAAATAGAAAAATATACCCCCGCGATCCTCAAAACACACTAATCGTCATGGTACCATCCCTGAGTAGGTGAACGACCCGGTTTTTCTGCTACGGGGTTCCGTAGGTCATGTCAGGGAAAAATAAGGAAACCGCGGAACACGTTCCGGGACCTCCGAAATTGATTCGAAACGCACGGATCCGAACCCGAAAGATGTCCAAAAAAATTTTTTGGGCATAAAGAGAACAATTTCTCCGAGAAAATAAATTTGGGACCCAAGAAGAAGGATCCGAAGGGTCAGGGATATTACAGCCCTCCCCCCTTAAAAAATTTCATCCTCAAAATTTAAAATGAAGCACAGGGGAAAGAAAAGGAGACTTACTCGAACAGATAAGGGAACTGCTGACGCATCTCATCCTCACGCTCCCACGACGCTTCGTTGCCAGAGTGCCGCAAGCACACCACCTTAACCAGAGGGATAACCTTGTTCTGCAGGTCCTGCTCTCGCCGATCTCAATACGGATAGGGAACTCCGGTAGAGACAGATCGGGAGTCACCTCGAGTCAAACACAATCCTCCAACACATGAGAATCATCAGGCATATACTTCCTCAACATCGAGACATGGAACACATCATGCATTGCTGCAAACTCAGGAGGTAGCTGCAATCGATAAACAACCTCGCCAATGCGCTCCACGATGGGAAATGGACCAACATAGAAGGGACTCAACTTCCCACGCTGTCCAAATCGCATCACTCCCTTCATGGGAAAAACCCTCAAAAATACTCGGTCAACGACCGCCAAACTAAGTGGCTGCCTCCTCCGATCGGCAGAGCTCTTTTGCCGACTCTACGCCGCCAACATGTTCTGACGGACCAGATGCACCACATCAATACACTACTGCACCAGCTTCGGTCTCGTCACAACACGCTCACCAACCTCAGACCAATCGAGTGGAGTCTGACATGGTCGCCCGTACAACGCCTCATAAGGAGCCATCCCAATGCTCGAATGATAGACGTTGTTATAGGTAAACTCCACCAATGGTAGACGATGAATCCAACTCCATTACCATTCCAGGCAATAGGATCTCAACATATCCTCTAACGTCTTAATGGTCCTCTTCGACTGACCATCTGACTGAGGATGATATGCTGAGCTAAATGCAAACTCCGTGCCAAGAGCTCGTTGGAAACTCCTCCAGAATCCAGAAGTGAAACGCGCATCTCGATCGGACACAATGGAAATGGGGACTCCATGCAAAGGCACGATCTGCTCCACATAAAGACGAGCCAACTTGGGCACACTCTAGCTGACTTTGATCGGTAACAATCGAGCCACCTTCGTCAGCCTATCCACCAGCAACCAAATACTATCATGTCCACTCGGAGTCCTCGACAATCCCACCAGAAAATCCTTGGACACGTGGTCCCATTTCCACGCGGGAACCTCCAAGGGCTGAAGCATACCTCCTGGTCGCTGATGTTCCGCCTTCACCTGCTGACAGGTCCGGCATCGGGCCACATACTCAGCAATATCTCTCTTCATGCCAGACCACCAGAACTGTCTCTTCAAGTTTCGAAACATCTTCTTCGCGCCCGGGTGTACAGTCTACTGGCTCCCATGAGCCTCTAGTAGCAACGCACGCCTCACCTGTTCTTCGGCCGGGACGTATAGCCTACCACGAAATCTCGCAGCTCCGTCCTCGCCGAACTCCACATCAGCTAAAGCCAAAATCTGGGACAACTCAGGGTCTGCACGCTGAGCATCTGCCACTTGACGATGAATAGCTGGTGTGACAGTCAAGCTCGCAAGAACAACTGACCTCGGCTCTTGGGGTACCTTGAGCCTAAATGACACGGATGGAACTTGTTCCCAGAGCCTCCGCTTCCTCACCATCATGGCACTGACCACAACCTTCCTACTCAAGGCATCGGCAACGATATTCATCCCTCCCGGCTGATAAGACAGGGTGAAGTCATAATCTCTCATATACTCCATCCATCGCCTCTGCCTGAGGTTAAGGTCCTTCGGAGTGAACACCTACCTCAAAGTCTAATCGTCTGTGGACACCTCAAACTTCTCACCGTACAAATAATGTCTCCAAATCTTCAATGCAAAAATCACAGCCGCTAACTCAAGGTCATGCGTTGGGTAGCTCTCCTCATGTAGCTTCAACTGCCGAGATGTATACGTCACAACTCTACCGTGCTGCATCAGCACAGCACCCAACCCAATCCCAGCAGCATCTGTACACACCACAAAACCTCCCGATCCAGAAGGCAACACCAACACCGATGCCGAGGTGAGCAACCTCCTAAGCTCCATAAAGCTCCACACACACTCACCAATCCAGACAAACGACATGTCCTTCCGCGTAAGTCTAGTCATCAGGGCTGCAACACGAGCGAAATCCTGAATGAATCTCATGTAATAACCTGCCAGCCCCAAGAAACTTCGAATCTCTGTCACGGACCTTGGCCTCGACCACTGCATCACTACCTCGACCTTGGCTGGATCCACGGAAATACCATCACCAGAAATCACGTGTCCCAAAAAGTGCACCTCATGAAGTCAAAACTCACACTTGCTGAGCTTAGCATACAACTGGTGATCTCGCAAAGTCTGCAACACAACCCTCAAATGATACGCATGCTCCTTTGCAGACTGTGAATAAATAAAGATGTCGTCCATAAACACGACCACGAACTGGTCTAAGTAGGGACAGAACACCCTCTGCATCAAATCCATGAATGCTGCGGGGGCATCGGTGAGCCCAAACGGCATCACCAGAACCTCATAATGTCTATATCTCGAGCTGAACGCCGTCTTCTCCACGTCAGACTCTCGAATCCACAACTGATAATAACCGGACCGCAAATCAATCCGCGAGAACACTCGAGCGGACTGAAGCTGGTCGAACAAGTCATCAATCCGTGGCAACAGATACTTGTTCTTAACGGTCACCTCATTCAGCTGCCGGTAGTCAATGCACAATCTCAGACTACCATCCTTCTTCTTCACAAACAACACTGGCGCACCCCAAGGGGAAAAACTAAGACGAATGTACCCCTTGGCGAGTAACTCCTGCAACTGCGCCCTTAACTCTCTCAACTCAGCGGGAGCCATACGGTAAGGAGCCTTCGACAAAGGTCACGTACCAGGCACAATCTCGGTCACAAAATCAATCTCCCTCTAGGGAGGTAATCTAGGTAGGTCTTCGGAAAAAACATCGGGAAACTCGCACACCACTGGAATGTTCTCCACATCCGGCTCCGACTGGTCCACCGCGACCACAGAAGCGAGAAAACCCTGACAACCCGCGTCAAGAAAACGACGAGCCCTAATAGCCGAAATAAGAAAGCTGGAAGAGGAAGACCTAATACCTTGGAAATAGAAGGTAGGTCCACGAAGCCACCGGAAATAAACCTTCTTCGAACCACAATCCACCAAGCCATGATGGGTCTCGAGCTAATCCATGCCCAAAATCACATCAAAGTCCTGAAGTGACAACGCATAAAGTATGGCTGGCAAACTCCGCCCTTCCACCCACATAGGAACCTCCTCGAAACAATACGGGGTGATCATAAAATCACCAGAAGGTAACTTCACTGCCAAATCACAGGACAACTGGGTCACCGGCCCCTCAATACTCAGCGCGAAATCCTCCGAAATAAACGAATGCTACGCGCCAGAATCAAACAAAACATGAGCCGCACAACCCAAAATCATAATAGTACCTTCCACCAGCTGCGACGCCTCTGCCTCTGCCATGGTCATGTGTGTAATCTGGCTCGATCGTGTCACCGTGTATCGGTGTGAGTGCGGTGGGGTTCCCCCGCATGTCGTGGGTTTCTTTGGAAGATGGTTCCCGAGTGGGCCAAGTGTTTGGCCTTGGACTGCGAGTCTAGCCATCCAGCCTAGAGCTGGAGGTTTCCCACTTTTTCCAGGGATAGGGAATCGGCGTGGCGGCTTGTGAGCTACCTTGGGAATCGTACTTCTGTGCTTTCCGCGTGGGCCATATGTTTGGCCTTGGACTATGAGTCCAGTCACCCAGACTGGGACTGGAGGCCTCTTGAGTTCCCTTTTGAGGGGATGGTCTCGACGACTCGTGAGCTATCTCGGTATTCGTGCTACCGTGATTTTAGACCTTGAGATTAGACTAGATTAACGGCATTGTGCCGTTGCGTACGATGACCTTGACCCCGAGTCTTGTGACTCAAGGATCGTTGGATTTAGTGAGTTTAGAGGACTGTCCAGAGTACAGTGGCTCGGTGCCACTTGGTCCTTCATGACTTTCGCACAGGGTGCGTGTGTGGTTCTCGGAATTTCTCTTCGGAGAGTGGTCACATCAGTGACTCCCCACTTGTCGTAGCCTTCTGACACGCGAGTGGTCCCACTAGGGAGTGGTGGCGAGGCTACCCCGAGAGACAGTTTTTAGGCTGGTTACCGTCGGGCCCCACATTTGACGCCAGAGTCCGACTGAGGGGAAAACCAGTCAGAGGGCCAGACCTAGGACGTATGGTTTATGTGTGCACACGTGGTTGGGGGTGGTTGGACTCGGGCTGACGAGCGCGACCCCAGCTAGTCACTTGTTCAGTGGTTACTTGTACGGTGTCCCCGTTCCACCAGGGGTAGAGGGGGACACCTGAGGTGCGGTCTAAGACGTCAATGGACGCATCTGGCCTTGCTTCTAGTAGGCATGTACTCCTGTCACGTGAGACGTGACTCTCCTATTTTCGAATTCTGTTTCTTGTTGGCGAGACGTGGCTTCTAGACCGTTCCAGTGTGCTTTCCCGATGTGGTGGCCAGGGGCGCTTGGTAGGGATTACCGAGGCCTCGCTGTGCCAGTGTGGGACTGTGCGGTCCTGGTTGGTCGTGCCTATGTGGGCAGACTTCTGCGGCAGGGTTGCCGTGAGTATTCCTTGGTAGGACTGGTGTTAGAGTGGTCCGGTTCCTGATTGTGAGATCGGGGTTTTCCTTTCCTGTCATCGGTAGGAGTAGCTGTAGAGCTGTGGTTTTCTCGGCTGCCGTGGTTTGGTACGGTTGTTCCCTTCGCCGTTGTTGTTGTTGCTCTTGTTAGCACTGCTTTCCCTTCCATTACTACCGTTGTTCTCGGTTGGGGTTTCGCGGGATCCCTATTGAGCAAGTGACAGGAGGCTCACCCCTACTTTTCAGGTGCAGTAGTTCTTCCTCGAGGTTCGAGGGTGCTGTTCGAAGGTTCTTAATTGCCAACTTACCGGCCGAGTGTTCATTTGGTATGTGGTATGTTTTACTACTTTAGACTGTACTTTCTGTTGGACTTGGCTCTGCTGTTGTAGTAGTTGTTTATTTATTTCTGTTAATTGTTGAATTGTCCTGGTCTACTTCCTATTTCTTTGTCCCTCCACACTCCTTTTAGCCCTTCCGAGTCCTCCTGGCTCGTGGGGGGCGGGCCAGGATTCGAATGGTATCGGGTTCTTCTCGGTATCCGGATCTTGGGTCACTACACTTGCCCTCTAGACTCCCTCCCATGCGTGATGTACAACACGCCATTGGCCTTGTCCCCGGGTCCACCCTACCCAACCTTTCCCATTACAGACTGAACCCCAAGGAGCATGCCGAGCTCCAAAGAATTGTTGAGGACCTTATTCAAAAGGGTTTCCTCAGGGTGAGCAATAGTCCCTGTGTTGTTCCTACCTTGCTCACACCCAAGAAAGATGGCACCTGGCGGATGTGTGTTGACAGCCGTGCCATCAACAAAATCACTGTTAAGTATAGGTTTCCACTTCTTCGTCTTGATGTCATGCTTGACATGATGAGTGGAGCCACCATCTTTTCCAGCATTGACTTGAAAAGTGGTTACCACCAGGTCAGAATCCGACCAGGGGATGAATAGAAGACAGCCTTCAAAATAAAAGAAGGTCTGTATGAATGGCTCGTCATGTCATTTTGGCTATCCAATGCCCCCAGCACATTCATGAGGCTCATGACTGAGGTCCTCCGTCCTCTCATTGGTCGCTTTGTTGTCGTCTACTTTGATGACATTTTGATCTATAGCCACAACCTTCAGGACCACGTCCAGCATTTGAGGGAAGTCTGCGAGACTCTGAGGAGAGAAACCTTGTATGCCAACTTTAAGAAGTGTGAATTCATGACAGACCGGGTCACTTTCCTTGGATTTGTGGTTTCGAGTCAAGGAGTGTCTGTGGACTAATCCAAAGTCTAGGCCTCATTAGACTAGACAGAGCCCCAAAACGTCCATGGCGTTCGCAGTTTCCATAGGCTAGCCACCTTCTACAGACGCTTCATTAAGAGTTTTAGCACCATTATGGCACCCATTACGGATTGCATCTGTAATGGAAATTTTGAGTGGACTAAAGATGCCTCCCAGGCTTTTCTTGTCATAAAGAAGGTCATGACCAAAGTCCATGTCCTCCGCCTATCAGACTTTTCAAAAATCTTTTAGATATCCTATGATGCATCTGGCGTAGGTATATGAGGAGTGCTTAGCCAGGAAAGTCACCGTGTGGGTTATTTCAGTGAGAAGCTTCCTGATGCAAAGTTTCGTTACTCTATCTACGATAAGGAGTTCTATGCCGTGGTCCAAGCTCTTAAACACTGGAGACATTATCTCTTACCTCAAGAGTTTGTCTTATACTCGGACCACGAGGCTTTGAAATTTCTTAGCTCTCAGAAGGGATTAAACCCTAGGCATGGTCGATGGGTAGAATTCCTCCCATCCTTCACCTTTGTCCTAAAACATAAGGCTGGAAGTGAGAATAAGGTGGCCAACGCCTTGAGTCGAAGGATCTCCCTTCTTTCCACTGTTCAGGTAGAGGTCACCAGATTTGACCGCATAAAGGAATTCTATGGAGAGTGTCCAGATTTTGGCCCTGCCTACTCTGCCCCTGTCTGTTGGATCCTCGACAATATTTGCTGACTATCTACTCCAAGATGATTTTCTCTTTTGAGGACAACAACTCTGTGTCCCGAAGACTTCTATACGAGACTTTCTGATTTGGGAAATACATGCTGGAGGTCTTGCTGGTCATTTTGGACGAAACAAAACCATCCATTATGTGGAGGAGCATTTTTATTAGCCTGGCCTGAAGAAAGATGTGGCCAAAATTATAACCCAGTGTCGGACATGCACAACGGCCAAACATGTCAAACAAAACACTGGTCTCTACACTCCTCTCCCCATTCCAGATAGACTATGGGTTGATGTGAGTATGTATTTCATCATTGGTTTACCTCGCACTGCTCACAAACATGACTCCATCTTTGTTGTAGTTGATCGGTTATCTAAGATGGCCCATTTCATTGCATGTTCCAAAACATCTGATGCATCTAGAGTAGCCCACCTTTTCTTTGATGAAGCCGTGCGTCTGCATGGTCTCCCTCAAACCATAGTGTCTGACCGAGATGTCCGGTTCACTAGTTATTTTTGGAAGACACTTTGACACTTAGTTGGCACTAAGATCAAATTATCCACTTCCTATCACCCACAAACCGATGGGCAAACAGAGGTCATCAATAGGAGTTTAGGGAATCTTTTGAGGTGTCTTGTAGGGGATCATTCTGGCAATTGGGATCTTCTCTTGCCCAAAGTCAAGTTTGCATATAATAGCTCTGTCAATAGGTCCATATGTATGAGTCCATTTGAGGTCGTGCATGGCTACAAACCTAGGAAATCAGTGGATCTCATTCCCCTTCCTCTCGAGACCAGAACTTCCAAGTCAGCCTAGGAGTTTGCACAGCATGTCATAGGTCTGCATGAGTCGAATAGCAAGCAAATAAATCTCAGTAATGAGACCTACAAATGATTGGCTGATTCACCACGAATTTTAAGAAGGTGACTTGGTTATGGTACGGGTTCGATCCGAACGACTCCCCTCGGGAGCCGTTAAAAAGTTACACGTCCGTAGTGATGGTCCCTTCCCAATAATGCGGAAGATCGGCTCCAATGCATATGTTGTGGACTTACCACCCGAATATGGGATTAGCTCTACCTTTAATGTGGCAGACCTAGTGGCCTATAAGGAACCTACAGCGATTCCTAGTGACCCTTTCGAGCCTTCTCCTCCCATGGAGAGTGAGCCCACCCCTGTGCGTCCACCAGCCTTGAGAGCACCGCACGAGCAAATTGAGAGGATACTGGATGAACAGGTGACAGCTACACGGAGCAGGGTTTACCAACGCTACCTTGTCCGCTGACGGGACCGTCCACCTTCTGATGATTCCTAGATCAGCCGGGAAGATCTCCAGCGCCTAGATCCAGACCTGCTGGAGCACTATCAGAGCGGTGGCCCACCTTACTCGACGGAGTCGAGTACCAGTCACCCCGGGAGGGTTGGTGGAGACACCGGATCCACTACTCGGAGCCAACGCCGCACCACCTCGACACCACCGAGCTTGTGACTCGGAGACTCGGCTTCTTGAAGACTCGGCGTCCTGAGTATATATTCTTGAATACGTACTTTTATGTATTTGTGTGTATTGTTATTTGTTAATATTTTGGTGGTATTGTATTATTAACCATCAAGTCAAAGTATTTTTATTTTATTTGATCAGTAGTCAAAAGTTGTTGACTTTTATTTTATTAGGCTAGGACATTAATGTCTTTAGTTAAAAAGACAAGGGGTATTTTTCTCCTAGAGGAATATGATCTTTTCTATATAAAGGAGGCTAGTGTAAGGCTTTTCATATGCATAGAAAGAATCAAAAGATTGAAACCACGTATGTGTTTTTCCCCTTCTTACTTCCCTTCCCTCCATCTCCCTTGTGAGAATAGAGAGATTAACCGGTGAGAGACCGTCCGGTGTGAGACCGAGCTGCGCGAGACAGTGGTTATCCCGTCCCGTTCGCATCATCGGAGTGCCGTCGATCCTTTCCACGATGCTGTCGCGTCAGAAACACCGGTCTAATGAAAAGACCTCTGGCTACACTAGCCGAAAATACACCCCGACAACCCTGTCGTGGAGGCCCGTCTCGCAGACAAAGGCCCAACCCAAGACCACTCGGTCTTGGAACACGGTCACGACCTTGCTGTCGTGAAACCAACATCGTCTAGGGAAAATCCTCGGGTACGCTCACCGGAAACCCTAGACCTCTACCTCGGGAACACACCCGAAAACTACACGTAAAATCACATCTCGCAGACGGGAAACAAAAACTTGAGTCACGTGAAACTCACGTCAAGTGACAGGAGCACTGCCCACCAGAAGCAAAGCTGGATGCGTCCACTAACGACTTAGTCCGCGCCTCAAGTGTCCCGTTGTCACGCCCCAGGCGGAGACAGAGACACAATAGTAACCAGTACCATGAATAAGAACTAGCTGGGGTCCCGCTTGTCAGCGCGGGTCCGACAGCCCCCAACTAAGTGTGCACACACAGACCATGCGTCCTACGTCAGATCCTCTAGCTGGTTCTTCCCCCGAAGCCCGGACTCAGGCTGCGCGTGGGGGCCCTACGGTAACCAGCCTAAAAATCGTCTCTGTCGGGTATGCCGCTCCACCACTCCCGGGTGGGTCAGCACACGCGTGCCGTAAGAAGGCTACGACCAGTGGGAGGTCACTAAACGTGAACATGGAACGCCACGCACGCACCCATCGTGAGTAACACGGAGTAACAGGTGGCACGACGCCACCAGACTCTGGGTAGTCCTCTAGACCTACTAAATCCAACTGTCCTTGAGTCACATGACTCCGGGTCAAGACCGTCGTACATAATGGCATAACGCCATCAATCTAGCCTAATCCCTAGGTCTGAAATCACGGTAGCACGATGACTTATGAGGCAGTTCACAACTACCGAGACCATTCACTCGAAGGAAGAACTCAAGATATCTCCAGTCCCAGGCTGGGTGACTGGACTCACAGTCCATGGGCCTAACTCACAGCCCACACTAAAAACAATTTTCGGAAAGCCAATGACGTGCGGGAGAAGCCCTCTGCACTCATGCCGACTCACGGTGACTCGATCTAGCGAATACACTGAAGCCCGGAACACACACAAGTTCATCCGGACCCTCTAAACACACGAACACGCTAATCGAGGTAATGCGAGATCTTCAGACACCCAAAAACACGGTCACGGTACCCCCCCAGGATGTCCGGGACACACACGGGCCAAGGGGAACACGATCAGCTGTAGTCCACACGCCCTGGCCCGCCCGACTGGTCGCCCCCATGAACGCGCAACTCTCGTGGTGCGCGTTCAGAACGTGGCACTCACCTGGTGCACGTTCATAACAGAACGTGCAGCCCGCCTAGGGCGCGTTCATAACAGAATGCGCCCTACATGACCCCCCTACACCGCCTCACTGTTCATCTTCTCCGATGAACGTGACCCCCCGACACGGCGCCTTCTTCGAAGAAGTCCGCGCCCGAAAATGGCAAAAACCGCCAGAAAAACCCATTCCATGCCCCAATTACACCCATGTGAAGGGGAAAACAAGGGGAAATCATTCCCCAACCTCTCTAGCATCGAGAGGACCCATTCAAACCCCCAAAACACAATCAAATTACTAAAACCAGCTCACACCCCAAAACCACACATTTTAACCCCGGCGGAGAAATAACCCCACTCGGCTCGCCTCGGGCTACCAAACTCGCAGGAAATGAAGTACACGAGCTAGGGAACCATCCCCCTACCTCTATCAAAGATTCTGCATGCCGAGGACGCCGATCCGCCGAGAAAACGTCATTTAAACCCTCGCCAGCTCGCGATCTCACGAACCACCTCCACCATCGCGATTCTCGTCCCGTGCCCGTCGCTCCACGCCCCACGAGCATCGCCGCCCCGCCCTCGTCTGCCTCTGTCGGCCGCCCGGAGAAGAGAGGGGGAGAGGAGAGAGCGTGAGAGAAAAGAGAGGGTGAGAGAGAGAACTGAGAGATGGGGAGAGAGAGAAAAAGAGGTTTTGATATATAGAAAATCTGGAATTTTTAAAAAATACGTAAAATAGGAAAAAAATACTTCTCACGATCTTCGAAAAACGTGTAACGCAGGGGTAATGTCACGTAGTCGGAGAACGTAATGGTTCACCCTACACGGGTCCGAAGGTCCGACGGACAAAAATACACATAAACCACTAAACTCAATCCGGGACCCACAGAAGTGATCCGAAACCCACGGATCCTGATCCGAAAAATAATCCAAAAAATCCGGGGCATTTCAGGTGTGAGAACCGCCAACATTGTGTGCCTGAAGTTGGCGCATCTTTAGAGACCAGGTGCACCGTGGCCGGAGTGAAGGCGAAGGGAGCCAACAGAATCAGAGCGTCTCCAACGGCTTGAGTGGTGGTTTGTAATATTTTTTCTTTTAATAATTATAGCTATCATTTAGAATGTTTCAACTAAATTTCTGATGATATCAACAGACCACCAGTGTGGTACTTAGATGTGTACAACTTTTATTCTTTTCTTTTGACTTAGTTTATGACTTTATGGAACTCAATATATTCAAATCCATTTTACATCTAGACTGATTTGCACAAGAATGGATCATTCTGAATTATACATTAACTTGATCTCCGATCCAATTTGAAATAATACTTTGGTTAAATTTTTAATCCTCCATTCACATTATAGATTGTACATGCACGAGCAATCTCTCCTTTACGATCCTAACTAGAAGATGAAGTGGTTCGCTACACACATCTATGCAAGGTTCGCCGATTCGGTGATCCGTACCGGATCGGTTCTTCCCTGATCCGGTACGATACGGCCGAGTCGCATCCGACTCGCATCTGATTTGGCCCTCTCTCTCCCCCTCTCCCCCTCCTCTCTCTCTCTCTCTCTCACTGTGACTCGGCCCGACTCGGCCGATCCTGGGGGTGATCCTCAGTGTACCGGGCTTGTCCTGATACAGTACGATCCACAGTGAAGATGTCCTGCCTTAAAACTAGTTCTAATGTCAAAATAGGAAAAGAAAGTAAAGAGTCATGACTATCCCGAACTCCACCTCCACCACCAGATCGACCCGGGTTAACCTTTGGGCCCATTGTTCGCCCCATCGTGGCTCTCCCTTCCTTCCCCTTGCTTTTCCCCTGCTAGCTCGTGTGAAGCGCTCTTCTGCATCCGTGCCCAATTCTTTGTTTGCTTTGAAGTTTGAGGGTGTTAGAAATCATTTATCCTTCCCCAAAACCTAGGCATTGAGATAAGGGATTCTTTTCTTATAAGTCGGTCCAACTCTTTGTGAAATCTAATCTAATGTGAGACTAAAGTCACTGAAAACTCTAGTTCCCGTAACAATACCTCCCCCTTTACAAGGTCGACTCCCTCTTTGTGAAATCTAACGTGAGACCAAAGTCACTGGCAACTCTAGTTAACTGAGAGACTCACACTCCCTCTGGGTGCTCACACCACCCACTCATAACAATACATCCCCCTTTACAAGGTCGACGCCCTCGTCGGCTAGGTGCCGATCAAGGTTACGCCCGTTCATGCACAGTAGGTAAACTGTGTTGAAATCTAACGTGAGACTAAAGTCACTGGCAACTCTGGTTAACTGAGAGACTCATACTCCCTCTGGGTACTCACATCACCTACTCATAACAATACCTCCCCCTTTACAAGGCCGACGCCCTCGTCCGCTAGGTGCCGATCAAGGTTACGCCCGTTCATGCGCAGCAAATAAAGTGTGCATTGATACGCCACATTATACTGACAAAGGTTGGGCTCAGACACCATTTGTTAGGAATCATTTATCCTTCCTCAAAATGTAGGTATTGAGGTAGGGGATTCTTTTTCTTATAAATCGATCTAACTTTTGTGGAATCTAATATGAAACTAAAGTCACTGACAACTCTAATTGGTTGAGAGACTCACACTTCCTCTGAGTGCTCACACCACTCACCCATAACAGAGGTGTCACTCCTTCAATAGAGCCCATCTAACGGCATCGTGACCTACAACAATTACTCGTAGGGAAGTCATCGCACCGCAGTTAAGATAGAACTTGGGTGAGCATTTTCCTTTATTTGCTTATAATAGGGAATAAGCAAGTTAAGAGTAGGCCGAACCCCAGTTAACCGATGATTGGGTGAGACCGCTTTGCCTTCCCTCTTATAATTGTCCTAGCAAACTTGGCACAACTGCAAGTGCCTTTACTTTCGTATGTCGTTGAGCTTTGCTCTGCACTCAGAGGTGTGGCCCGAACGGCGGTGGGTACTCGAAATTTCTGAGGATAAGGTCTTCCATCCTTTTCATGGTCTTCGGGAGAGACTTTTGTAGATAAAACAAATCATTTTGATGCCTAATTATAAGTCAATTAGAATATAATTAATAAGGTGAGGAACGTTGGGGGAAGACATGAACACGTGGTACAAAATGTGAGATTCTGAGCTGTCACAAATAGTCACCTAACAGCCCGCCCTTACGTGCGAGGATCATATAAGCACAACTCTGTCAAAGCGATTAAAATATAATTATTGATAAATGGTACGATCTTCTAGATGGATAAATTAATTCGGATGTACTTGAGGTAGATTATTTTTAAGTTTTCATATTTTTAATTTAATAAAAATAATTAAAATATAATTATTGATAAATGGTACGATCTTCTAGGTGGATAAATTAACTCGTGTGTACTTGAGGTAGATTATTTCTGAGTTTTCTTGTTTTTAATTTGATATTTATCTTATCTGACATCGGATAGGATATTCATGTGAGAGAGGTGAAACGAGTTAACTCTGAGTTAAGGACCTTAACCTTATCAGACTCTGAATGATGTATTCTGACTTCTAAATTTGAATAACTCACTCACCCGTGAATAAATCATCTTAACTCGTCTTATTCCATTATCAAAGTTGCCCTTCGGATTTTTTTGCATGAAAATTATTGTTAAATAGGAATTTACAAAAAAATTATTTTTATAAATATACTAGTAGACATATCACTGTGAAAATCTAAATTGTGTAAAAATATCATATTTATTTACAGACATATAACTTCTTTTTATCAAAAATTTATAAAAAAATCAAGTTTAAATGATATTTATGCGCTATTTTAATTAAATTAATGATATGTCTGTTAATATATTTCTAAAAATATTTTTTTAATAAATTCATCTCTTACAATAATTTTTATATAAAAATGTATTTCTATTATGCGATCAATGGAGACATCATTAGATCCGATCAATGCAACACGTGTCCCAAAAAAAAGAAAAAAAAAAGGAGTAATGGTCGGTGCAGCCCTCCCCCCTAATTACACTCTCGGGGTGCGCATTAAATTGTTTCTTTTTAAAGAATTTTGAGAGACGGGGCTCACCCTCTCTTACCTATTATGCACGGCACACCTCTATCAAAAGACTTAAAAAACTCAAAACAAAAATAAAATGGGCTGTGTGAACAGTAAAAGTTATTGATAATAGAGTCTACTTTTTTGAGTTTGTTGAATTATCTCGTATCAAGATGGACATGTATGGAAAGCAAGAGGAGATGGGCCCCACCTCTTCATTAAAAAAACTTGCTGCATCTCCACGAGGGGTTGGGGTGCATAAAGCATTACTAAAATAAAAAATATGGGGGCGTACTCGAATAAAATGGCATACAAAGTGTAGGAATGATATATGTTTTGAGAATATGATGAGAGAGAGAGAGAGAGAGAGAGAGAGAGAGAGAGAGAGAGAGAGAGAGAGAGAGAGAGAGAGAGAGAGTATTTTAACTTATTTTTACTAAAATATGCTAATTATATAATATTAATTAACACAATACCAAAGTTTTAGTAGACTCGTTAAATCTTTCATTTTAATTTTTAAGAATTTATAAGCTCTATAAACTCAATCAATCATAAGGAGACATATCCCATACACGGTTTATATTTAATTTTTATTTGTTTGATTAAAATTTTAAAAATAATTATATCATGTTTATCTTAAAATTACGTTCAAAATAAATCATTAAAATTAACAATCAAAAAATCAAAATTAATGATGAACTTCCATTAGGAATATTTCACGTTTTATGAATTCATATTCCCATATACTACCCATCTCTCTCTCTCTCTCTCTCTCTCTCTCTCCCAATTAACCCCTCTGTCTCTATCCTAAAGATACGATACGAGCCCGCACACAGATCCTGTCCTAATCCATTACATCTGTCCACCCTGATTGCTCTCTCTCTCTCTCTCTCTCTCTCTAATAATTCTGCCTGTGCCAAAAGTAGGCAGAACTTCGGATTTCTCCTCTCCAGCATTTTTGTCGTATCCATTTCTCTCTCTTTGGCTTCCCATCGCACACAATACCCATTCCAGTTTTTTAGTCACACACTGAATCTCTCTCTCTCTCTCTCTCTCTCTCTCTCTCACTCTCACACACACACACACACACACACTCTCTCACACACACATAACCCACCCCCTCCCCCAAACAAACACACACTTCTCTCACCATAGGGCCGTGAAAATGTGAACTGGATGGATAGGTAAAGCATGAACCGGAATCTTAAAAACAGTTGTTCATAAAGTACTCGTAAAATTATTGAATGCAGATAGTAAATGGGTCAGATTTAAACTCTACAATTTATTTGTGTGAGTGAGAAATGAAATGATTTATGTTAAACTTTAACAATAATAAATAGGCTTAATTTAAGGCCAATATTACACACGACCCATCCATCTCTCTCTCTCTCTCCCGGGAGGTCTAGTTGGCTCAATCTAGTTTAAACTTGGTCCAAGCCACAAAAATTGACTTCGGTCTCTAAATTGGACCCATTCTAGAATTTCATACAAGAGGCTCGAACTTTAAAGTTTAAAGTATATTTCTAATAATATGTAATTTTTTTATTTTAAGTGAACTATATTAACATATTCAATGACAATTATATATATAGGTCAAAAAGTGATCCTTTGAACCGCGCGCTACACCTATGAGATTTATTTGTTAGAGAAGAGAAGTAACTTTTCAAGAGAGAAACTTGCGAGTAAAGAAAAGTGCAACAGAAGGAGTCCCGGGTGTGATCTCAAGGGACAACCATCCGATGCCGAAGTCAAATGAGCGCTCAGAAGTAGAGAGGAGTGCTCGGAAGGGGAGAGGAGTGCTTGGAGGGAGAAGTGGAGGAGAGTGCTGTGGGCTTAGAGTACTTAGAATATATACCCCTTAGCCATCTGGCTAGGGTACTTCTCATAGGGTCTCCTTCCTCAAGCACGTTCTGTCGTCCGCGTCTTCTTACTTACTAGAGGAACAGTTGTCTAGGATCATAGGATCATGGGCTGTTTGGTCTTCTACCTTGCAGGAGGCGTGGAGTCGAGGGTCACCTGATCTTCCGCCTTCCAAGAGGCGAGAGGGAGTGGGTTGCCCCTCGATGCCCATTAATCTACCATTATTGTGGTAATGGCTTTGAAGTCCCAATAGGAATGACAAATCAAGAGTGGGGGTGAATTGATGTCCCCAAAATTTAAAAACGCAGCACCATAATGTTAACCACGAACAGAGTGAAACATGCTAAAAATAGATTTTATAATATAGAGCGACACTCAAGCATACACGATAAGAATAGGGATAGAAGATAAGGAGCAAACCACAATGCACCAGAATTTTTAGGTGGTTCAACTACACCCTTGTGTAGCCTACGTCCACCCATCACAGTGTGTGAGGATTAACCACACTAAAAATCACACACGCAAACGGAGACATTGTCTCCAACACGATGCTCTGCATCAACACACACACACACACACACACACACACACACACACACACACACACACACACACACACACACACACACACACACACACACACACACACACACACACACACACGAAGAACTATGATCTCCATACACAGGTTTGCTCATTGTTAAAAATAGTTATAGATCTATGCTCAGGAAACAAAATTGAGATAATGAAATGATAATATAGATCAGTCAGAGCTCCCCCCGTCGAAATTCCTCTCGCCTTCTTCACCGAGTTGACGGTAGCATTGCTCTTTTAGCATCGGCTGGACTTTCTTGATGATCCGCCAGCCATTTCTTCTTGATCAAACTCAGAAATCTCTCTAGGGACAAGGCTTTCCTAACAGGAACAGGTTCTGATCATCTAACAATGGCGCCTCTCCCTGTTCTTTTGCTCTTCTCTTTTCTCGGTCTCCTTCGCTCCTCGTTCTTTTGTGTTTCTCTTCTCTCTATCTCACTCGCTCCTCGTTCCCACAATCATCATCCAAATGGGAGGATATATAGGTGTAGAACCTTTCGGAAGAATCCTCCCACGTGTGAGGGAGCGAATCCTGATGCTAGGTGTCCTTTTGTACGATCCCACGCATGTGTCATGCATCGGACATGATTGGAGAATATTTTCATAATAGTTTTCAGTCAACCTGTGAGCAGACTACACAACATAGAGTTAGAATAAAATAGCATATCGGTCGGCCTGTCTTCATACAACGGTTATCACAACTCTTCTCTGCCTATCTCCTCGTCGGCTATCATAGCTCCTCTTCGCCTATCTCCTCATTGACTAACACACTCAGCTCACATCGACTATCTCAGCACATCTCTGCATATCTCCTCATCGACTAATACAACTCATCTTCGCCTATCTCAACACAGAGGGACTTTCTCAATTCAACTTCACCAATCTGCTCATTGACTAACATAGCTCATCTTCACCTATCTCAGCACATAGCGACTATCTCAATTCAACTCTGCCTATCTCCTCATCGACTAACATAACTCATCTTCGCCTATCTCAGCACACAGCAACTATCACACTCAGCTCATAACGACAATCTCAGTTCACAGCAACTATCTCAACTCACAGCGACTATCTTAGCTCACATCCGCCTATCTGCACCGACGACTATCTCAGTTCAACTCTGCCTGTCTGCAACATCAACTATCTCAATTCTTCTTTGCCTTTCTTTACACGTCGCCTGTCACAGCAAAAAAATAACACAAGTTAGTCTCATTTCCTAAGGCATTCAACATGGTCTTACCTTGAGCATTTTGAATCATTTTCTTTGATATAAGACTGCAGTCTGCTGCAATATATCTCAAAAACAAATTAGCCCCTCAATATACAATTGAAATCAAGGTAAATGTGAACTTATGATTTTAATGAAACTCAATGATCTTCAATCAGTGGTAAACATCAAATTCATTCAACCCAGTGTTTTGTTATCATCAAAATCAACCATGAGTCCAACAATCTCCCCCTTTTTGATGATGACAAAACTCCAATGAATTTTAACAGTGCACACATGAATAATAGGCTGGCAAAGCATTTCAACATTCATTACACATTTCAAATTCAATCAACCACAAATATGGCACAGGCGAGCTCTTTTTGAATTTAGTTTTTCATTGTTTTTAGGTTTTCATTATGATGGCTCTCATGACATTGGACACTTGACCCTACACACTTGAGCCTAGACACATGACCTACGTAACAGTGCATGAAATGCATGAGGTGCTCACACATTCACACACTCACACAGCACACACATAAGCATAAGCTTAATAAGCATAATCTTCTTCCCCTTTGACATCATCAAAAGGGGGTAAGGGCTAACAAGAAAGCAAATCACAAGACATGAGAGCTTGTTAATAGATTCACTTCCGGGAGTGGTATGAGAATTCATAAAGATAGACCATGATATTCTTGGATAAGTAGGGTTGAGTCTCCATGTAGGGTTGAAAAACATACTAGGAGGGCAGATGGTCTTGATGGTACATTTATGTCTGCTGTCCCGCCCTGAGCGCAGAAGGAATCCGGAGATGCGTGACAAGCTTATATCAATCATGTCAATCAGAGCATAAGTGTATTCGACATACAAAGACAGAGCGCACACAAGTAACGATAACCAAGTCCTTTATTAATCATAAACCTTCAAGTGTTTCTATTACAACTCTTGATAAAAAGAACTAAGAGCTTAATAAAAGGAAAAGTACAATGGATGACTCAAAAATAGAAAAGATAGGACTAGATAACGTTTGACGGTTGGAAAGGCTCTAAAACTCTTCACTCTTGTCATTCCCCATCCGAATGAGTCTCGTCATCGGAATTACCTGAAAAATAGGGGAAAACACTAGGGTGAGCGAACGCTCAGTAGAAATTATATGTCAAGTGCTAGCTTGCTTTAAGTAAATTACATGTTACATGGATGCAAGTAAAGCAATGCATGTTCGCATGAAACGACAATAGAGAGAGTGTATAGCAAGAGATGACTAGAATGAACTAGTAAGATATCCAAGATTTCATGTAATTATATCAAGATAGGTAAGCATGTACGTTTATCAAGTCATGTTAAGAATTGGCTATCATGTTACCAAGCAAGCAAGTAAATACCCTTTCCGGGCCACACATGTCATGTCACGTCAAGTCAAGTTCAAGTATAAGAGTTTGTGAAAATGTCTAGTCAAGCAAGTCATGCACTTCGGTGTAATGCCACACCGTGATCAATAATAGCTCCCATGGGTACAAGTACTTTCGGGTGCTCCTCCTAGGACCAGATCGGGCCCTTATATGCGCCAGCATTGAATCATGTATTTCGACATCCACTTTAGTTATAGCCAATATAGAATTTCAACGGAATGAACCTTTGTAGGAATATAAGGTAGATCTTGTGGAATAGAATCACAAGGATAGAAATTACCTGTAAGGACGTACTACGGTCAAGTCGGTACAATCACGATACTCATAGAAACTGGGTGGATTTGACTCCCTAGTGGGTGCCAAGCGAACAAGAATAAGCACTCATATTCACATGATTGCTCGTCCTGTGTACATGATAGGTAGAAAGAACTAGTGTCAATAGATAGGGCACTAACTTCTTGAGTGATGGCAATGGTATGGTTTCCATTCCATTAAGAACATTCTCATGGTATCCAACTAGCATATCATGAGGGCCGGGTTACCATGTTTCTCTAGAGTGACATGGCAATCAAAAAGTGTCATAGGTTTTAATGGTACAACCTGCTCAATCGGCCTTGAGAGAATCCAAGGCTACGAGGAGTCTTATGGAGGTCCCAATGACTAACTTACCAGTCCGAAGGAACGGAATCGTATGCCACCAAGAGTTGAGGGGTAATCGATAAAACCTCGTGAAACATGGGACTATATTCACGGAATGGAATATAGTGCCTATATACATAACCCACTGTCAAGGGTTACAGAAAACAATGAAAATCATAAAATAGGAAATTGGCGCATGCGATCAAGTCTTCATTTTATGAATTAGTGCCCTGAGCAGGGTCGCTAGTTCAATATATAACAACTGTTCATTCAGTCGTTATATCCAGGTTCTATATATACTAAGATCTGTAAAAATTCTCAAATTCTAGAAATTATGTAAATGGCGACTTGTCTTAAGTCTTCAATTCAGTGAATAGCGCCCTAGTCAGGGGCGTTAATTAAAAATAACGGCAGGATGCATGTAGTGATTTTCAACAGCAGTTCAATGTTTACAGGTCATTCACTAATTAGCGCATGTGTGTGGGGGCGTTCATTAAATTGACGACTTGAAGACGGTCGTGATTTCTTTGTCATATGATACGCACCGGGCAGGTACAATCATAGATACATGATTTTTAGAGTATGTCCAAACAAGAAACTAGAGACATGTATAGACAGAGAAAAATAGCAGGAATCTAACAGTATATTCATGCATTAGATTAAATATGATGGTTCGTAGTTATTAAATTTTGAACATGTGTAATTATTAAATAACCAACTGAATTGATGACTGTGTGCGCAGTCGTTCTATCAAATAGTGCCCTAGAGGGAGGCGCGTTTTACTGAAACTTCCAGGAACATATTAAAACCTACTGTAAAACAACCTACAGACCTATATGCATGCTTATGATCTAATAACTATTAGATTGGGCTTGTACTTGAGATCACCTACCTTGTTTGGTGATTTGAATGATGGAATCGTGAAGAATATATGAAGAATTATCCACAAACGATAGTCTGTTTGAAATAGAGTAACCGCAGTAGGAAGAAGAAGATATCAATAATAGTAGCAACCTTTCTATGAAAGCAGAGCTATCGTAGCTCTGTGTGAAGGAGGAATAGGAAATAACTTCTTCGCAGCAACAGCTTCGATGCAGCACGGGAAAGAAGTCTTCTTCTTCTCGTGATAACAAGAGCAGCAACTGCTCGATCAGAAGATGTAGCAGCAGGGTGAAGCAAAGTACTTCTCGTTTGGCAGGTGCGAATCAAGGGCTAACCTCTTTATCGAAAGAAGAGAAGAAGCACAATCCTTCTTCTTTTCGTTGACGCAAGAACTCCCTTCCCAACGGCAGCAGAGGTCGATGGTGATGAAGAGAACTCAGAGGCAGTAACCTCTGAAGGTCTCCGGAGGAACCTATTTATAGGGAGAAGGTTCGCACGTGGGTAGAATTCGATTGGAAGTAATATTCCTACAGGAAGAATCCTATTATTATTTAAACTTCCCAACGTGTTTATCCTTCGAGATCAAAACCTTCTCGAACACCAACCTTCAGCCTAGTTCGAACGAAACACTGCAACGGGTTCCCTATTTTCATTCTGCAGGGAAATAGCGCCTAAGATAGGGTCACCTTTTAAGTAATTGGCGCCTAGTGTTGTGTATCGAGATTGTTATGTATGGAGATTGTTGTGTATGTGATTTTGATGATTACAAAATGAGTGAATGCTTGGCCTTGTGCGTGAATGCTTATTCATGTCTTCATGTACTTGAACTCATTATCCTCTCACTATGAAGTTTGAAATGGTTGTGGCGATGAGTACAAACTGTATCTATTGGGATATCATCATGTGGATGCATTGTGATTCTATAAGGCTCATACGTGCTTTGAGGTTAGCACAAACATTGCATAAACATTGGCTCCTTACCGTTTGAATTCCAAATCTATACTATCATGCTATGGTGAATGCTATTTCGAATTTCATGACTATGTGTATGAATGACTCAACCAATCATCAAGAAATGTGAACTCAGATAAAACAATGAGGTAAGTGTTGCTCTGAACTAAATTTGGAACTCATATGAGGATCTTAAGATGAAAATGTTATCAGAGCATTTATGTGTCTCATACAAGTGCTTTCATGTTCATACTTCATGTCATTTGGGTCTCGGCCTCAAAATGAGCTTCATATGTTAATGCATGACCCATATATTTTGATCTTGATCTAACATCTTGTTTTATCATGTGTTTCAGGGATAATATTCATGGTTGATCATCATGGGATTATGGTAATATTTAATCATTTTTTCCCCTTGAATTCATGGAGGTTTGATGGGTTTTTATAACCCAAACTGCATGGGTCGACCTCTGGGGTCGACCCTTAGTGGTTCTCCTGCAGTCTGCCTGTATGGGTCAACCCCTAGGGTCGACCCCTCTGTATGGGTCGACCCCAAGGGTCGACCCCTGGTAGCTTGATTTTAACTTCCGTGGATCCTTTCACCAGAATTGAAAGGGTCGACCCCAAGGGTCAACCCATTCATGCGAGGGTCGACCCCAAGGGTCGACCCCTGTGAGTTAATACCCAAAAATAGCACGGCTTCTCCCGAGGGTCGACCCCAAGGGTCGACCCATTGCTTTTGGGTCTTTAACCCTCTCACAAGGGTCGACCCCTTCCGGTCGAGCGTCCAGCCGCCGTGTTTGACCGCCGTTTTCTTGTCCCAAAAGTCCTACCAATCAATTCCTAATGCCCTATATGTCTCCCTAATTCGTGGATCTGGTCCCTAGACTGTTCCTTGACCATTCTAAACACTTATATACAACTCTTGGGTTGTAAACCCTAAGGGAGAGGATGCTAGATCTGAAAATTGTTTTCTTCTAACCCTTGTGTGTGCAGGTTCGGAGTTGAAGCTCCCAAGCCCTCTTCCACCTTGCTCTGAAGCTGAAATTGAAGGGAAGAAGCTTGAATCAAGGCCCAAGATCATATACAACTGAAAGCTGCATCTGAAATCAAGATCCAACCTTTGTTCGTGCTGCATTTCTTCACACTTGCTTCAAGTTCGTTCTTCATCCTGCAGAAGGATTTCATGAGGGAGTAATCTTGATCTTTCACTTCTATACCTTTTGTTTGAGATTGTTCAAGGTTTTGAATGGGCATCTAAGATGTGTAATAATCATTTACATGTTCTTTCTTCACTCTCTCTTGCATATATATATATGAGCTACAATCTTTGTGATACAACATCTCTAATGCTCATGTATGTTTTTGTATAGGTGAAGAAGAGGGGAATCTCTAAACCATTCATGCCTATATTCTTGTTTGAGATTAGCTTAAAAATTGAACTCATTATGTCTATCTTCTCTTTCAGGTGAAGAGAGGAGATTGGAATAAGGAAAAGAGAAGCGGCTAGAGGAGAGGAAGAAGATGATGTCAAGATTATGATCATCCGTCAACGAGCAAGGAGAATCAGATTTTGATGAAGAAGGGGGAGCCTTATACTTGATGCATTCTTCTAGTTTACATCTATAGAATTTGTGTGGAAGGTCATATCATATATTTGTGATTGTTACATATACATTTGACAGAATATTTTGTGTGGGTGTTCGGAGAAAGGGGTCTCCGAGTGTGTGTGTGGTCTTATGTGTGTCGATTTGTGCGGAGTATATTCGTGTGTGTTGTTGGGAGTTTTCTCCCGTGTGGTTGTGTAGGCATTGCCCTACGTGTGTGTGGACGGAGCTGTATCTCCGTGTAAGGTATATTGTTCGGGGTGTGTTCCCCAGTGTGTGTGTGTGTGTGTGTGTGTGTGTGTTGTTGCTGTGGCAGCAGGTTGAGGCAAGGCCTCGTGTGTGTGTTTTGCTGTGAAAGTAGTGTGTGTGTTGGGGTTCGTCCCCGTGTTACTACATTTTGTAGCGTGTAGTGAAGCCTCATCGGTTTGGTGAGGGGTGGACGTAGGGAGCCCGTCGTGGTCCCGAACCACCTTAAAAATCCCCGTGTCTTGTGGTTTGATTCTTGTGATTGTGTGTTCTCTTCTATCTGTTTATGCAATCGTGTGAGCTCGGTGAGATTGAGTGAATTAAGTTTAAACTTGTTTAGATTAATTTCCTCAATCTTATCATTCTTGTAAATTCCGCTGTGTGGTAGATTGTGTTTTTAATTGGACATAATTTTTAGCAGTAGGATCTATTTACCCCCCCTCTAGATCCGTGTTCCTGCACTCCGGGACCCAACAATTGGTATCAGAGCAAGGCTCTGTTGTCTCTAGATCTTGCGATCTACAGAGTGATCCCAGTGCATTCCACAATCATGAATTTTTCTACTGAACATATATCAATGAACTGTTTGCCAATCTTCACTGGTTTGAATTTTGATTCATGGCTAGGTAAACTGTGTATGGTGATCAATTCTATTAATCCTAGTCTTTGGAAATTGATTTATCATGGTCCACACATATTACCTCTAGATGAGACCAAGTGGTCTAATCAGGATAAAATGATGCATCATGATAATGTTACTACTTTGAGTTTATTGAAAGTTTCTGTAAGTAGTAACAAGTATCCATTTGCATCTTCTTGTAGGACGGCGAAGGAGCTAATGGACCGGCTGATCAAAGCTCAAGAGAAGGAAAGATAAAAATGTCTCATGGCCGATGATACAGATCAACAAAGTGACAAAAATGCAGAAGAGGTAAATTCAGATTCTGAAGAATTTACTCTTGAAGATCTTGTTGATGCTTATGATGAGTTGGCAAAATAATATAAGAAAGTCAAGTCGAAAAACAGAAAACTGAAAAAGAAATATGAAAACATGCTCCATGAAAATGGTTGTTATGATAAGTGTTCTGAGCTTGATAAGTTGAATGAACTTTTAGAGCATGATGTTGAATGTCACAAAGAAACCATTGCCTGTTTGAGAAATGAGAATGTTTCCCTCAAGAACAAAATCAATCAATTGGAGAAAACTGAAAAAGATCTAAGAAATAAAATAGAATCAAACTCAATTGATCAGGATATTTGCAATGAATTGATTATGAATGATAAACTTACAAATGAAAATGAAGAACTCAAAAAGGAGAACAGTGCAATGCTAATTCAGATCTCCTTGCTTGAAAGTAGATTGAAAAATCTTGAAAATTTTGAAAAAGGGAAATCTGTGATTGTTGATGAATTTGACAAGATGCTTGTGTTAGAACAAAAGATGAAAAGCTACCAAACCATCAATGCTCAATTGAATGAAAAAGTCATTTCTTGTGAAAATGAGATCATTTCCTATGAATTGCACATTTCATCACTTGAAAAAGAAATTCTTGATCTGAATGCTTCTTTGTATAAGTTTATGAATGGGGAAGAAAATTTGAACAAGATATTGGGGACTAAGGTGAATTTCTAAAAAGAGGGGCTGGACTATAATCCTGTGAACAAAATGAACTTTGAAAATAAAGTCTACACATCATTTGTCCATAGTTCTAATATAGCCAGCACATCAAATGGGTCTCCAAATCAATCTGTTCCTCAAACAACAAAGCAATCAAATGAAAGTCTGAAAAAGAAACAAAACTTGCATCAAAAGGCTAAAAATGTTGTTGGTGTCACGATGAATGCCATGAAAAATCATGTTGCACACGCACATGCATCCATAAAGAAAATCTCGTGTTTTTATTGTGGTGAACTTGGTCATATGATGCATGATTACTTTTTGATGAAATCGGATGATTTGAAAGCATGTAAAAATGAACTTGTTTCCAAAAGAACAAGGGGTGGTTGTTTTACATGTGGAAAGCCAGGACACCATGTGTCACAGTGTTGGCAAGCAAATGAAAGAAAGAATTTCAAAGTCAAAAATAATTATACTTTTGCAAACCCACAAAAATTTCATGCTCATCCTGTTGTGAAGAAGAAAAATTTCCATGCTTATAATGATAACATTCATGCCAAATCACAGAAATTTGATTGTCATGTTTATGAGAATTCTGTGAAGTCTCTTGGTTGTTGTCATTATTGTGGTGAGTTTGGGCATACCATGAATGTTTACTCCTTAATGTATTTTGATGATATGCATGCCCAAAAACTGTGAAAGGCACCCCCTAGAAGTGCAACTAACCACCCGAGACCCAAGAAGGTTTGGGTACCCAAAACAACCAAATGAGAACTTTGTTGCAGGATTACCTTGAGGCCAAGGGGAAGACTTTAAGTCGACTTGGCCAGTTCTGGTGTGATGCCTTGGTTAACATGGGCTTGTCCTTGAATTGACGCTGATTTGTAGGTTGGTCGTTCATGTTTGTGCACATTGATCATGTGAATTTTCAGTTCATGCTGCTGGAATTTAAGTCTCAAATATGCAGGTTGAGAGAGAGAAAGTCTTATGTGATGAAAAGTCTTGAAGTTAGTATCTTCATATGCATTGACCTAATATTGACATGAATTGAGCTCTTTACAGTGCAGGTTTGATAATGACTATCAACCCTTAAAATCATGAAGAGAAAGAAAGGAGCTCATGAGGACTTCAATGCAAGATTGGATCTGCTTTCATTTCTTTTGGCTAATATCATTCTATGTCTTGTAGGAGAGAGAGAAAGGAGCTTAAGAAGACTTCGATGCCAAAATTGTTCTACTTCTATTGAGATTTGGAACATGTTGATGAAGATTACACAAGCAAAATAAAGTAAAGAATTTGAAGATGTCAATAAAGGTAACACAAGGCAAAGGTGAGAAAATAAAGTGTTTGGTTGAAGCTCCTTGATCTTGATGTTAATGCCATATCTTGACAGACAGTGATTTTGAAGGCTTGGATATCCCTTGGTTGTTCTTGACAATGTGGATAATGAATGCTTGGCTGAATGGTATTGAAACATCTGAGCAGTATATATGAGAGTGTAGCTATTGAATGCCTTTTGCTAAACCCCCGATGTCAAATGAGAATACATTTGTTTCTTATCATCATTTCAATGATTACATGGTATATAAAATGGTGACATGTGGAAGGGCAGGTCAAGCATGTCTGAAAGCTATCACCATGCGTGAGAATATGTCTCCGCCCGGTACCATGAATCATCTATGCGTATGGCATCCAACTTAAATGAATTTTCTGAAATCATGCATTTATTATAGGGGAGTTTTGCATGCTGAAAATTTTAAAAATGATGTTGTTTTGTGGCTGAACATCTTGAGGACTGAAGTTGATCAATGTTCCATAGTCTTTACCAATTTGCCACTCATCTTTCTGGATAAAAGCACAACTGTTTTCAAGAAAAGTTCACATGTGATGATTATGATGCCTTGAATGAATTTTTTGAATTCTCTTTTCAGAATAAAATTGTGTCCTCACATTTGAACAATTGATAATGCGTGTCATGCATTAGTTGCATTAGGTGCATATAGAGTGTCATGTGAAATCTGAAATCTTGCATCACATTGCATATTTGCATATCATTCTCTGCATATCATTCACATAGTGCTTTTGAAAGATGAAGCTCATTGTATGTCTTGTTGCATAGTTGGCATTTTCAGCATACATATATTGCATATTTTGAAATGCATCATTTTGCACATTTCATGTTGTATAAATGCCAAAATGAATACTTCCAACAATTGGTCTCATATCTTTGGGGCCAACAATTCAAGAACTGGAATTGCATATCTTTTCATTTTGCATTGCAGATGCATATCTCCATTGTATGCTTGCATGTTATTATATGCTATTCAACCCCTTCCTTTGAAACTTCTAAGACCAAACACTCCATTGTTAAATAATGTTGAATCTGAGTCTTAACAAGTGTGCTTCATGTCAAACTCTCAGGGGGAGTATTTCATACTTATTGCATTTACATAGGAGGAGCTACACTATCCTGTTCTGAGTTAAATTTTTTCCATACATGTTAAATCAAATTCGTACACTTCATACACTTTAATGTGAAATTGAGTGTTATTCATAAGGATATAGGAATTTCATTTCAACACTCTAAAGTAATTCAACTTGCTGCATGGATGATAAGAGACAGTTGAGGAAAAAGCTGCCTGCCTCCTCATACAAAAAATTGGTTGAAATAAAAGGCAGAGCAATGCTAAGTGCCACTGAGTAAACTGGGCACATGTCACCTGAGACGTGATGTGGTTCATTTCTGAAAAGTGTTGACTACAGTATCTCTATTCAAATGAGGTGACAAGGTTCAGTATTCTGAGTAACCGGGGATTCTGGCATGACCTCCATGTGTCTCCTCGCGTAAAAAGGAATTATTTGAACCTGATCCTTCTTAGAAAAAATTCAGATTGTCAGTATGAAAATTTCTGATGATATATTTGATTGAGGTAGAGCGAAGCCTCCAATACGCTATTCTCCAGATTGAAATGCAGTTTGTGCACTTACTCTTGTGTTTAATTGAAAATCTGGTTATCCATATGGCTAAACTTCATTCTCATGTTAGTCACTTGCACATGGTAATTTGATTTGATATGTATTTTGAAAATTTGATTAATTGCTTGACCTGTTGTACGCCTTCTCCTATTTATCTGCATAACCCTCTAGGTGTAATCATGGGCATTCTGAACTTAATGACTCACTTGCACTTTTCCTACACCTATCCCTTCACTGTAAATCAATTGGTATCACTTCTTGTGAAGGAGTTATGTTGCATGTATCTATAGATATCTGATTACATTGTATGCATTTCATGTGTCATCATTTTCATACATCTTGTTTCATGCATTTCACAAGAAAACTAAAAATCTAAAAATTTGATAATCAAACCCATATTGTCCACATGTGCATTTCCAATTTCAATATTTGGTTTCCACCATAGGTTCTTGCCATTCTGGACTTCCCCGTCCTGCTCCCCATTTCTGCTTATGTCAAAGGGGGAGAGAGCATTATAGCATAATATTTTGTCATCATCAAAATGGGGGAGATTGTTGTGTATGGAGATTGTTGTGTATGTGATTTTGATGATTACAAAATGAGTGAATGCTTGGCCTTGTGCGTGAATGCTTATTCATGTCTTCATGTACTTGAACTCATTATCCTCTCACTATGAAGTTTGAAATGGTTGTGGCGATGAGTACAAACTGTATCTATTGGGATATCATCATGTGGATGGATTGTGATTCTATAAGGCTCATACGTGCTTTGAGGTTAGCACAAACATTACATATACATTGGCTCCTTACCGTTTGAATTCCAAATCTATACTATCATGCTATGGTGAATGCTATTTCGAATTTCATGACTATGTGTATGAATGACTCAACCAATCATCAAGAAATGTGAACTCAGATAAAACAATGAGGTAAGTGTTACTTTGAACTAAATTTGGAACTCATATGAGGATCTTAAGATGAAAATGTTATCAGAGTATTTATGTGTCTCATACAAGTGCTTTCATGTTCATACTTCATGTCATTTGGGTCTCGGCCTCAAAATGAGCTTCATATGTTAATGCATGACCCATATATTTTGATCTTGATCTAACATCTTGTTTTATCATGTGTTTCAGGGATAATATTCATGGTTGATCATCATGGGATTATGGTAATATTTAATCATTTTTTCCCCTTGAATTCATGGAGGTTTGATGGGTTTTTATAACCCAA
This sequence comes from Amorphophallus konjac, assembly GCA_022559845.1. NCBI lineage: Eukaryota > Viridiplantae > Streptophyta > Magnoliopsida > Alismatales > Araceae > Amorphophallus > Amorphophallus konjac. Next base: position 445,264,658 of record CM040126.1, read on the forward strand.
ACTGCATGGGTCGACCCCTGGGGTCGACCCCTCTGCATGGGTCGACCCCTGGGGTCGACCCTTAGTGGTTCTCCTGCAGTCTGCCTGTATGGGTCGACCCCAAGGGTCGACCCCTGGTAGCTTGATTTTAACTTCCGCGGATCCTTTCACCAGAACTGAAAGGGTCGACCCCAAGGGTCGACCCCTGTGAGTTAATACCCAAAAATAGCACGGCTTCTCACGAGGGTCGACCCCAAGGGTCGACCCATTGCTTTTGGGTCTTTAACCCTCTCACGAGGGTCGACCCTCCCCAAGGGTCGACCCCTTCCGGTCGAGCGTCCAGCCGCCGTGTTTGACCGCCGTTTTCTTGTCCCAAAAGTCCTACCAATCAATTCCTAATGCCCTATATGTCTCCCTAATTCGTGGATCTGGTCCCAAGGCTATTCCTTGACCATTCTAAACACTTATATACAACTCTTGGGTTGTAAACCCTAAGGGAGAGGATGCTAGATCTGAAAATTATTTTCTTCTAACCCTTGTGTGTGCAGGTTCGGAGTTGAAGCTCCCAAGCCCTCTTCCACCTTGCTCTGAAGCTGAAATTGAAGGGAAGAAGCTTGAATCAAGGCCCAAGATCATATGCAACTGAAAGCTGCATCTGAAATCAAGATCCAACCTTTGTTCGTGTTGCATTTCTTCACACTTGCTTCAAGTTCGCTCTTCATCCTGCAGAAGGATTTCATGAGGGAGTAATCTTGATCTTTCACTTCTATACCTTTTGTTTGAGATTGTTCAAGGTTTTGAATGGACATCTAAGATGTGTAATAATCTTTTACATGTTCTTTGTTCACTCTCTCTTGCATATATATATGAGCTACAATCTTTGTGATACAACATCTCTTATGCTCATGTATTCTTTTGTATAGGTGAAGAAGAGGGGAATCTCTAAACCATTCATGTCTATATTATTGTTTGAGATTAGCTTAAAGATTGAACTCATTATGTCTATCTACTCTTTCAGGTGAAGAGAGGAGATTGGAATAAGGAAAAGAGAAGCGGCTAGAGGAGAGGAAGAAGATGATGTCAAGATTATGATCATCCGTCAACGAGCAAGAAGAATCAGATTTTGATGAAGAAGGGGGAGCCTTATACTTGATGCATTCTTCTAGTTTACATCTATAGAATTTGTGTGGAAGGTCATAGCATATATTTGTGATTGTTACATATACATTTGACAGAATATTTTGTGTGGGTGTTCGGAGAAAGGGGTCTCTGAGTGGGTGTGTGGTCTTATGTGTGTCGATTTGTGCGGAGTATATTCGTGTGTGTTGTTGGGAGTTTTCTCCCGTGTGGTTGTGCAGGCATTGCCCTACGTGTGTGTGGACGGAGCTGTATCTCCGTGTAAGGTATATTGTTCGGGGTGTGTTCCCCAGTGTGTGTGTGTGTGTGTGTTGTTGCTGTGGCAGCAGGTTGAGGCAAGGCCTCGTGTGTGTGTTTTGCTGTGAAAGCAGTGTGTGTGTTGGGGTTCATCCCCGTGTTACTACATTTTGTAGTGTGTAGTGAAGCCTCACCGGTTTGATGAGGGGTGGACATAGGGAGCCGTCGTGGTCCCGAACCACCTTAAAAATCTCCGTGTCTTGTGGTTTGATTCTTGTGATTGTGTGTTCTCTTCTATCTGTTTATGCAATAGTGTGAGCTCGGTGAGATTGACTGAATTAAGTTTAAACTTGTTTAGATTAATTTCCTCAATCCTATCATTCTTGTAAATTCCGTTGTGTGGTAGATTGTGTTTTTAATTGAACATAATTTTTAGCAGTAGGATCTATTCACCCCCCCCTCTAGATCCGTGTTCCTGCACTCGGGGACCCAACACCTAGGATAGGGGCGCTCTTCATGTAAATGGCGCCCATATGAGAAGTCTTTAATTCGCCAATTGGTGCCTGCTTGAGGGGTCTTCAATTTATGAAATAGCGCCTTAAGAGAGGGCGCTATTCATTTTTGGCCCATTTGTTACCTGTGTTAAGTGTAAGGCCCATTTGGTGTATATAAGTGGTTTATATATATATATATATATATATATATATATATATATATATATATATATATATATATATATATATTATGGGTTGGGCCTTGAACATTTGGTTTAGTTTTTAATATATTTAGGATTTTTATTTCCTTTAATTTACCAGGGTTGCTACACCCTCCCCCACTTAAAAAGAATTTGATCCTCAAATTCAATTGTATATAGACGTGGAGGGTGCAGAGTACATACCGCTCATAAATAAGTCGAGAAATCTCTTTTTCATGGACTCCTCGGTTTCCCATGTGGCTTCTTGTTCCGAGCATTTGTTCCATTGAACCTTGACCATGGGAATTGTCTTGTTTCTTAATGCACGTACCTTGTGATCAAGGATCTTCATGGGCTTTTGTTCATATGTGAGATCCTTTTGTATCACCAGGTCTCCATGATCTATGACATGTGATGGATCGTGCACGTATTTCTTCAACATAGATATGTGAAAAATATTATGGACGTCGGACAATTGAGGAGGCAAGGCAATACGGTAGGCAATCTCGCCAACTCTTTCTAGTACCTCAAAAGGTCCGATATACCTTGGTGTAAGTTTGCCCTTAACACCAAATCTTCTGATTCCTCGGCCCGGAGAAATTTTTAAGAATACATGATCTCCAACTTGAAATTCAAGATCTCTCCTTCAGGTATCGGCATAAGCCTTTTGTCTAGTTTGAGATACTTGAAGTCTTTCTCTAATCAGTTTGATCTTCTCTGAAGTTTTTCTAACCATGTCTGGGCCTAGTAGTTGTTTCTCGCAAACTTCATCCCAGCATAAAGGTGATCGGCAACTCCTTCCGTATAAGGCTTCGAAAGGTGCTATCTGTATACTTGCCTGATAGCTGTTGTTATATGCAAACTCAACCAAAGGCAAGTGATCATGCCAGCTTCCACCAAAATCAATGATGCAAGCTCTCAGCATATCTTCCACTACCTGATTTGTTCTCTCGGTCTGACCATCCGTCTGAGGATGAAAGGCTGTACTAAAGTTAAGTCTTGTCCCCAAGGAATGTTGTACTCCCTTCCAAAAATGAGAAGTAAAACGAGGGTCTCGGTCAGACACGATTGAAACAGGAACTCCATGAAGTCTGACTATCTCCTTGATGTACAGTGCAGCAAGAACGTCAACTGACCATCGGCTCTTGATTGGCAAGAAGTGTGCCGACTTGGTCAATCGATCTATGATGACCCAAATTTCATCATGTCCTCCTTTAGATTTTGACAGTCCCATTATAAAGTCCATACCGGTATCTTCCCACTTCCATTTGGGAATATCAAGAGGATGAATCTTACCGGCAGGTTTTTGGTGTTCCACCTTAACGTGCTGACAAGTAAGACAATGAGACACGAAATCTGCTATCTCTCTCTTCATGTTAGGCCACCAAAATGTCCGTTTCAAGTCTTGGTACATCTTGGTAGATCCAGGATGAATCGTATACCTAGATCTGTGAGCTTCTTCTAATATCTTCTTCTTTAGTTCTGCACAATTTGGCACACAAGTTCTCTCTCTGAATAATAGTCTTCCATCCGTTGCTAGTTTGAAATCAGATTGCTCTTCTATCTTTCCCTTGATTTCCACTAATGTTGGATCGTTGTCTTGAAGACCTTGTATTTCAGAGAGTAAATCGGGTTGTATGCTCATATGTGATAGTGTAACACACCTACTCTCCTTGTCCATGATTATATCAAGTCTAGTGAATTGTTCTAGCAACTTCCACTCTTGAATCATACAATTGGCCAATAACGCTCTTGGCTTTCGACTGAGGGCATCAGCTACAGGATTACCCTTTCCAGGATGATATTGGATTGTGAAGTCGAAGTCCTTGAGATATTCCAGCCAACGTCTCTTGTCTCATATTCAATTCCTTTTGGGAGAAGAGATACTTGAGACTTTTATGATCGGAGTATATAATGAATTGCACTCCGTATAGGTAATGCCTCCAAATTTTTAATGCAAATACTATTGCGGCCAATTCTAGGTCATGGACTGGGTAGTTCTCTTCATGCTTCTTCAGTTGTCTGGAAGAGTAAGCTATGACTCTTCCTTGTTGCATTAATACACATTCGAGGCCAATGCCAGATGCATCGGTATACACCTCGAATTTTTCTCCTTCAATTGGTAAAGCCAAGACCGGGGTAGTAGTCAAGTGATCCTTTAGAGCTTGAAAGCTTCTTTCACAATCTTCACTCCATTCATAACGGATCTCTTTGCGGGTTAGCCTCGTGAGTGGTACGGCGATCTTGGAGAAATCCTTGATGAATCGCCTATAATAGCCTACAAGACCCAAGAAACTACGGATCTCGCTAGCATTGGTCGGTCTTTCCCAATTCTTCACCGCTTCCACCTTTGCTGGATCTACTGATAACCCATCCTTGGAGATTACATGTCCTAGGAAAGATACTTCTTCCAACCAGAATTCACATTTACTGAGCTTTGCATATAATTGATTGGTCCTTAATATCTGTAATACAATCCTCAAATGCTCCTCATGCTCTTCATTGGTCTTTGAATAAATCAATATATCATCAATGAAAACCACCACGAACTAATCTAGATGAGGCCGGAATATACTATTCATCAACTGCATAAAGGCGACAGGGGCATTTGTTAGTCCGAAAGGCATAACAACAAATTCATAGTGCCCATACCTGCTCCTGAACGCGGTCATATGAATGTCCTCATCTTTGATTCTCAGTTGGTGATATCCTGACCTGAGATCAATCTTCGAGAAATACTTAGATCCAGATATCTGATCAAACAATTCATCGATTCTCGGCAGTGGATACTTGTTCTTGATGGTGAGATGATTCAACTGTCGATAGCCGATGCATAACCTCATGGATCCATCCTTCTTTTTTACAAATAATACAGGCGCTCCCCACAGTGAAGTGCTTGGTCTAATAAATCCCTTCTTTAGAAGCTCCATCAATTATTCCTTTAACTCCTTGAGCTCAGTAGGGGACATCCTATAAGGTGCCCTAGAAACAGGACCAGCACCAGGGACCAGGTCGATGGTGAAGGCCACTTCTCTTTGTGGGGGTAATCCAGATAATTCTTCTGCAAATACATCTGGAAACTCTCGAACTACCGGGATGTCTTCTATCTTGGTCTCCTTAGCCTCCTTTATGGTGACAAAAGCAAGGAAGGAAACACATCCTTTCTTTATAAGATTGCTAGCTCGGAGAGCTGAAATAGGGGGTGACTTGTTCCGACTCTTAGGGCTAATGTAGGTAAGTTCCGAAAACTCCTTAAAAGTTACCTTGCCTTCACGGCAATCGACAACGGCCTTCTGTGTAGATAGCCAATCGGCTCCTAAGATAGCATCGTATCCCTTTAAGTCTAGACATATTAAGTCTGCTGGCAGATTTTTCCCTTTTATCATAACTGTACAGTTGGAATAGTGGTGTGAGATCTTGGATTCATTTCCAAGTGGGGTTGCAATTACTAGATCTATCCACTCTGGTTCCATAGGTAACAGATCAGCAAACTTCTTAGAAACAAAAGAGTGTGATGCACCGGTATCAAACAAAACATGAGCATACTTGGAACAAATCTTGAGTGTACCTTCCACTAGTCCGCCTTCCTCTTGTTCTGCATCCTGAAGAGCTTGCAGACGTGCAATCTTCTTCACCAGGCACTTTTCATCTCCGGCTTGATCATTGAGTAATGGACAGTCGGGAATCCGATGTTCACGACTCCCACAACGAAGGCAAGCTCCGAGTCTTCTCCAGCATTCCTCGGCCCTATGGCCGGTCTTGTCACAGTGTTTACACACCTCCTTGGAAGGTGTGGTAGTAATGGAGAAAGGTTTGGTCTTCTTGAACTTTTGCTCTTTAGAGGGGGTACCTTCATCATTAGCTCTCTTCTTATTGAAGGAGGGCTTGAAACTTCTAGGGCTTATAGTAGGCTCTTTCTTGTTTTTCCCACGAATCTTGTCGGACAGCTCCGTGGCATCTTCCAATAGCTGGGCTCTTCGAACCATATCCGAATAGACTTGAATGTCCATCGGTGCCAGTTGTGTGATATATTGGGGTCGAAGCCCATTGAGAAATCTTCTCGCTTTCATCTTCTCGGTACTTACTAAATGTTTCGCGTACCTTGACAGTCTAGAGAATTGGGCCTCGTATTCGACCACTGATAGAGTTCTCTGTTTGAGTGAGGTGAATTCTGCGGCTTTCTTCTCTTGCACTCGGTCGGAAAAGTATTTGTCATTGAAGTACTCTGTGAACTCAGCCCATGTGATGGGTTCTTCACCTAAGGTGGCTTCTACGGACTCCCACCAGGAATGGGCGTCTCTTTCTAATTGGAAAGTAGCTAGCAATACCTTCTCTCCATCCGTGCATTGCATAACACGGAATATCCTTTCCACTTCCCGGAGCCAGTGCTCGGCATCATCGGGATCTGATGAGCCAATGAACCTTGGTGGGTTCATATTTCTGAAACTCCGGTGGAGATCACCAGCTCCACGGTTCCCCGCGCCTTGCGCCACTTGCTGTAGCGCCTATGTCATGCCTTGAATAGTGCGTTGCATGTTACGCCACTGAGCACGTTCGGAAGCCATCTTCCTACAAAATTTTAATTAACTAATCAATATGCGATTGACCGAAAGTCTGAGTACCTAAGTTACCTCAACCCATGGTTCTACCCAATTCTCACCGGGGGAAGGTTTAAACCCATCCTTGGACTTGGGTTTCCTAGGAATTGAATATCCTAGGCTCTGATACCATAAAAACTGTCATGCCCCGAGCGCGGATGGAACCCGGAGATACGTGACGAGCTTATATCAATCATGTCAATCTGAGCATAAGTATATTCGATGTTGTGTAGTGTACAGCGGATCTAGAGGGGAGGGGTGAATAGATCTGCCCCTCTTTTTACAATGGAACCCTCTAAATAGCTAGATAGAACAAATCACAGCGGAATATAACTAGCTAAACGAAAGACACAGTGATTTGCTTAGCAAGATGATTACTAATGTATCGATTCGAACCTAAGCATGCATCTAGAACAAAACAATCACACAAACAAACCACAACACATAATATTTTAAGGTGGTTCGGACTGAATCCCCAGTCCTACGTCCACCCCTCATCAAATCCGGTGAGGCTCCACTAGTTCCACGCACTGAACCGCAAATCGGAAAGACCACCGATTGCCTTCCTACTAACCACCGGTAGGGACGTCAACACCGCAGATCGGACAACTTCCGATTGCCTTCCTACTAACCACCGGTAGGGACGATCTTCAGTTCCAAATGTTTGAATGAAATGGAAAAGAACAAGTATGAAAATACTCAAACAAGATATGAAATATGCTCAAGGAGAAGGATCTTGTCTGAGATTGCTAGGGCTTGAATCTTCTTTTGAAGTGGCTTGAATCACTTGGAGATTTGATGAAGAACTTCTTCCCGGAGTACTGTTCACAGCTACAGTACTCGAACTCTTCTCCCTTGAACACACCCTTGCAGCCTCCTTTGATCTCCCTTATTAACCTTTCTTGCTTCTACTCTTCTTTGGAGGTTGCTGGATTGAGATATGAACTTGAATCACCTTGAGTTGATGGAGAGAGTGTTGGATGTAGCTTTGATCTTCCTTTTGATCCTCTTGAGTTGATGAAGAGGAAGAAGGATGCAGTTTAGATCACCTTTGAACCCCTTGATTGCTTCTTCTTCCTTGGAGGTTGAGATGGCTTCAGATCTGGACTTGAATGCCTTAGAATGGATGAAGAACTCCTTCCCGAAACACTGTTCACGGAGGTGCTACAGTGCCTCGAAAATAGCCTCCCTTGATCTCTCTTGAAGCCTTGAAGCATTAGGGTTTCTAACCCCTCAAGTGTTGATTTTATAGACCTTGAATGGTCCATAGACACCCTCCAGATCAGATCCATAAATCATGGAAGATTAGGTAAGGTTTGATTAAACAAATCCATGGAAAGGGGCTGGCCACGAGGTGGAATTCGAAGTCAAACAAGGCTGCATCGGGGCTGGTGGTCGACCTGCAGCTTCTGGCGGTCGACCTCCACTGAGAAACACTATAGACGGATGGCCACTGGAATTTTCGGTCGACCGCTACTGGCTGGCGGTCGACCGCCAGCTGAAACACATGTAGACTGGCGATCCCTGGCTGGGGCAGTCGACCGCCCCTGTGCTGGCGGTCGACCGCCAGCTAGGCAGAACCCGGATTTTCTCGGGTTGGTCCGTTATCTATCTTAGCTCCGCCGCTTAAGTCCTTTAGTAGTCCGTTCATGTCTGTGACAACAACTTTGACTGTCTTGAAGTTTTATTATTGTGTCCATGAGGTCAATCCGCGTGCGAGGCGCAACATTGAGCTTTCACATATCCATTCATTTGCATATCTGTCATGAACACAACGTCACATATGTCAGTCACATGAGAGTGGAAAATATCAATGACCAATAGTGTTTAGCCATTATCAAAACCAAGAATACCACAGGACTCATATGACTATGGAATGATGTCGAATGACCCAAGTGACCACAGAATGACTCAAATGACCTCATGGACACAACATTCGACATACAAAGATAGAGCGTGCACAAGTAACGATAACCAAGTCCTTTATTAATCATAAACCTTCAAGTATTTCTATTACAACTCTTGATAAAAAGAACTAAGAGCTCAATAAAAGGAAAAGTACAATGGATGACTCAAAAATAGAAAAGACAGGACTAGATAACCTTTGACGGTGGGAAAGGCTCTAAAACTCTTCACTCTTGTCCTTCCCCATCTGAATGAGTCTCGTCATCGGAATTACTTGAAAAATAGGAGAAAACACTAGGGTGAGCGAACGCTCAGTAGGAATTATATGTCAAGTGCTATCTTGCTTTAAGTAAATTGCATGTTGCATGAATGCAAGTAAAGCTATGCATGTTCGCATGAAACGACAATAGAGAGAGTGTATTGCAAGAGATGACTGGAATGAACTAGCAAGATATCCAAGATTTCATGTAATTATATCAAGATAGGCAAGCATGTATGTTTATCAAATCATGTCAAGAATTGGCTATCATGTTATCAAGCAAGCAAGTAAATACCCTTTCCGGGCCACGCATGTCATGTCACGTCAAGTCAAGTTCAAGTATAAGAGTTTGTGGAAATGTCTAGTCAAGCAAGTCATACACTTCGGTGTAATGCCACACCGTGATCAATAATAGCTCCCATGGGCACAAGTACTTTCGGGTGCTCCTCCCAGGACCAGATCGGGCCCTTATATGTGCCAGCATTGATTCATGTATTTCGACATCCACTTTAGTTATAGTCAATATAGAATTTCAACGGAATGAACCTTTGTAGGAATATAAGGTAGATCTTGTGGAATAGAATCACAAGGATAGAAATTACCTGTAAGGACGTACTACGGTCAAGTCGGTACAATCACGATACTCATAGAAACTGGGTGGATTTGACTCCCTAGTGGGTGCCAAGCGAACAAGAATAAGCACTCATATTCACATGATTGCTCGTCCTTTGTACATGATAGGTAGAAAGAACTAGTGTCCATAGATAGGGCACTAACTTCTTGAGTGATGGCAATGGTATGGTTTCCATTCCATTAAGAACATTCTCATGGTATCCAACTAGCATATCATGAGGGCCGGGTTACCATGTTTCTCTAGAGTGACATGGTAATCAAAAAGTGTCATAGCTTTTAATGGTACAACCTGCTCAATCGGCCTTGAGGGAATCCAAGGCTACGAGGAGTCTTATGGAGGTCCCAATGACTAACTTACCAGTCCGAAGGAACGGAATCGTATGTCACCAAGAGTTGAGGGGTAATCGATAAAATCTCGTGAAACATGGGACTATATTCACGGAATGGAATATAGTGCCTATATACATAACCCACTGTCAAGGGTTACAGAAAACAACGAAAATTAGAAAACAGGAAATTGGCGCCTGCGATCAAGTCTTCATTTTATGAATTAGCGCCCTGGGCAAGGTCGCTAGTTCAATATATAACGACTGTTCATTCAGTCGTTATATCCAGGTTCTATATATATTAAGATCTGTAAAAATTCTAAAATTCTAGAAATTATGTAAATGGCGACTTGTCTTAAGTCTTCAATTCAGTGAATAGCGCCCTAGTCAGGGGCGTCAATTAAAAATAACGACAGGATGCATGTCGTGATTTTCAACAGTAGTTCAATGTTTACAGGCCATTCACTAATTAGCGCATGTGTGTGGAAGCGTTCATTAAATTGACGACCTGGAGACGGTCATGATTTCTTTGTCATATGATACGCACCGGGCAGGTACAATCATAGATACATGATTTTTGGAGTATGTCCAAATAAGAAACTAGAGACATGTACAGACAAAGAAAAATAGCAGGAATCTAACAGTATATTCATGCATTAGATTAAATATCATGGTTCGTAGTTATTAAATTTTGAACATGTGTAATTATTAAATAACCAACTGAATTGACGACTGTGTGCGCAGTCGTTATATCAAATAGCGCCCTAGAGGGAGGCGCGTTTTACTGAAACTTCCAAGAACATATTAAAACCTACTGGAAAACAACCTACAGACCTATATGCATGCTTATGATCTAATAACTATTAGATTGGGCTTGTACTTGAGAACACCTACCTTGTTTGGTGATTTGAATGATGAAATCGTGAAGAATATATGAAGAATTAACCACAAATGATACTCTGTTTGAAACAGAGTAACCACAGTAGGAAGAAGAAGATATCAATAACAGCAGCAACCTTTCTATGAAAGTAGAGCTTCTGTAGCTCTGTGTGAAGGAAGAATAGGAAATAACTTCTTCACAGCAACAGCTTCGATGCAGCACGGGAAAGAAGCCTTCTTCTTCTCGTGATAACAAGAGCAGCAACTGCTCGATCAGAAGAAGTAGCAGCAGGGTGAAGCAAAGTACTTCTCGTTTGGCAGGTGCGAATCAAGGGCTAACCCCTTTCTCGGAAGAAGAGAAGAAGCACAATCCTTCTTCTTTTCGTTGACGTAGGAACTCCCTTCCCAACGGCAGCAGAGGTCGACGGTGATGAAGAGAACTCAGAGGTAGTAACCTCTGAAGGTCTCTGGAGGAACCTATTTATAGGGAGAAGGTTCTCACGTGGGTAGAATTCGATTGGAAGTAATATTCCTACAGGAAGAATCCTATTGTTATTTAAACTTCCCGACGTGTTTATCCTTCGAGATCAAAACCTTCCCGAACACTAACCTTCATCCTAGTTCGAACGAAACACTGCAACGGGTTTCCTATTTTCATTCTACAGAGAAATAGCGCCTAAGATAGGGTCACCTTTTAAGTAATTGGCACCTAAGATAGGGGCGCTCTTCATGTAAATGGCGCCCATATGAGAAGTCTTCAATTCGCCAATTATCGCATGCTTGAGGGGTCTTCAATTTATGAAATAGCGCCTTAAGAGAGGGTGCTATTCATTTTTGGCCCATTTGTTACATGTGTTAAGTGTAAGGCCCATTTGGTGTATATTAGTGGTTTAAATATATATATATATATATATATATATATATATATATATATATATAAATGCACCTTAAGAGAGGGTGCTATTCATTTTTGGCCCATTTGTTACATGTGTTAAGTGTAAGGCCCATTTGGTGTATATTAGTGGTTTAAATATATATATATATATATATATATATATATATATATATATATATATATATATATATATATATATATATATATATATATGGGTTGGGCCTTGAACATTTGGTTTAGTTTTTAATCTATTTAGGATTTTTATTTCCTTTAATTTACTAGGGTTGCTACATCTGCAATGTCCTTTGTGAGTGATTCCAGAGCTGTGTTGGCTTGAGAGACCTGTTCACTTAAGGAATCTAGCTGAGAGTCAATCTTCTTGAACTTCTCCTCAAAACTTTCCGTGCTGCCATGATCTCCAAAATGTTTGGATGACCATCCATGGCGTTTTATAATAGGCCTTTCTTCATCCATGGGCCTTTTCCTCATACATGGGCAAGTCTTTAGAACCATGGCTATAGGCTTTTACTATTTCCTACTCATTTTTAATAGAGTCATCTCTATTACGTTTACTGCAATGTAGTTGTAGTCCTTTTGTGCATATCTTCTGATACCAAATCATATGCTTCTGGAGTTTGTTGCTGCTGCATGTATCCTGGGCTAAGTCTCCCCCCAAAATTTTATCATAGATTTCAAATATCAGAAAGACTTAATACTTGCTGCCAGAGGAGCTGCATAGGGATTTCTTGGGGGTTGATGATATGCACGGTCCACCTTTCAGATTAGCCATTTGGACCGTTCGTGTACACAATTTTTTCCCAGAAGACAACCCAGATTTAAAGGTGTGGGACCGCTCTCGATCACCTTGCTGGTGCTATTTATTTAACGTCTATACAACACTCCGGGCCCGATCGGGAACTCAAATATGTTGGTTCCCACGGAGTGCAATCGGATCTAGAAGGGGGGGTTGAATAGATCCTATTAATAACTATGGCCTATTTAAATCTTGACCCTTAAACACTTAAATCACTTCTATAATCCAGTAAAACACTTATGCACACAGAGCAGCGGAATAGATAGGAGTAGAGCAAGCAATGATGTTAAAGCGCGATGTCCAGTTCAGACAGGTCGACACACATGGCGGTGAAGTCAACACCTTTACCGCGGGTCACAGCACAGGTCGACACTCCTGCCTGTAAGGTCAACACTACTTCAGTAGGATCCAGGTTTGTAGTGAGCTGGGGTCTCCGCTTCAGGGTAGTGAGGTCGACACTTCTGACAAGGCACAAAACACAGGTCGACACTTCCTCAAGAGCAACTAAGATCCAAATAAGATGTAATACAATGAACCACGGATATCTTAGATCAGAGTAGCTAAGAGTTAAATGACTTGCTTAAAGTGTGAGAGTCGTGGAGATCACTAAAGTGCTTGAGTGTCGAACGAGGTGAATACCCTTGGCAAAGCATTCACCTTGGTACCCATGTGCAAGGGTGCAGTAGGCAACCCAAGGAGCCGATGTTGTTAAAGACACAGGAGAGAAAGCAGCTCACCCAAATTATGATAATCCCTTTGGTTGAAAAATGCTCCAAAGTGCCTATAAGCAAGAGTGTTGCAGACACTTGAGGAGATGCACGTTAGCAACGATAGTGAGGGAATCAATATGAGACAATTTGCGCAAGCAGAACGCTTGAGTGAGCAGAGAAATTAACTGGCGAAGTATCACACGAACCTGTGAAATGGGGATAGAAGTAATAGAACAAACTCACAATGAATGAAACCCACAACATAAGGATTTTAAGGTGGTTCGGTTGTTGGCCCACAACCTACGTCCACACCACACCAAACTCGGTGTGGCTTTCCGGCTGACACACAGCTTCATCCGCTAAGCAGCACAGCTTGCTTACACAGCTGAGCAACACAGCTTGCTTACAGCTGACTAACAGCTGGAATCACCCAGAGGATCTGATCCTCTCTTCCTCTGAAACCACAGAGGGAACCCGTTCCCTAAACAGGGGATCGGAAAAGCTAGATGTATTGGTGATAGACGAACCGTAACAAATAGAAGCTGAATACTGCAAGTGCAGTGGAGAAGGAATAGAGACAATACAGACACCAGCTAAAAGAATAGATCAAGACAACGGAGCTGGTGATTGCAGTTACAAGATTGGATCTAAGGATCATTTTCTACAAGCACCGACAGACTACAGGGTTTGTCTTCTCTCTCAAGGCTGCTCTCTCTTCTTCTTCTACTCTCACAGCATTGGACTATGTCAACCAAGTGCTGGGCTGCTCTCACACTATCTTAGGAGTGTTTTTGATGGATGGTCGAGAGCGTGGCACTGTGTGGACGGCAGTAGCAACTTCTTCAGTTGAAGAAGCTTGGTATAAATAGGTAAAAAAAACTAGTTGTAACGCCAGGAAAAAAAATGGCGCCAAGAAGTCTCTGATGGACCAATGCTCCGGCTATATTTTCCCTCCATGATTTCCCTTGAAGCATGTGCCAGGGTGAAGTGAGAGCTTGGAGTCTTCCAGGCGAGTTCCATGTTCGACGGTGGCAGCACCTGGAAGAAGTGACTGAGTCTTCTTATTTAGATGCTTGGAGATCTTCTCATTAAATGATCCTACAGGCCTGCTGTCTTCCATTGGCTGAGCCCAGCCTTCAGTACAAGGATATGTACGATGGCAGACAATGTTAAGGAGCAGATCAGATTTTCCTTTAGACAACATCAGATATTCACATTAAATCTTCCTTAGATAATCAGTCTTCTCATTCTACACATGTGTACTCTTCTGCGTACATGGCTGGTTGGACAGCCCATTGGTCGACAGCAAGACAGTGGCAGCCTGCGGAGTGTCCTATTCCCAGTGGCAGACTGCGGAGTGTCCTATTCCCAACAGCAGACAGTCTGGACAGGCTGACATCTTGGCAGACTGAAGTGGGTCTTCCAGCTGGATTTCTGACAGAGATCATCTTCAAAAGGTAGATAAATGAGTGATAGGATGGTAGAGCAAGGGTCAGACCTTGGGACGTGGTCCAGACCCTAAAAACCTTAATTTTAATGATTTACGGCTACTTTCTCTCTCTCTGGATGGCCCACTGATCTGACAGTTTATTTGCTTGAGGATTCTTAGATGAACAAGGGTGTCGACCTCCTATATGAAAAGAGTCGACACATCTTAGTAGAATTCAATAGAGCGCTTCCTGGAAGTATAAGAGTGTCGACCTCTTCAGAGGTAAGTGTCGATACATCCTTTGGAATCTTGAAGGCCCATGATCGATGTGTCGAGACTTCACACAACAGTGTCGGGACATGTATGCTTGGTTCCAAGATGTCATCAAGACTGTGTTGAGACAGCATCAAGCAATGTCGAGACATGTGAGCCATGTGCAGGAATAAACATACGAGTGTGTCGACACTTTTCTGTTAGTGTGTCGAGACATCCCTTGAACGGTCTTGAGGACGGCTTCTGCTTCAGCTGATTTCTTCTTGAGGTGTCGAGACATTTGTCAGATGTGTCGACACATGTTTTATGTGCAGAGATGACATCCGAGGGTGTCGAGATATTTTCCTTTTTAATTCAGCCCTTGATTGGAGTATGCCCAGAGCTTGATCTACTTATGTGCTCGGACCTTGGTTCAATTTCCTTTGCTTTCTTGCGTCGACCTTGGTCCTTCAATCTTATGCAGCCTAATGCCTCATCTGTGTGACTGACTTGATTTCTTTTTATCTTTGCAGACACACCTTGTTGCCGGTGTGGGTTTGACCTGAATTGCATGAGTGTTTGTCGCTATCAACTACAGGTCAACCTATATTAATGACTCATAGTTAGACATCATCGAAACAAAAGAATATTATACATAAGCTCAACATACATAGTCAGCCATCATCAAAATATTGGAGTTACACATGTTATACACTTGTCCAACAAAATCAGCTTGCTGTGACTCACAACGACTCCGACAACAAGTGGGGACCATCCCCGACCACCCAGCATGCCGTTTCGTCCACTTACAACTTACCACCAGGGTCACTCGGGGGCACCCCAGTAGCACGCCGTGCCATGCGGCACCCAGCAACGAGGTCCGAGACCAGCCCCATATGCTTCTTCCCAAACACTCAACACTGATAATCTCTGAACTAGAGGTGAACTCAAGCTCTAGAGATCATCAGCCAGCTCATATGGCTCCTAACAAGGGGTGGGGGAATTACCCTTAAAGGTAGCCTATTTTCAGCCATTCTACATCAACCCAGAGTCAATCAGAGGCTCTGGGTCACTTGCCGTGCCATGCGGGAACTTTACATAAAGTGAGGACCAACCCTAACCCTCTGACGAGCAGCATTCGCTCGTTTACAAGTTAGCCCCCTGGACCAACCCGGGGGCTCATAGCAACACACCACAACATTAAGTACCATCCACAAGGCCAAGGATTCCCCTCAAAACGCCTCTGTCCAGCCATCCAACACTAGTGGACTCGGTCGCCCATTCAAATTTGACCCCCGAGGGTCACTAGCCAACCCATACGGTCCGTGGAGGATAGTCTGGAATTATCCTAAACACCTTGTGGGCGCTCGCATTTCCAGCCACTTTACCACTAGTCAGGGCCGACCCACGACTCAAGAATGCTTGCCGCGTGATGTGGTGACACTACAAAGGAGGGGGACCGCCCCCGACGCCCAGACATGCTGTGTTGTGCTGCTTTCTTTATAGCCGTCGGGCCAACCCGAGGACATGGCTCGCCGTATAACACGGCATGTTCTTACTAAGGCCGGGCTCCCATGCCCATAATGCCTTCCACCTACTATCCCAGCTATGCCAGGCAAAAATTTCAAGTCCTAGTGGGCCATCCGGGCCTCTACCCAGCCTATACAGTATATCAACAAGACTAGGGAATTATCCTGAACACCTTGAAGGCAACCCCACATCAACCTTGTCTTGAGGCTCGGGCCAACACACAAGTCACGGATTGAGCTAACCTGCCTTTTCCTAGTCATCAAAAGAAGAAAAAGAAAAAGGGGGTAACTGTGGGGCCGCCCCTTGACCCCCGCAACCAAGGGCGTGCTCCATGCCGGGGATGCCCCAATCCCCGGGGGCGCGCCTTCCCAATCCCTACCAGTCACTACTCCAATCCAATCCTGGTCTGTGGAAAGTTGACTCACCACGTGGAGCATGTGAGAAGCATTCGAGGAGCATCTGAGATGAAGCACGTGGTCCAAGGAGCGAGTTTGAGCAATCCAAGCACCCAGTTTTCTAGGGGTTCAAACATGTCCAAAACCCAGTCCAAACGCGCCAAAACTCAACCACAATCCAGCCACGTGGGATCTAGAGAAGGGGGGCCCAGTTTAAATACTCTCCCTCTCTTCAAACCAGCACCCAAGCCCCCCAAAGGGGGGGGGGGGGGGGGTTTACGTGGGACAGGGCGCGCTGGTCGCCCTGCCCTCGTAAACCCCCTTGGGGGATTTTAGGCGGGCCAAACCCCACCCATTAAAAAAAAAAGAAAAAAACTACAATAAGGCCCACCTTCTCTCTCCTTGCATCAATCCCCCTAAACCCCCCTTTTAGGGGGGCCAAAACATAATGGGCCCACCTTCTCTCTCCTCGCTTCAATATCCCCTAAACCCCCCTTTAGGGGGGCCAAAACACAATGGGCCCACCATCTCTCTCTCTCCTCAATTCGCCCCCTTAAACACCCCCCTTTATGGGGGCAAAAGCTACCAGCCCACCCAAAGAGAACCATCTCTCTCTCCTTAGTTCCCCCCTAAACCCCCCCTTTTACGGGGGCAAAAACCCACCAGCCCAGTAGCCTCTCTCTCTCCTCAATTGGCCCTCCTAAACTTACCCTTTACGTGGGAGAATGCCTCAAACCCCATGCCCCTTACGCATGCTTACTCCTTTAGGGGGGAGCTTCTCATCCAGCCACCCCCTGCGCCTATAAATTCCCTTGGAAGGTCAAGGGTCAAGAATAGATGGATTGATTGATCAATCGAGCAAGGATTCAACCCATCCGACACTTGGAGCACTGCAAGGAGCGTAACCTGGCATGTTTGTTCATGTTCCGCTAATTATGCGCCAAGGGTATGTCACATTAACACCCCTCATATGGGGTCTAGCCAATACACATGATCATTTTCCTCTACGCATGGGATGCCATGGTAACAGCGGGAACACCCGTTGACCTGGTTCGCTTACGTATGGTGCGTCATGGTAACAACATCGGGTCCCTCATGCCAGGACCTCTAGTATTTCAGGGCGAACATCTCAGCAAGGTCTGTTAGGTGCTCAGACGCTCGGAGGCTCTTGACAAGGATGTCATCAATGCATACCTCTGTGTTGCAGCCGATCTGAGAGTCGAACATGTAATTGACTAGCCGCTACTAGGTCGCCTCTGTGTTCTATAAACCGAAGAGCATCCACGTATAGCAATATAACCCATGGTTGGTGATGAAGGTGATCTTGTCTTTGTCGGACTTGTGCATGCTTATCTGGCAGTATCTAGAACACGCATCCAGAAAGCTCAACATCTCGTGCCCAGATGTCGCGTCTACCAATTGGTCGACGCGCGTCATGGGAAAATTATCTTTCGAGGTGGCTTTGTTAAGATCCTTGTAGTCGACGCACATTCGCCACTTCCCATTGCTCTTCAGAACAAGGACTACATTGTAGACCCACTAAGGACGTTGAGTAGGCCTAAGTCATCCAGAGCATAACTTGTCGCTCACTTGTTCTCTGATGATCGTCTGTAGTTATGGGTTATAGTGACGCCTTCACTGTTGGGCCAGACCGTAGTGGGGGCCCAGGTTGAGCCGGTGGGTGATTACTTCCGGAGGAATGCCGAGAAGGTCATCCTCCGAACGTGAACACATCCTTGTTGGCTTCCAAGAAGTCTTGGAATTCCTTCCTTTCATACTCCTATAGGAGAGAACCGGTCCTCAGAACCTGGTCGGGATCCTCCCCAATTTGACTAAGGTGGAGGTCATCGGCTAGAGTTCTAGGCGCCTTCGCCTTCTTCTCCGGTGGAGGCGCATCGATTCTCTTCTCCTTGGTTGAAATCAAATAGCACCTTCAAGATTCCCTCTGATCACCTCAGACCTCTCCCACTCCATAGGGAGTAGGGAACTTGAGCTTCTGGTGATAAGAAGAGGGAACTCCCTTTAGCAATCTTAGGATACCACTGCCAATGATGACATTACAATCAGGCATTCCCTTCACAACCGTGAAATCAGCCATGAAAGTGATCTACTGAGGAGTGGTTCCCAGGGTGATCGGTAGGGAAATCTGACCTTACAGATAAATGGTGGACCCAAAGAATCCAAATAGAGGAGTGTGTAACGGGCTGAGATGAGAAGAATCTACATCCATCGGAAGAAGATAGTCATAGGAAATCATGTCTGAACCACTTCCATTATCTACCGGCACATGACGCACAGTTCATTGATTTATAGTAGCTGAAACAACTAGAGTGCCGGTGTGGGGAGTGGTCACGCCCTCTAGGTCCTCGTCTGATAACACAATGGGCTCTTTGAGGCGCTCCTTTGTGGGGATCCTCGCAGGTGGGCCGCGGCGACTAGGATCATTGCGATCAACTTGGTTCACCCACCTCGCGTACGAGCAGTGCCTACTAGAGGTATCTCCTCCCAAAGCTGCCCCACCAAAGATCATCATGATATCTCTCCTGCGAGCCCAATTGTCGATGGACAGAGGGGTGTCTGCCCTCCTCTGTTGTCACTTCACCACCTTTGCTACAAACTTGTCGAGGAGACCTCGTTGAATGAGGTCCTCGATCACATCCTTGTGCTAGATGCAATCCTCGGTGTTGTGACCGTGATCACGGTGGAAGCGGCAACATTTCTTGGGGTTTCTCCTATTCGAGTGAGTCTCCATGTAATACCTCAGGTTTTTTGGATATTGTTCAGATCAAGATCCGTGGGTTTCAGATCATTTTTGTGGGTCCCGGATTGAGTTTTACGGTTTACGCGTGTTTTCAGTCTGCAGCACCTTCGGAACCTGGTATAGGGTGAACCGTTGCGTACTCCGACTCTGGGACATTACCAGTGCGTTGTGCATTTTTCGAGGATCAAGGAGATGATTTTTCCCTATTTCCTATATTTTTTAGGAATTTTGGATTTTCTATATTAACCCAACCCTTTTTCTCCCTCCCCATCTCTCATTTCTCACCCTCTCCCTCTCTCTTCTCTCACGCTATCTCTTTCTCCCCTCTCTTCTCCGGTGGCCGACGGAGCGAGGCGGGGGCGAGGCGGAGGCGACGGGGGTGAGGAGTGAGCAAGGATGGGCGAGGATCGAGGCGGTGGAGGCACAGCAAAGCTCGACCGCGAGTTCGGGGCGCTGCGGCGGTTCATGTGGCATTTTCTTGGCGGATCGGCGTCCTCGGTGCGCGAAATCTTCGGTGGAGGTAGGGGGACGGTTCCCTAGCTCGTGTACTTCCTTTCCCGCGAGTTTGGTAGCCCGAGGCGAGCCGAGGGGGTTTATTTCTCCGCTGGGGTGAAAATGTGTGATTTTAGGGTGTGAGCCAGATCTCTTGTTTTAATCATATTTTTGGGGTTTAAATGGGTCCTCTCGGTGCTAGAGAGGTTGGGAAATGATTTCTCATTATTTTTCCCTTCACATGGGTGTGAACGGGGCGTGGAATGGAGTTTTCCACTGAGTTCGCCGTTTTTGGGTTCGGTGCGAAGTAGTGGTTGTACCAGAGACCGCCAATGGAAATGGCGGCCCTCTGGGGATCGCCACTATCTCCGTTATGTCGGTTCGAAGTTGCGACCTCGCGACTAACCGCTAATTGATAGTAGCGGTCAGGCTAGGACCGCCACTCTGTGGGTCCGGATATGACGGCCAGGTGCCTGACTGTTTCTTCCGAGTTGCGGCCAGGGAGATGGCCGACATTTGCTGGTTGCGGCCCAAGGATGGCCGCCTTTTTCCAGGTGTCCCTGGCAATTAGCGGTCCAGTGGAGACCGCCAGTTCGAAGTAGCGGTCTCAGGGAAGACCGCCAATTGGGCTTGCGGTCCCGAGCGGACCACCAATTGATGTGACGGTCCAGGGAGGACCGCCACTTGGTTTCCGTGTTAGCTGTGTCCCGTTCGTGTTGTGTTGGCCCGGTCGACCCGATTGTGACCCAGTGGTCGACCTTCGGTCTCGTGGATGTCCCGGACACCCCGTGGGTTCTTTGTCCATATTTTTGGGATGTCTGGAGGTACTGTATTACCTCGATTAGCGTGCCCATAGGTTTGGAGGGTCCAGGTGACCCCATGTGTTCTGAACTTTCGTGTTCTCACTGGAACGAGTCCCCGTGCATCGACATGTGTGCGGTGGGTTATTCCCGCACGTCATTGGCTTTCCGGTGAGTGTTTTCCAAGTGGGCCGTGGGTTTAGCCCTTGGACTGTGAGTCCAGTCACCCAGCCTGGGGCTAGAGGTTTCTCGCTTTTCCCTTGGATAGGGGATCGACTCGGCAGCTTGTGAGCTACCTTGGGAATCGTGCTACCGTGGTTTCTGACCTAGGGATAGACCAGATTGACGACATGGAGCCGTCCCAGTACAATGGTCTTGACCCGAGTCGTGTAACTCAAGGACCGTTGGGTTAGTAGGTTTAGAAGGCTATCCCGAGTCTGGTGGCCCTAGGCCACCTAGTACTCCGCGTTACTCGCAATGGGTGCTGTAGATCGAAGAAAATCCACTCAAGAAAAGAAAATGATAATATGGCTAGAAAAGCATGGGAAGAGAGGAAAAGGGGAGCATGCGTAGGATGCTAATAGATGGTGATCGCCAGAGACGTGAGGGCCTCAAAGATATAACAATAAAGAATAGGAGGGATCTCGAAAAATACCTTAAAAGAAGCGGGGGAGATTGTGAGTGCACCTTCGCTTTCTATCGGCCGGCCGATGAAGAGAGTTTTCCTTTAGCTTGATTACCCTTGCAAAATAACAAAGAAAACACCAACAATAAAGATATGATTAGAAACCAAGATGTGTAGCATCAAATCCAAATAAGATATATAAATAATGAAAAGCATGGACTAGAACACACCTTGTTGGTGTTGGCCTTTAAAACCCCTATGCAAAAGGGTAAGGGAAATATGATGTATGATAGGAGGGTGCAAGTGTTGCACTATGGAGATGTGCTAGAGTGCATAATATGGAGATCTCAATATTGAGATGATACAATAAGAAGAGGAGAAGAAGAATATGATGTATGCAATCTAAGTAAAATTCATAAAGAAACAAAAGGGATTAAAGGAGAGATAGGCTTATTGATTGATTCTCCAAGAGGGGGCTTCAAAATCTTCAATGTGCTTCAAAGAGGATGAAGAGCTTGTAGAGGCTCTAAAGATGAAGAGGCTCCAAATCTTCAAGAGAGGAAGAAGAACTCCATGGATAAAGTTTTAAGCATGTAGAAGACTTCTCCTTGAGCCTCCAATCCAGTAGCACCTCCCCTTAGTTGATTGATGATGCCCTTTTACACAAGGGAGAGAGGGCCAAAATTCGGAGTTTAATCCAAGGAAAATTAGATAATCATGTTTTAATGGGATTTGGAAGGTGATAAACCATGGTCATGAGTCCCTTCATCCTTAGAAAGCCTTAGGAGACCTTTCCCAAGTGAAAGAGGGCTCAAAAGAGAGAAAGAAGGAGGTTCTGTCGGAGCTCGGATCTTTGAAAGAAATGACGACCAGGCAGATGGTCGCTATTTAAAATAACGCCCGCACGAAGCGTCGCTAATTCTGAGGCATTTCGAGACGGATTCGGACTTTCCGAAATTTGAAAAGAATTGACGACCATGAGGAAGTCACTATTTAGGAATTAATACGAGTTTCGGACGGATTTAAAACCTCAAAATATGACAATGAAATTGGCGACTTTACACACGGGCGCTATTTCACAAAATAGCGACCTTCCAGGAAGTCGTGGAATAAAAAATAATCCGAGTTTGGCTCAAAATATGAAGAAAGGAATTGGCGACCTTCTGAACGGTCGCTATTTAATGAATTGGCGACTTCTCGGAGTGTCACTAATTCAAATAATCCGAAAATAGCAAAACAGAAGCCTGCTAGAATTGGCGCCCCCTTCCTGGACGCTATTTAAATAGCGGTAGGTAGGCTGCCACCAATTTGTTAAACAGCGGCAGGGTGGCCGCCACTAATTCGTTAAATAGCGGCAGGGTGGCCGTCACTAATTCGAAAAGCCTACGGAAAAATGGAGAAAAATATGGAAAAATCTGGAAAAATAGGAAAACATGTGTGAAAGTTGGGGGAAGTTGGATGTTCAAGAAAAGAGAGGAAACTACTCAAATAAGTCGATTTGAGAGCCAAATGGGGCATCGCAGCGCGATAGGAGATATGCACAAAATGATGTTAATTTTAGCGTTGTAGATCGGATTAAAATCCACACGTTAAATAAGAGGAATAAAATGGATAACAAGATTGCATGAAAGTGGAAATATGATGGGGAGATGATAATAAACTCAAAGAAAAGCACGTGGTGCTAAGAGGAGATGTGATCGCCAGAGGGGTTACCTCAATAAGAAAAAGGGATCGCGAGTACCTGGTGAAGATTTGGATGCGGGATGGATGTGGAATTCCTCCTCCTCCTTCAATCGGCCGGCCGACAAAGGGGGGTTTCTCTTTATTGATTATCCTTGCAAAAATAAGACAATGAAACAAACGAACAAAGAGAAGTGAATCAGCCGATGTGTAGAATCAATCCCAAATGAAGAATATGATGTTGAAGAGAGAAATCAACATGCGCACCTCTTTTTTTTTTTGGTTTTTTTTAAACCCCTAGAGAAGAGCTAGGGAAGGGGATATGATATGATGATGGAACTTAATGCAATAAAAAAAACTAACAGTGGGACGTATTAATGATAGTAAGATGATGCTCACAAACAAAATAAACAAAAAAGAACCCTGCTGTCCCTGATGACAGTAAAGGGAAACCAAGGGAAGAAGATGAAGCAGTGAACGCAAGCGGATGCCGAGGAAAATGGATGCAAAGGAGGAAGCGGCTGCTCCACCTGATTGCACGGGAAGAAAAAAAACAACTCTGCAGCAATCTTTCTATCCGCTGTATATGGGTGTTAACCCTATGACGATCGATCCAGACTCCCTTATATAAGTTTCAATCGGATGTGATCAAACAAGGGAAGATAAGAACGGGCAAGGAATATCCAGGGAAAGGATTAAAATCGAGCAAGAGATTGAACAAGGCAGGGAACTGTGAGGGAAAGGTGGAAAAAGGCAGGACTCTAGCTCCAATTCGAGCAAGGAGACCATCGGAGGCAGGGAACTACCCAGGAAAGAGGAGTTTAAGCAGGACACGAAACAGAAAACACGACCTTGCGAAGGGCGTCAAATCAAGAATTGACGACCTACACAAAGACGTTACTCAAAACACGACCTCTATTAAGGGCGTCACTTCTTGGATTTAATTTTGGCAATAAAACTTTCTTTATATGAAAATTATGAGAACACGCCTGAGATGAAGGCGTTAATTAAAAACACGCCCTGAGGAAGGACGTTAACCAACAATTCAAATTGATTTTGAATTTATTTTGGAACCGGATAATACCAGGAATTGACGCCCTCACATTTAGTCGTCCGTTCTTGAGAAAACGCCCTAGGTAAGGTCGCTATTTAAATAACGCCCCTCCTCAGGTCGCGAATCAGAAAATGCAGGAACAAATCAAAACCACACAAAAATATAGAAAAACTTCATATTATGAACATATTGAAGTTCACTTTGGGGTGTTAACATAGTGACATGAGATTTGATCAACATAGCGTCATTTTTGACGCGTCTACAGCTGCCCCGCCGTGGCGTCTGCTTTGCAAGGGAGTGAGATGAAATGAAGGTGAAAGTGCAACAAGCGGAATAAAGTGGAACGAACTGATAAGGGGACGCCAAGGTGTGATGTGACACGCCTCAGACACTAAGCACTGTAAATCTTTTCAAGATTCTGAATGAAACATCTCCGAATGATTCCAAGGAAGTATCAGTTTGCTGGATAAAGGAGACTAAACTAAGCAAGTAAAAATGTAAGGCAAAAGGGTGTGCGCGCGGGCACGATAGGGAAAGACCATTAGAGAGCGGTTACCAGCCAACGTGGATGTGCTACAACCAAGGTAGATTTGCAGAAAAATAAAGAGAATTGAGATGGAGATCCAACAAAAGGACATTTCCAAGGAATCAGCCTGAGCGGCTTCAGATAGAACAAAGTACTTGATTTGGAATGGAATATCTCATGCCAACTCAATAAAGAGCGAGTGACCTTCATTATTGCCATAATATGAAGATTTTCATCATGAATCTCAAGGTCCTACATGATGCATGCTGGGCTAAAAGAAAAGAATAAAACAAACTAAAAATATAGAAAATAACCAAGGATAATATTGCTAAGCCATCTAGATTTGGTCAAGAATCCAGATATCTAAGCTGACACTAGGCCGAAGCCCGTTTGTCCACGCATCAACTCAGAAAAATGGAACCATCGTCCCAGACCTTTAACGACTCAACGGCCTATCCGTGTGATCAAGACTCTCCTGAAATTATCACTATTTTTTGATGAAGGGGAACTCAAATTCCAGGTTCCTCAGAACCACAAGGTCCTTGATATACTATAATAGCGTAGATACTATATAGTAACAATGATGAGCGCGATGTTACTTCCATGATCAACCCAAGCGTCTCGAAACCTGCAATCTTCTGTACTCAAAAGTTCATTAGTTCTCTCAAAATTTCAATATCAATAATCCTCAATTCAAAGTATGACATGATCATAAGTGCTAAATAAAATAGAATTCCAACGAAATAATAGCACTTAAGTTCATCAGAGCACGCAAAAAGCAAATTCATAAGCTCACAAAACACGCCTGCACTGAACGGCCTCAAAATAATGAAAGGCGCCTTAGAGTAGGTCGTGATTCGCATAAAGACGCCCGCGGAGACGGCGTGAATTTGAAAAGGAAATCTGATTTTTTGAGAAAGTAACGACTTGCTGAGAGACGTTATTCTGAAATAGACGACCTAATCTAGGACGTTAATTCTATAAAAAGCGCCTTAGCCGAAGGCGTTAATTAAATTATTCTACAAAAAGGGCTTCAAGGCTATCAAGACCATGAGTCTTACATAGTCACCATCTAAAATTCATTAACCTTTCTTGAGTGGTTAAAAGGGGGTTGACGTGACCATAATTGACTTGTATTCGAGATTTCACACAATGCAATTTCTTAAGTCCGTCTTGACCATCCTGCCAGTTCGTGACTTTACCGCATAGAAAGGATGGAAGAAAATATAAGGGAAGCCCATAAGGGATTCTGAGATGCTCAAGGTAAAGTTACCTCCCCTACCCTATGTCCGTTGGGGTTCGGTCTTTGGCGTAGGGAAATTTGTTGCCTTTTTGCCTCTTTTACATTACACGCATACGCGCAAGATTTTCCTTGCGGGGACTTTGCCCTCTTGACATGCTTTTCTTTTCACAATTTGACTTTCACTTTGGAATTGATTTGCATTAATGAATAAAAACCTAACTGTACTTGGGCTTTTGTGACATTTGCTCCCTTTTGGGCCCTGACTTCCACCTACTAGGGCGACAGATAGGCTTGGTGTGTCTACCTTGAGGTCTCCCTTCCTCCCTTATGGGCCGAAGAAGAAAAGAACGGGTATTGCTTTTCACTTTTAGTCAGGTTTTTGACTTTCCATCGGATTTTGCACTGCTTGAGCTCAAGAATAAAGCGTGTAGTGTGTGCGTGAATCAACCCCCTTTTAAGTTAGCAAGACTGATGAATGAATTCTGAATTTTGACCTTTCGGACCTTGATCCTTCGTATGCCATGGCACCAATCTTGGAGAATCTCTTTTTTTTGATTTTGAAGAATTTCTATTTTTGGAGGTTTTGAATCAATTTTTTTGAATTTTGAAGATATATATATTTTTTTAGATTTTTTGTTGAATCAAGGGTAGTATTTCTTAAGATATAAACCATTCCAAGGGTGAGTTAACTCTTCCCCTTCAGCATTACTCAGTTTATAAGCATTACCAGGATAAACTTCTTTTATGATAAATGGTCCTTCCCAATTGGGTTGGAGTTTTGAGCGGGGGCCACCCGGCTTTACAAAAATTCTCTTGATTACCATCTCACCGGTTTTAAATTTCCTCTCAATTACTTTCTTTTGATAAAAACGTGAGAGCCTGTTTTGATAAACGCGCGCATGCTCAGCGGCGACCAGACGCTTCTCTTCTAGGAGCTCCAATTGGACGAGGAGTGAATCATGACGTTCATCCATAGAAAGTTCCTTATCCAATTGTACTCGCAGAGAGGGAATAAGAATCTCATAAGGGACTACCGCCTCCATTCCATAAGTAAGGGCGAAAGGGGTTTGCCCAGTGGGTGTGCGAATGGAAGTGCGATAGGCCCAGAGAGCTTCAACTAATTTGTCTGGCCAATCCGAAAATTTATTAGCCTCACACGTCTTTTTGACAATTTTTATCAAAGTTTTATTAGTTGCCTCTGCTTGGCCATTGCCCTGCGGATAATAGGGAGAAGAATGATGCAATGCAATGTTATACCTGTTGCAGAGATCCTTGATTTCTTGAGAGATAAATTGAGGTCCATTGTCGGTGACGATGGTGCTCGGGATGCCGAACCTCGTGATGATGTTCTTCATTATAAACTTGCAGACGGTTGACGCTTTGATCTCCACGTAAGCTTCTGCTTCCGCCCACTTGGTAAAGTACTCAGTTGCCGTGAGGATGAATGATTTTTGCTTGGTCAGGAGGTTCGAATCACCAAGAGGTCCAATGATATCAAAAGCCCACATGGAAAAAGGCCATGGGGAGGATGTAGGATGGAGTGAAGAAGCAGGAGAATGAATCTTGTCGGCGTGCAGTTGGCACTTAACACACCTTCAAACATAGATGGAACAATCCTCTTCTAGAGTTGGCCAATAGAAACCTAGCCTAAGGATCTTCTTAGCTAGCATCTGGCTATTCACATGACCACCACACACTCCAGAATGCGCCTCTTCCACAACTTTCCATGATTCATCATCGTCGAGGCATCTTAATAAAACACTGGTGAGCCCTCTTCTATAGAGCACACCTCCAATCAAAACATATCGCTGAGCCACTCTTCTAATTGCTTTCTTTTCTTCAGCAGTGGCTTCCTCGAGATAGGTTTGATCATTGCAATACCTGGCAATCTCATAATACCTAGGCTTCTCTTCGTCAGCCAATTCTTCTTCCCAGTCTAAAAGCATGACCTCTTTACCTTTAAGAGATTCCCTCTGCTTAACCTTTTCAAGCACTTGGTCCCTAATATCGAGGAATGCACGATCCTTGATAGCTGGCGTGTCACGCTGATGAATCAGGGGAACATGAAAATCACGCTCAGGAGGGAAGACTAAAGCAGAGGCCAAAGAGGCAATGGCGTCGGCCAAGATGTTCTGGCTACGAGGAACATGGACGAAAATCAATTTGGTGAAGAGCTTGACATAAGCTGAAGCAAGTTCCTGGTAGGGTTTGAGCTTGGGATTGATAGTGTGGCACTTGACCAACACCTGGCGCAGAATAAGCTGACTATCGCCCACAATCCTCAAATGGGTGACACCATATCGATGAGCGGTTTGAAGACCTGCCAAAAGAGCTTCATACTCAGCTATATTATTGGTGACGGGGAAAGTGAGCCGAGCAGCAAATGGGATGGTGACCCCTTCTGGTGTCAAAAGAACCATGCCGATCCCTCTTCCTTGGGAATTTAGAGCTCCATCAAAATGTAATGTCCACATAGGATCGTAGGGTTGATTAATGGACATCAGTTCTTCATCTGGAAACTCCGAATTGACAGGATCAAAACGGGGGAGAGGGTGATGAGCAAGGTGTTCAGCAATGGCGTAACCTTTGATAGCTTTCTGTTGAATGTAAGTGATGTCAAATTGAGAGAGGAAGCTTTGCCAGCGTGCTAATCGATTAGTGAGGACAGATTTTTCAAGGAAGAATTTAATCGGATTCATGCGAGCAATGAGGTGAACCTCGTGAGCTAGTAAATAGTGCTTTAACTTCTGCACTACCCAGACTAAAGCAGCGCAAGTCTTCTCCATGGCTGAGTACCTCTGTTCACAGGGGTTAAGAAGTTTAGACAAATAGTATGCTGCCCTCTCCTTACCTTCTTCGTCCACTTGAGCTAGGACAGCACCCACAGAGTCATCCAGGACAGAGACATAGAGAACGAGTGGTTTGCCTGGAATTGGCGGCCTCAGGACAGGAGGATTGGCCAAATAATCCTTCAATCCGTCAAAGGCTGCCTGACACTTGTCATCCCAATTAAACTTGACTCCCGGCTTAGTAAGCTCGTAAAACGGCCTACATCTTTGCGAATGCTGGGAGACAAAGCGGCGGATGAATTGCAACCTCCCGATTAATCCTCGAACTTCCTTCAAATTCTTGGGAGGAGGCATATCTCTAATGGCCCTTGCCTTGTTGGGATCAACTTCAATTCCCCTCTTGCTGACAATAAATCCAAGCAATTTCCCTGAAGAGACGCCAAATACGCACTTCTTGGGGTTCATCTTCAACTGATACTCTCGTGATCTTTGCAAGACCTTAGCTAGAACCCCAGGATGCTCAATCCTTGTCCTTGATTTCACTACCAGGTCATCCACATACACCTCAATATAAATATGGATCATGTCATGAAAAATCGCCATCATAGCCCTCTGATAGGTGGCTCCAGCATTCTTAAGTCCGAAAGGCATGACCACATAGCAATAAGTACCCCATGGTGTAGTGAACGAGGTCTTCTCTTGATCTTCCTCAGCCAGACGAATTTGATTGTAACCTAAAAAGTCATCCATGAAGGAGAGGGTCTCAAAACCCGCCGTGTTATCAATTAGAACATCAATATGAGGGAGGGGGAAGTCATCTTTAGGACACGCTCGGTTGAGGTCCCGGAAGTCTATATAAATCTGAACTTTTCCATCTTTCTTCATAACCGGGACGATGTTAGCCACCCAATTGGGGTAGAGGACAACTCTAACAAATCTAGCCTTATGGAGCTTGTCGACCTCTTCTTTCATCTTTAATGCCATATTAGGGTGGAAACGCCTCAACCGTTGTTTGACCGGGACAGACCCTGGCTTAAGTGTAAGGCGGTGTTCAACGAGCGCAGGGTCTAAACCAGGCATATCTTCATAACTCCATGTGAACGTGTCCTTATATTCTTGAAGAATCAAAATGAGCGCCTCTTCTTCAGAGGGCGGTAAATTCTTGCTTATGAGGACAATCCTAGGGTCTTCCTCGGTACCCAAATTAATTTCTTTGGTAGGCTCTTCTACAGAGGCTGATGGTTCGTCAACTCGCCTTATGACACTAGCAAAAGCATCAGCCTCGTCCTCATATTCTTCATAACTTTCTTCCCCCTCTTCAATAGGGTCTTCATCGTTCATGATTTCATAGACACCCAAACCCTCATAAGAAACAATAGCATCCTCACATTCTAACTCTGGCAGGATGATCGGGTCCTCCACAAATTCGGGGATGGCTAAACAAGCCTGACATCTAATGGCTAACTCTAACAGAAACCTACGGGGAATATGCTTACCCTTGGACTTCTTATGTGAATCTACCCCTTGAATCTTAGTGTTAGCAGAGGAAGAGGAGGAGCAACTAGCTTGATCAGAAGAAGGAAGGGAAGGAAGTAAAAAGGCGGATACAGGAGGTGATACAGAGGAAGTCCCCTCACTAGAGGGGGAGAAAAGATTTAGCAATGAATCTTGAAGGAGCGACCCCTGGGTCGGGACGCACTCAGAAGAGAAATAGGAGGTCTCCTCAACAGAAATGGAGATTTGGAAATTTGGGAATTTGGCATTTTTTTTTCGTTTTTATTTTTTTCTTCATTTTTATTTTCTTTTTCAAGAAGGAAGCAGTATGAAGGGAGAATAGCAGGAGGAGTAGAAATTGCAAGATCGGAAAAAGATTGAATCAGTGATGGCCCGCGCGGGGGCGTGATGGAGAGTTTAGAAAATCGCTCGAGGAGCGAAGAAGGAATTGTGAGAGAAACTTGGATTGTATCTGGAGACAAATTGATTATAATCGGAGGCGGTCTTGGCACGCGACCAAACCGATGAGAGTATAAAGAAGCAAGCACAGATAGATGTATGGAAGTGAGAGAAAAGAGGCCGGCCCACAGCCTGTCCACAGTAAAACCTTCTTCAAACGGAACATCCGGCTCTCCAGTATCAGTGTAGTCACTCAGCAGCTGCCTCTTGTCTGTAATTGCAGCTGGCATTTCAATCAATTGGTGTATTAAGGGCGGCCATTCTGGATCAGTCGGCATGAAAAGGCGGCTCAAGGAAGTAGTGATATCCTGCATATCGAACCACCTGTACCAGTCACATTCTGGATCATCCATTTTCCTTCTCTTGTCAGGCCTTAAAGACTCCAGGGCTTTATATGTGGCCAACGGGGCAATATGACGAGCAAACTGTCTAGCGTGAACATCTTGACAGTCTAATATGGAAGTAATTATGGTAGTTTGCTCTTCATTTTGAAAGCCACCTGGGACAAAATGTGTCTTCAATGTCCAAGTAAGCGGCTGGCGATCTGTCTTCAGAGTGGATGTCATAAATGCCCATGGTTCATCTTCATTTTTGCATGGCCCTTTATAACCTAGGCCGCCTCGTGCAATCAGCTTCTGAGGTTTAACAGGCCTAGTCCTGCCTTGGAGTTTGATACCCAGGCCTTTGCCACTTTGATACCCCATTTTCATTAAAATGTTCCAGCCAGAGGTATTCATCATATTTTTCTTCTTTTTCCCCTTGGAAGGCAGGGGTGTCATAGCAACTGTTGTGACAGTTTCAGATGGCGTTGGCTGTGGACAAGGGACGTCCAGCACAGATAATAGTGGCTTATTGGCAGGCCACATAGAAGGAACTGACGAAGCCACATGAATATCCTCCTCTGGCAAAATTGGCATACTGGTGACTTTAATAATGCGGCCCTTGTGTGGAAATTTAAGGCATTGGTGAGTTGTGGAGGGCACCGCATCGAGTTGCTGAATGTAGGGGCGTCCCAGAATGCCATTAAATGTTGGATCCATGTCCAGAATGTGGAAATCTGCTGTGATGGCTGCAGGACCCAAACTCACCTTTAAAGTAATCATGCCTAGAGGAGGCTTCTTCGTGTTATCATATGCAGTGACTGTGATAGTGGACGGCCGGATTTGGCTTTCCGGAATACCACACAACTTCAGAGTGCTAGGTGGCAAGACATTGATGGTTGCCCCAGTGTCCACCAGACATTGCTTGACAGCCACCTTGTTGATATCAACTGTGATGCACAAAGCATATTTTCTTGCTGGGAGTGGTGCCAACTCATGTTCATGGAAAGTAATCGCCGGCTGGCTGCTAGCAGGCATTAAAACCGTGACTATCTGCTCAACTGGAATGTCCTCATTGACCATCACCTTTTGCAGATATTCTTTCAATGCTAACTGATGAGTGGTGGACCGTTTGACCAATTCCAGGATTGAAATCCTTGCTGGAGTCCGGTCCAAATGCTTTAACAAATCATATTCAGTGCCCGGCACGGACCTTTGTTCTTGCTCTTGCGGCCCCTGCACAGGCTCTAGCTCTCTTTGTGGAAAAATACGGTGGAAAATCCGTCCACTGCGGAGCGGTGCCATGCCTTGTAGTGCCTCTGTCGGGGCAAGTGTGGGAGGAGGATTAGAAGAAGAAGAAGGTGTGTTGGTGTTAAGAAGTGGTGGAGTGGGAGTTCCCGCAGAGGGAATCCCTGTTGAGGGTGCTGGTGCCCTGGTAGGAGGCGTAGAGGTAGAAAGGGATACCCGAATGCGGGGGGAATTGGTGGGGGGTGGAATGAGAAGGGTTCTGGGTACAAAGGGTAGCGGAACCGATGGTGGGGAGATCCTTGCCGGTAAATGAGTAGTGATGGCGGGCGCAGTGGGTGTTGGTGATGGGCGGATGAGGAGTGGCCTAGATGGCAATGGTGAAGGGTTGGTGGTGGATCGTTTTTGTGGTGGCGTAGGCTGTGGAGGTGGTATTCGTGTAAGAAGGGGGCGAACCGGCAAGGTTGGAGAATAGGGGGGGTAGGTGGGTTAACGGTGCGCAGAAGGGATCGGCCCAATTGAGGAGTAGAAGAAGAAGAATGGGTGCGCAAGAGGCGCGGAGGTTGATTTTGATTGTGATAAAGTGCCCCGACAGAGGCGTTTTCTTCATGCCATCCCTGCCCTCTCTCCACCTCATAGAGAGACGTGACAGGGTTTACGTGCTGGTTTGGCGGGTGCTCCGGCAGTGGATTGTGGACAATCCCCATATCATGCTGAGGCGCTGGAGCTTGTTGTTGCTGCTATGGAGCTGGCTGCTGTGGCTGCTGACCTTGTTGCTGCCGAGGAGCCCTTCTTTCTTTCATGGTAGAGATGAATTGTCTCATCTCATCCCAATTGATGTCACCCTAGTCATTTAGATCATAAATGTAATCTCTGAAGTGGAAGCAACGATCAAGGTTGTGACCAGGTGCACGATGTAAAGCATAGTAACGGGATGTGTCAACATTAGCGGGCCACGCTGTCCTTTCCCTTGGTAACATGAGCAAATTGGCGGCCATTAAAGCATTGAAAATATCTGGGAGACTTTCTGGTAGTGGAGGATAATGGTCCCTTTTGGGGCCCAATGGTGGTCTCCGTTGTTGTTGGCCGTAGTTGGTAGGTGGTGGTATCTGGTGGTACTGTTGTGGAGCTGGAGGGTTAGCGCGGTGCACTTGGTTCGGCGGTGAAGCAAAGGAATGTTGGGGTGCGAATTGGCATTGTGGAGTGGAGTTGAAATGGGGGTTTTGTTGTGGAGGTGGGTTAGGTCGTGGGTTAGCTTGGTGATGTGGGTGGCCAACTACACCAACCTGCTCATTTGCAATGGTGCCCTCAGTCGTGGGCCCGCTGTTGTTGGTATTGGTGGTTTTTTTGAATAGCCGTGGCTTCGGCTCAAACATGCCCATAATGGGCGAATCCTTCATCTGTGTCTGAATATAACGAGCCCTCTCATAGAGCTCCTCCATGGTAGTTAACCGGTTCATGGCCAGTATGTGTCGGAACTGAGGAGTGGCATTGGAGATAATCATCTTGACTTGTTCCGGTTCCGACAGTGTCTCTTTCAACTTTTCGGCCATAGACCGCCATCTATCAGCAAACATTATGAAGTCCTCCTCGGGCTTCATCTTTTCTGCGACCAGATCTGTGAGCGAAAGGGATGGTCCGACCCGGTCTCTGTATTTTTGCAAGAACTTTCTTTGAACAATATCGAAGTCGCCGGCATCAGCGGAGTCTAGTGAATAAAACCATTCAAGGGCTGGCCCCTCCAGAGATCTCCTGAATAAATAGGCCAAAGAGGCCTTGTTGTCTTGCCAGAAGGAGGTCTCGTACATAAAGTCCTTTAGATGAATAAAAGGATTACCAGTCCCATTATATCGCCGGAAGTTTGGCATCTCGGATGGTGGTAAGTGGAAGACTGGCAGTGTAGGGAGCGAGATTTCCGGGGCATTCTTAGCCGTGGTGACCTTCTTTAGTTGCTCCTCCATGCTGGCCAACTTCTGAAGCAATAGAACATTAGTGTCGGACTCGACTGGGGCCGGATTTTGAATAAAGGAATGCGGTATAGGCGTGCGTAGAATTCGGGGAGGTTGGAGAAATTGGTGCCTAACCGCAGAATGACTCGCCTGTTGGGCGGGCATGGCCGCGTTGGGCGTTGGTGGACGGGAAGGAGGTTTATGCAAGACCGCCTGGTCATTAACGGGGTGATGGCCACTCTCGGCCGGAGGGGGATTAGAAGATGAAGAGGGAACCGACTTCCCTTTCAAAGCGGCCTGAATAGCCTGCCGCTGGGAATCGTCTAACTGAGATAAGGCATTAATTAAATCTGTGACATTGAGAGATGGGGAAGGGTTCCCCGAAGTGTTGGAAGGCACAGTTTGGGAGGAAGGCGCAACCTCCTGAGGAGTGGCATCAACCACATGGATTTAAGGATGATGGGACTGAGGAGGAGGATAATTTCCCTCATAATAGATGGAATCCTGGAGGGGGGTCTCATATTGACCAAAAACATTCTCATCCTCATCATCATAAGAATACCCGTAGCCTGCCATGTTGATGATCTTACCTGAACGGAGTTTCATTTTTAAGAGGAGAGACAACTTTACGAAGGTACTATCAAACAAACAACCACTCAATCCAAACAAGTCAAATCAACCCAAGCAAGTGTATGCAACCAAGTTAAGATGAACGCAAGGTTTTAGTGTTATGCTTGAGATTAGAGTGGATTAAGTTGATGAGTAGTTCACTCTTGTTTGCAATGTGGGACCTAGTTGATCCAAGTGTAACCTCCGGGTCAACTAAATTCTTTCTCTCTCTTTACCAATGATAGGTTCTCTATACTTCGGGTACTTCAAGGGTACAACCAGCCCGGCGTCCGTGAGGGAATCCACGGGTGCGGGGACTTATGGAGGTCTTGGAAAAGGGATTTCCGGTCCAAAGAGACGGAGTGCTCAATGGAGGGTCGTCCCGATTCCAAGAGAGGTGTGTGGAATCCTAGTGTAGAGAGAGGAGGTCTCTCAACCAAATGCCACAATATGCAAAGTAATATGATCAAATCACAGTAGTATAGGCAATATGACAACCAAGCAGACTACCACAGACAGCAACAGGAAGCAAGGTTATGTAAAACGCAGGAAAGAGACGACCTGGGGCAGGTCGCTATCAACCAAAGCAACGACAGGGTCACTGTCGTGAATCACTGCGAGAGGCTA
This sequence comes from Amorphophallus konjac, assembly GCA_022559845.1. Classification (NCBI taxonomy): domain Eukaryota; kingdom Viridiplantae; phylum Streptophyta; class Magnoliopsida; order Alismatales; family Araceae; genus Amorphophallus; species Amorphophallus konjac. Next base: position 445,300,003 of record CM040126.1, read on the forward strand.
TGAGCCAACAGCGAGCAACAAAGACACGCCTCTGCATGAGGCGTGAAATATGAAAAGGACGCCTCTTGGTAAGGGCGTCAAATCTGAAAGAGCGCCTTGAGATAAGGCGCTACGCAATAAAAGAACGCCCTGGGGCAGGGCGTGAATTCACAGATAGCGTAATAAAAAGCAGTAAAATGATGAACACGTCTTGACAGAAGACGTTACACACTAATAAGACGCCCTGGATGAAGGCGTTAAAATAAAAGGCGCCTCTGGTTGAGGCGTGAATTCAGAAAATATGAGCAATCAAAAACTGGCTGATCCCGGGGAGTGTGCAGGGTGCACAAGGGAGAGTGCCCGCGGGGCACAAGGGAGGGGTACCGTGGGTACCAAAGGGGAAAGGGCACACGTGGGTGCCTAAGGGGGAAAGGGCACACGTGGGTGCCAAAGGGAAAGGGATAATCAATAGAAAAACAGTGGAGGTCCCACCGTGATCGCCAATTTGTAGATCGGATTAAAATCCACACGTTAAATAAGAGGAATACAATGGATAACAAGATTGCATGAAAGTGGAAATATGATGGGGAGATGATAATAAACTCAAAGAAAAGCACGTGGTGCTAAGAGGAGATGTGATCGCCAGAGGGGTTACCTCAATAAGAAAAAGGGATCGCGAGTACCTGGTGAAGATTTGGATGCGGGATGGATGTGGAATTCCTCCTCCTCCTTCAATCGGCCGGCCGACAAAGGGGGGTTTCTCTTTGTTGATTATCCTTGCAAAAATAAGACAATGAAACAAACGAACAAAGAGAAGTGAATCAGCCGATGTGTAGAATCAATCCCAAATGAAGGATATGATGTTGAAGAGAGAAATCAACATGCGCACCTCTTTTTTTTTTGGTTTTTTTTAAACCCCCTAGAGAAGAGCTAGGGAAGGGGATATGATATGATGATGGAACTTAATGCAATAAAAAAAAACTAACAGTGGGACGTATTAATGATAGTAAGATGACGCTCACAAACAAAATAAACAAAAAAGAACCCTGCTGTCCCTGATGACAGTAAAGGGAAACCAAGGGAAGAAGATGAAGCAGTGAACGCAAGCGGATGCCGAGAAAAACGGATGCAAAGGAGGAAGCGGCTGCTCCACCTGATTGCACGAGAAGAAAAAAAACAACTCTGCAGCAATCTTTCTATCCGCTGTATATGGGTGTTAACCCTATGAAGATCGATCCAGACTCCCTTATATAAGTTTCAATCGGATGTGATCAAACAAGGGAAGATAAGAACGGGCAAGGAATATCCAGGGAAAGGATTAAAATCTAGCAAGAGATTGAACAAGGCAGGGAACTGTGAGGGAAAGGTGGAAAAAGGCAGGACTCTAGCTCCAATTCGAGCAAGGAGAACATCGGAGGCAGGGAACTACCCAGGAAAGAGGAGTTTAAGCAGGACACGGAACGGAAAACACGACCTTGCAAAGGGCGTCAAATCAAGAATTGACGACCTACACAAAGACGTTACTCAAAACACGACCTCTATTAAGGGCGTCACTTCTTGGATTTAATTTTGGCAATAAAACTTTCTTTATATGAAAATTATGAGAACACGCCTGAGATGAAGGCGTTAATTAAAAACACGCCCTGAGGAAGGACGTTAACCAACAATTCAAATTGATTTTGAATTTATTTTGGAACTGGATAATACCAGGAATTGACGCCCTCACATTTAGTCGTCCGTTCTTGAGAAAACGCCCTAGGTAAGGTCGCTATTTAAATAACGCCCCTCCTCAGGTCGCGAATCAGAAAATACAGGAACAAATCAAAACCACACAAAAATATAGAAAAACTTCATATTATGAACATATTGAAGTTCACTTTGGGGTGTTAACATAGTGACACGAGATTTGATCAACATAGCGTCATTTTTGGCGTGTCTACAAGCGTGTCTACAAGTACGTGCGTAGCTTTCCGTGTTCACGTTCAGTGACCTCCCACTGGTCGTAGCCTTTTTACAGCACGCGTGTGCTGACCCACCCTAGAGTGGTGGACCGACTTACCCGAGAGAGACGGTTTTTAGGCTGGTTACCGTAGGGCCCCTTCGCGTAGCCCGAGTTTGGGCTTTGGGGAAGAACCAGCTAGAGGACCTGACCTAGGGCCGTTGGTCTGTGTGTGCACAAGTGGTTGGGGGCATCGGACCCGCGCTGACGAGGGCGACCCCAACTAGTCCTTGTTCGTGGTACTGGTTGTGTGTGTCTCAGTCTCCGCCTGGGTCATCGTAGGGAGACACAGGGCTGCGTTGTAAGACGTCAGTGGATGCATCCGGCCATGCTTCTGGTGGGCAGTGCTCCCGTCACGTGACGTGAGATACTCGTGACTCGAGTTTCCATTTCCCGTCTGCGAGCCATGGTTTTACGTGTAGGTTCTGTGTGTTTCCCGAGCTAGAGGTCTAGGGTTTCTGGTGGGTGTTACCGAGGGTTTTCCCTAGTCAGTGTAGGGTTCACGACGGCGAGGTCGTAATCGTGTCTACCCAGACCACGTGGTCTTGGGTTGGGCCTTTTTCTGTGAGACGGGCCTCCACGACAGTGTTGTCGTGATGTTTTTTCTGGTAGAGTATCCAGGGTTTCTATGATAGTCTGGTAGTCCCCCAACTGTGAGATCGGGACATGTTCTCCAGTACAATAGGAGTAGCTATAGTGCCGAGTTTTTACCGGCCACCGAGTTTGATGTTCCTGCTGTTGTTGCTGCTTTCCGCTACCGTCGTTGTTTACGATTGGGGTTCCGCGGGACCCCTACTGAGCCAGTGATAGGAGGCTCACCCCTACTTTTCAAGTGCGGCAGTTCTTCCTCGAGGTTCGAGGGTGCTGTGTGGAGGTTCTTAGTTGCCAGCTCGCCAGGCCGAGTGTTCACTCGGTGTTGGGTACACTTCTCTACCTTAGACTGTACTTTTGTTGTACTAGACTCTGTAGTTAGATTGTTTATTTCTATTAATTGTTGAATTATCCTACTTTATTTCCTATTTCTTTGTACCTCCACACTCCTTTTAGCCCTTCCGAGTCCTCTGGCTCGTGGGTGGCAGGCCAGGATTCGAATGGTATCGGGTTCTTCCCGGTATCCAGATCTTGGGTCGTTACACTCTAGCTTCTCGGGCCATCGCAGGAATGGCTCTTCCTAGATTTTGATGAGGATATGGTCCGGGGTGGCAGTTATGGGGCTGTACTATCTATAGGTAGTTCCCCCTCTCGGAGCGTCACGGTCACGACGCTCGCTCTTGCCGCGATCACGTCTCGGGTTCTTGGCTGAGCGTTTTCTATCAGAAGAGTTGCCTCTTGGCACTCAACCGAGACTACAGCATTCTCCACACAATTGTCATGCTTCTGGGCTAGTGCGGGAATGTAATGTCCCGGGTTTTTCAGACATTTTTCTGGATCTGGATCCGTGAGTTTCGGATCACTTTCGGGGGTCCTGGAGCGTGTTTTGTGGTTTACACGTGTTTTTCCCTGACGAACCTACGGAACCCCGTGGAGGGCAAACCATTGCGTTCTCCTACTCTAGGACGGTACCAGTGTGACGAGCGTGTTCCGAGGATCGAGGAAATGATTTTTCCCAATTTTCATATTTTCCGTATTTTTTGGATTTTCTATATATACCCCCCATTTTCCTTTTTCTTTTTCTCCTTTTCTTCTTTCTTTCTTCTTCCTTCTTCTCTCCCGTGAGCGCACCCCCCCTTCTTGTGACCGTTGCACTCTCTCTCTCCCCGTGTGCTCGTGGTGGCAGTCCCCCTCCCTCCGGTGGTGGCGTGGCAGCGACGGCGGCGATGAGGCGAGCACGGCGATGTTGCTCTGCAGTGAGGGGCGTGGAGATCGTGGGTTTAAAAGCAAGGTTTTGAGATCGGCGACGATCCGGTTGCTTTCGGGCTTCTTTGAGGTAGGGGGACGGATCCTTACCCTCTTTACTGCTTTCCCCTTGATTTGTAAGCCGTGGGGAGATCGAGAGAGGTGTTTTTGAGTCGGGAGGGTCAAAATCCATGTTTTATGGTTGAGCGTCGAATCTCCTGTTTCGTGGGATTTTTGACCTATCTAAGGGTTTAGAATCATGCTAGGAGGGTTGGGGAAGGATTTCCCTTTGTTTCCCCATCACCTGGGGGTGAATGGGGCATGGAATGGCATTTTTGGGCCATTCCCGCCGTTCTCAATTTTTCGAAATGAAAACGGTCCTTCCAGGAACCGTTTCTGTGAGAGGCGGCCCTAGGTGGGCCGTTTTCTGACCCCGAGCGTCGGTGGGCTTGGCAGTCACGCGATAGACCGCCAAGGCCCCGCGACGGCCCTTTGGCTGACCGCTACCCTCGTGGGGCCGGCGTGACCCCCGAGCATAGTTTAAAAGGTCTTGAGGCGGTTGTAAGGTGCTTTATGTAAGCCTCATAAGGCGTATGCCTTAAGGCACAGCGAGATGTAAGCCTTAATAGAGAAGAAAATAATCTTAAAACCATAAAAAATGCTAAAAACAATAGTGATTTTCATGTGTTAATGCTATATCAACTCAATGATAAATTCATGTTATTTCAAAAGTACTAAATTATGAGCCAGCTGTCAAGTGCAGTTGGTTCGTCAACCTTCCCCATATAGGGGAGGGCCCGAGTTCGAGCTCGATTATCCCCTCCCTATTAAAAAAAAGTACCTACCAAGAAAAAAAGTATTGAATTATGTTTTAAGGACAACAAAAGAAACGTAAATCTTGGGAGTACCCTATAACATCTAATTACATCATCTTCTCAAGTGATGCACACGTCTCAATTAAATACCTTGAGACGGTGAAGGCGGTGAGACGTACCACCTCAATAAAAAAAAGGCGTAAGCCTCAAGTAAAAGACATGAGGCGCATCCCTCAAGGCATTTTTCTAGTGCCTCACCTTGAGGCTAAAGCCTTAGTGCCTTGAGGCGTCGCCTTTTTAAACAATGCCCCCGAGGCGTTTTGACCATTGCTTTTCGACCGTTGAAAAGTTTTAGGAGTTGGCAGTCACGGACTGGCCGCTTAACCCTGCTTAACGGTCAAAGGTGGGACCGTTTTGAGGTTCAACGGTCATAAGGTGACCGTTTTCCCTTTTTCATAGTAGGTTAGCTTGGTGGCCCAGTGGGAACCCTTTTCTGGGGTTAGCGGATGGCCTGTGTGTGCACACGTAGTTGGGGGCGTTGGACCCACGCAGACGAGCGCGACCCCAGCTAGTCCTGTTTGTGGTACTGGTTACTGTTGTGTCTCAGTCTCCGCCCGGGACGTTGTAGGGAGACACTGAGGCGCGATGTAAGACATCAGGGGACGCATCCGGCCTTGCTTCTAGTGGGTGGTGCTCCTGTCTCCTGGCAGGTGCGGACTTGTGTTTTGTCCGACCGAGGTTCGGTTTGTACAGTACGATTAGTGTAGAGAGCTTTTTCGTTTATTTATTATGGCTGGTTGGTTTTACCGTACTCTCGTTAGGTAGCATTACCTTTCGCACTTGTGCGTGCATCTCCGCCTTGTTCTTTCTTGCGAGGTGGGGGTCCAAGGGATCCCTACTGAGCCTATGAAATGAGGCTCACCCCTGCGTTTTTAGGTGAGGTGGGGTCGTCGGGAGGCGCTGTGGAGTTTCAGCGTGGTTCTAGTAGCCGAGGTTAGTCGCCAGTTGCCAGAGCCAGGGTATGCCCAGTGTACTTGTACTTTTCTTTCTGTTGACTGTACTTATTTTAGACATGAGGTACACTGGACCTTGTAGCAGTTCAGTTATTTATTTAATTTCCTGCATTATTATTTAGTTGTTTAAGGTGTTATCTCTGCGGTTATTCTAGCTTCTCTTGTATCCCCACACCATCCTTTAACCCTTTCGAGTCTTCGGGCTCGTGGGTGGCGGGCCGAGGTTCGAGTCACGCCAGTTCCTTTCGGTACTCGGATCCCGGGTCGCCACAGTGAAGCTCCTAGAGCGTCGTAGGGGCTTGGACCCTCAGGTTCCACCAGAGAATGGCATCCTGTGTGCCTTCGTTAACGCAGTCATTGCGATGTTGACGTCCAGGCGTGGGATATGGAGTGCCTCCTTGCGAAAGCAAAAGACAAACTCCCATAAGAGCTCATCGCGTCCTTTCTGGATGGCCAGGAGGTTGATGGTAGTCCTCACCTCCTTGCTGTAGAGAAAGTTTTCTCTGAACATCTTCTTCATCTGGTGGAAGGAGGAGATGGATCCCGCCAGGAGGGACTCAAACCATGCTCGGGCGTTCTCCCAGCGGGTAGTAGTGAAGGCCAAACACTTTCGGGCATTCTCTGAACATCTAAGGCCCGATGGAAGATTAGGTTGGACTCAAAGTAGCACAAGTGGTCTATCGGGTCAGTAGTACCATCGTAAGGCGTGAACGGCTATAGCTACAACTTTGGGGGAATCGACGCCTCCAGGATTTCCTGTGCGAAGGGGGCCTATAAGTCAACCTCATCATCAACCAGGCCCTTCATCCTAGCCACATAGATGATTTCGTCTAGGTAGCATGCCTTCCCCTCCATCTCATGTTCGACGTCATCGTACCGCCGAAGTCACCTTGCCATCCCAGGGTTAGAATGGAGTGGACATCTTGGGCAGTGAAGAGACTCATCTCGCGGGCGTGGTGTGTACATGGTAAAAGCCATAGATGGTGTCCGTTGATGGTGGGTGCAGGCCGCCGACTTACCCTTCCCGTGGCATGATCCTGCTCCGCCTGTCGATTCAAGATGCCTTGATAGGTCTCCGTCAGGATTTGGAGCTACTTCCACATCGCTGCCAACTCCTCAGCCATGGGGTTTACTGGAGGTTGCTGACAAACCCCATGAGAATGAAAGTCACTCCTTGGGCCATCCTGGGATGCCCTTCGAGAGGCAGACTTATTTCGATGATTGCTCACATTGCGGTAATTCTCTCGGGGGGGCATGGCCTTCCGTTCCCTCCCCACAGACGGTGCCAAAAAGTTTAGAGATTGAAAAGTGGTCATTTGAACTGTGTGTTACATCTCTGAGATTTTTTTTGTCAGGGAAGAGAAGTAGCTTTCTGAGAGGGAAACCTGCGAGCAAAGGGAAGTGCATCAGAAGGAGTCCCGGGTGTAATCTCAAGGGACAACCCTCTGATGTCTAAGTCAGACGAGTGCTTGAAAGTGGAGGGGAGTGCTCGGAGGGAGAAGTGGAGAAGAGTGTTGTTGTAATGACCCAACATCTGGATACCAGGTAAACCCGATACCACTTGGATCCTGAGATGCCACTCAAGAGCTATAAGGCTCCGAAAGGTTAGAAAGGTGTGTGGGCAGTATATTGAACTTCAAGATACTGCAGCAACAACAATTATATCACTATGATCAAGATTGTTAAATTAACAGAAATAAAATTACATTTTCAATTAAACAAATTAACTACAATAGTTAATAGAGCTACAACAGACCTAACAGAGCTAATAGAGTCCAGTCCAACTAAAGTACAGTTCACAGGAAAGAGAAAGTTACTCTCAAGTCGGGGGAAGCCCGACACTGGCAAAGCTGGCACTAAGAACCACCGCACTGCGTCTCCAAACCACGAGGAAGAACAGCTACACCTGAAAAGTCAGGGGTGAGCCTTGTCTCATTGGCTCAGTAGGGGTCCCGCGGATACCCACCACGAAACAACAATGGTAACAACAGTGATAATTAACAACAACAACAACAGGAACAGGAACAGGAGTTGGAACAGCAAAAGTAAAAAGGAAAGCCGTACTAAACAGAAACACGACAGCCGATAGAACCTCGGCCCTCTAAACTACTCCGAATGGCAATAGAAGTACATCCCGATCGCACAATCGGGGATGCCGAACCACCGATAAACCACAAAATCCCGATCGTGAAGGTCTATGGAAACAGACAAAGGCCCTACTAAGACCTACATGGCCCAAAGGTACGGTTCACGACTTCGCTATTGTGCCTCCTACACTGTCTACGGGTAGAACCACGGTAATCCTCTACCGGCACCCTAGACCTTAATGTCGAAAGAACACAAAAACCACTCGAGGAATTACGTCATCGCAGACGTAGACCAAACTACGAGGGTCACAAAAATGAAACCATGTGCTAGAACCACACGTCAGGAGGCACACGTTGTCAAGTGCTAGGAGTACCTGCCCACCAGAAGAAAAGACTGGATGCGTCCACTGACGTCTTAATCTGTGCCTCAAGTGTCTCCCTTCGCGCCCCAGGTGGAAACTGAGACATTGTACAAGTAACCAAGGAACAACAACAAGGGCTAGTTAGGGTTGTTGAGTCCCGGAACGTGGCAATCAAGAGGGGAGGAGTGAATTGATGCCCAATAAAAATTAACTATCTAATAGAACTCTTATGAAAAATACATTAACAAGCTCTTATCTCTCACGAGCATGAACACACTTGTGGAAGCGTATGCAACGGGTGTGATTGATAGAATAAGTGGTGTATGCTCAACTCACCGCGAAGCCCACTTGACAAGTAAACGTATAGGCAAACCACAAAGGACACACGGGAATTTTTAGGTGGTTTGGGTACACTACCGTGTTCCCTACGTCCACCCCTCACACGGAGGATTAAGGCTTCACTATGAGTGAACCACATACACACACACGCTATAAGGACAGCAAACACACACACGTTCGTGTTACCGAACACGAACTCAACACACAAGTATCTGAGATAATGTTTATAGACGAATACTCAAGCTTGAATCAAATGAATCAGAATGGAAAGGGTGAGGAAAGAATGAAATTATCCTGGTTGGAGCTCCCCCTTTCTCTTCTCAGAATTTAATCGAGCACTTGTGCAGCAGGAAGATGTTCTTGACGATCTTGAATCGGATGAGCTTGAATCTTGATTTCACTCGCAGCCAGCAGTAGAGGGTTGATTAGAACTTCGAATGCTCCTTCTTCCCTTCACTTTCACGCACAAACACAAGAGGAACAAGGGCTGGAGGTGGCTGCTGCGACCTGCACAAAGAAGGGTTAGAAAGAAACCCGAAAACAGTGTATATCAAAAACCACTTTAGGTTTTCACCCTTAACAAGATGATATATACTCCTAGACTGGTCAAGGGACGTTCAGGGGACCAGATCCATGTATTATGGAGTGATTCCCGGAGTCCCTAACAGCTGTATAAGCCCATGTGGCTCGAAACCACCAAGTCAACAAAGCTGGCGCCGCCCAGAACAGAAGGGTCGACCCTTGGGGTCGACCCTCGTGCTGTGGTAGAAGTCCAGAAGTCATGGGTCGACCCCAGGGGTCGACCTTCTCAGAACCAGGTTCTGGCTCAACAAAAAATAGCAAGAGGTCCTGTAGGGGTCGACCCTTGGGGTCGACCCTCGGGGCATGGGTCGACCCTTGGGGTCGACCCTTTCAGTTGGGCTAAAAAGGGGCCGACGGGTTTTTTAATTGATTGCCAGGGGTCGACCCTTGGGGTCGACCCTTGGGGTCGACCCTTGAAGCTGGGAGTCGACCCTTGGGGTCGACCCTTTCAGCAGGGGTTAAGAACCCTTGCTAAGTTGCTCCGATTGGCTTGGGGATCGCCCCGATGGGTCGTCCCACGCTCCACAACAATCACAAACCATAATTCTAAGTCCAAGAACACATCTAGATATTTTATGATGGTTTATCAAAATAAACATGATTAGCATGAAACATAAACCATTTGACATACTTAAAATCTTGGATGCTTTCTAGATAAATGGACTTATGGAAATAAAGAAGTTCAAACCACATTGCCATGATTCAAAAATGATTAGATCTCACCCATCGTCCTGGAGTTGTAGTCGACTGTGGCCATTGTTGATTGTCCTGTCAAAACAGTTTTTGAATTTGATTTCTTTCATGAATTTCAAATGATAAACACTTACCCTTGATGAGAAGTCCTTCAACCGTCCAAAACCTTATATGTTGCAGCACTTTCAAAGTCATTAGAGAATCTCATTTTCAGTTGAAGAAATATCATTTTGTCATCATCAAAATATATAAGGCATGATACAAGAGGAGGGGGTTCAATAATCTTCCCCTTTTTGATGATGACAAAATGCTATTAGAGTGTCATTCCATCTTCAATTGAAACCTCATTTGCATTAATCATTTCAACATGAGTCAATTCAGTTCTCACACAGGGCAACATAATATGTAAGATTGATTAGCATTGCACACTGTTTTGCCGACAACAAGTGGAAGGAAGGCAAGTCTGAAATGCAGTTAACAATATGCCATAGCTAAAATGCAATGTCTGATGAACTGAAATACAACAAAGTGAACTGAAATGCAAAAATTGAAATGAGATGCAACACACGCATGCATACACACAATACATATAATAGCTGAGTTAGTCTTTCTCCCCCTTTGGCAACATCAAAAAGGAGGGGGTGAAACAAGGTTAAGAGCTATGCCATAATGAAGAGAGAGAGAGAGACTAATCGTCATCCTCGTCATCATCCGGAGTAGAAGAGCCCGGTGGACGCCTAATATACTCCGAAAGATCGGCTAGCAGTTGGGCTTGGTGGGCCAAGGCGTCAGTGACATAGTGAGAATGCTCCTGATGGGAAAGTTTCAGATCGCGTAGATCACGTTGCAACGCTGTCATAGTGTCCCCATACTCATCCAATCGGTCATCAATGGTGTCCAATCGGTCCATGAGAAGCTGAACCACCTCAGAAGGCATGTCGGCAGCAAACGGTGGTGGTGGCAGATCGGCCTGTGCATCGTCTTCATCGTCTTCAGCTGAACTAGTATCATGGGCAGCACTTTTAAGATGCGAATCAGAATACCATCATGTAGCTCATATCCCATATTGTGGCAGATGGAGTGGATAGTAAAGGTATCTGCGTCCCGGATGTCTTGAGATGGTTCTTTTGACAGATTGATATCCAAACAAGCAAATATAGCAGATAATGCGGCAGCATAAGGAAGAGTACGGTGCTTGTGCTTCATGCTTGTGCACATATGGGCTAAGAAAATAGCTGGAAAGTTAACCGGAATTCCACCCATAAGGCAATAAAATAGGAACATGTGATTCTCGATTACTTTGTCATGACCGCCTCCTCTGGGCAACAAAATTGTAGTGATCATGCGGTGCAAAATATGCTGTACGGGAGGAAAGTGGTTGGCATTTAAGCCAGTAAGTAATCGACCTCCACGTTCTTCACCGGTCATCATTTGATACACTACATCATCCGGAACAACTATATCTCCTAATGTGAAACCTTCAGTCGGAAGATGGAAAACCATTCCCAAAAATTCAGTGGTGAGAATTATTTGCTGTCCATTAACTGTAGTGGTCGGATTCTCCCCGGACAAAATAAGATTGCCATAAAACTGATTTACCAACCGTGGATATGTGCGGCGATAATCAGACATAAAAGAATCCAGGTTGGGCTGACTGCATAATATATCAACGAGACTCGGAAGATGGCGGTTCAAGTTGATAAATGATACCACACGAGGGCGTAACACCTTCCGATCCAGAACTTTGCTTGAGGGCGCCGAATCGCGCTCACATGCAGCCGGTCGTCCACGACGTGTCGGGGCCGCACTTGACTCGCCTCGGCTGCGAGGGATGCGCTTCTTGGGGGCCATCTAAACACAAACCAAAAGAATCCATAGATGGCGAAGGATCAACCCTAATGCTCATTTGTTCATTCGTATAGGTGAAGAAAAGGGGAAAACGTGGTGGAGCTCTTCCAAGGAGGATATCATCTACATCCGTGAAGATCTGGAGCTCGTGGAAGAAGAAGAAAAGGAGCGGATCGAAGAGAGGATCAAGAGGACGTAAGAATCGTCATCATCCGGCTACCCTCCAACTCGTGGTTCAAGGAACATCATCAACCGGCCTTGGAAAACAAAGGGGGATCACTTCTATGTCTTCTATCAGTTCTTTGTGATATGTTCAATGATCTATATTTTGGGTTTGAGCATGCTTGAGTATTTGTGTTTATTTTCTGAACAATAGAGATACTCGTGTGTGTGACCGTTTGTGTATATAGTCGTGTTTGATCGCCTTCGTGCGATCGTGTTTGTGTTATTGTGCTGTGGTTGTTGCAGCATGTGTGTGTGTGTGTTGTGATCCGGTCGTCAGATCGTGTGTGTGTTGTGATCCGATCGTCGGATCGTATATGTGTTTGTGATCCGGTCGTCGGATCGTGTGGGAGACTTCATCTCCGTCTATGTGTGTGTTGGGGCGTGTCCCCGTGTGTGTGTGGGGATTCATCCCCGTGTGTGTTTGGAGCGTCGTCTCCGTGTTACGGATTTATCCCCGAGTGAAGCCTTACCTAGTTTGGTGAGAGGTGGACGTAGGGAGCCCGTCGAGGTCCCGAACCACCTTAAAATCCCTGTGCATTGTGGTTTGCTTTGTGTGTTGGCTTGGTGTGATTGTTGAAACCTTTTATATAATCGTGTGGGAACGGTGACATTGAGAGAATCTGTTTCTTGGCTTAATCAACTTCCTTAATCGTGTTGTAAGGAGTTTACTCCACCACACAGCTTTCGTCTTATCGTCTAGTGTGGGGGTTAGTGTAGGTTGTAATCTATCTTGTTTGTTCAACATATTTATTATTTTAATTGTTGTTTCTTTACACTTGTTAAAAAGGGAAAGAGTTTTCTTAAAGTTTGTAATCACCCAATTCACCCCCCTCTTGGGTGTTATTGTCGAGGGACCCAACAATTGGTATCAGAGCGTTGGTCTCTGGTTGATTTACGATCTCACGGTCGTCAGAGCAGATCCCTTTAAATGGCAAACAAAGGGATGATGCCTGAAGGGCATTCCATTCAAAGACCTCCGTTCTTTGATGGATCGAACTACCCTTACTGGAAAAACAGAATGTATGTTTTCCTACGTGCCCAGGACTACGATGTCTGGCGTGTCATAAGTAAGGGTCCATATGTTTTATCTGAAAAAGAAGATGAATGGGATGAAGAAGATATAGAGAAGTGTTCAACGAACTTTAAGGCTATGAATATAATTCAATGTGCCGTTCATCCTAACGAATACTCACGAATATCTATGTGTTCCTCTGCGCAGGAGATGTGGGATAAGCTGCGGCTTATATATGAAGGAACATCGCAAGTCAAGGAAACAAAGGCCAATCTCTTAGTTCGGGACTATGAGTTGTTCGAAATGAAGCCAGAAGAATCAATTTCTGATATGTTTGCAAGGCTAACAGAAATTACAAATGGACTAAAGGCGCTTGGCAAAGAATATTCAAACAAGGAGCTCGTAAGAAAAGTTTTGAGATCCCTTTCTCCACAGTGGCATACAAAAGCCACTGTAATTGAAGATTCCAAAGACCTCAACATCCTAACTCTCGATGAGTTGATCGGCTTGCTGATGACATACGAAATAAACATCAAAAGAAGCGAGGAAGATCACAAGAAAAAGAAGGTTGTCACACCACTGGCCCTAAAGGTGAATTCACCGGATTCAGAGGGCAGTGATAATGATTCTATTGGCAACACAGAAGATGAAGAACTGGTTGCCATGATCACACGACGAGCAAGAAGGTTCGTCAAAGGAACAAGGAAGTTCGGTGGTCAGTTCAGGAATGGTCCAAGAAGGCAAGGACCAAACAAAGGAGAAAGTAGCAAGAAGGAAGAAATAATTTGTTACGAGTGCAAGAAACCTAGCCACATGCGAGGTGAGTGCCCCGACCTCATCAAGAAAGTGAACAAAGGTAAATTCAGGAAGCCCAAGGCCATGATGGCCACATGGAGCGACGAGGATGAGGATGACTCCGGCATTGAGGATGGACTTGACGAGCTAGTCCAAAATCTATGCCTCATGGCCAATGATGATGAAAAGGTAGATTCTGAATCTGAAACTCTCACTTGTGAGCAATGACAAATCGCATATGAGTCTTTGTATGAAAAATGTAGAAGATACAAATCTGAAAATGGAAATTTGAAAAAGAAAATTGATCTTCGTGTTCATACAAACAAATCATGTGAAGAATGCCATCCTTTGAAATCAGAAAATGAAAGCATGAAACATCAAAATGAAATTCTTGTTTCAAAGATTGAATTGTTTGAGGAAGAGATTTCATGCATGAGAGAAGAACAATCTACATTTCTGAAAATGCATGAACATTTAAAGAATGAATTGGAACAAGAAAAGCTTGCAAGTATTGCTTGCAAAGAAGCCAAGGTGAAGGCTGAAGAAGAGAGCCAATCTCAATTGGCTCAAATAAAAGAACTTGAGGATGCTCTTGTCATTCTTGAAAAATCAAAAATTCAAACGACCCATTGGGCTCCCACAAATTCAGCTTCCTCCAAAACCAAGAAACACATGCATAACTCCTATTTCAATGTTGGTAGAAGGAGGAAAAGAGATGAAAATATCATTTGCTTTTATTGTGGAAGAATGGGTCATGACATGTATGACTGTAGAATTCTGAAATATGATGAAGAAAAGTTTGCTAAAGTCAGAAACAGATCATACGTGCATCATGCCTCTAACCACCATGGACCCAAGCTTGCTTGGATACCAAAATCTCCATAAGCACCTTGGTTATATTGCAGGTCCACATGAGAGCTCAGAAGAACAAATGGTACTTGGATAGCGGGTGCTCTCGGCACATGACGAGAAACAAGGAATGATTTGTGGACCTGCATAAAAAGGACGGTGGAATGGTAGCATTCGGTGATAAGGACAAAGGAAAAATCATCGGAGAAGGTAAGATTGGTAAGAATCAAAATCACACCATTGAAAATGTGCTGCTTGTGAAAGGTTTGCATCACAACCTTTTAAGCATAAGTCAACTTTGTGATAAGGGATGCAATGTTGTTTTTGATTTTAATCACTGCACTATTTTGAACAGACACACTCATGAGGTTAAGTTCATTGGATTCAGGTATAACAATGTTTATATGATAGACTTAAATGATGCTTCTCATGAGGGTTTATGTTTGATTGCAAGGAACAAGGATGATGCGTGGCTATGGCATCGCCGGCTTGGGCATGCAAGTTTCAACGTACTGCTGAAATTGTCCAGAAATGACTTGGTTATTGGACTGCCCAAGTTGAAGGCTGTCGATGACGAAGTGTGTGGTGCAGCATGGGAAAACAGACAAGGACGTCATTCAAAAGCAAGAATGATGTGACCACATCGAGGCCTCTTGAAGTCATCCACATTGATCTCTTTGGACCAAGCAGGACACATAGCTTGGGTGGTAAACTATACGGCTTTGTAATTGTGGATGATTATTCTAGATTTTGTTGGGTTTACTTCCTTTCACATAAAAATGATGCCTTGACGGAATTTGAAGCATTTTGCAGGGTGGTACAAAATGATAAAGGGGTTTGCATCAAAACCGTGCGGAGTGATCACGGCAGAGAATTTGATAACCATGAGTTCAGCAATTTTTGCAGGGCTCAAGGCTATTCTCATGACTTCTCCGCACCAAGAACCCCCGAGCAGAATGGCGTTGTTGAAAGGAAGAATAGAACCTTGATTGAAATGGCAAGAACGATGTTAAATGAGAATAATCTGCCAAGGTACTTTTGGGCTGAAGCAGTGAACACGGCCTGCTACATAATCAACCGTGCCATGGTAAGACCATTGTTAAAGAAAACCCCCTTTTTGGTGCCCTAGCCGCCTTCTACTTGGTTCCACCCTTAAGGTGGACCTTCCTCCGGCTATAAAAACACTTTTTCCCCCCTTCTAGCCTTGCCACCACTACCCCAAGGGTCGACCCCCAGCTTCAAGGGTCGACCCCTGGCAATCAATTAAAAAACCCGTCGGCCCCTTTTTAGCCCAACTAAAAGGGTCGACCCCAAGGGTCGACCCATGCCCCGAGGGTCGTCCCACGCTCCACAACAATCACAAACCATAATTCTAAGTCCAAGAACACATCTAGATATTTTATGATGGTTTATCAAAATAAACATGATTAGCATGAAACATAAACCATTTGACATACTTAAAATCTTGGATGCTTTCTAGATAAATGGACTTATGGAAATAAAGGAGTTCAAACCACATGGCCATGATTCAAAAATGATTAGATCTCACCCATCGTCCTGGAGTTGTAGTCGACTGTGGCCATTGTTGATTGTCCTGTCAAAACAGTTTTTGAATTTGATTTCTTTCATGAATTTCAAATGATAAACACTTACCCTTGATGAAAAGTCCTTCAACCGTCCAAAACCTTATATGTTGCAGCACTTTCAAAGTCATTAGAGAATCTCATTTTCAGTTGAAGAAATATCATTTGGTCATCATCAAAATATATAAGGCATGATACAAGAGGAGGGGGTTCAACAAGGGTCACGCTCATCAGTGCAGTTCCAACGTCCCTGACCATGTGTGCACACACAGGCTCAATTCCTTGAGCCAGACCTTTAGCTAGTCCCCCCCCCATCGGACTCTTATGGCAAGGCAAGGGGGCCCATGGAAACTAGCCTAAAAATCATACACTGGGACTGCCCCGCCACCTCTCCCAGGTTGGCCGACCCCCAGGGTCATCAGGCTACGACTAGTGGGTTAAACACTCGACGTAGAGACTCTCAAAACGAAAGCACCGAAATACAGACAGGTAACGCACGCACCTGTCTCCAGTAGCTCAGAACACAAGGTAGCACAATACCACCGGACTCAGGATAGTCAACTAGACCTCCTAATACAACGATCCTTGAGTCACACGACTCAGGTCAAGATCGTCACACAAAGCGGCAACAAGCCGATAAATCAGCCTAGTCCCTAGGTCAAGATCATTGTTCGAAGAACCTTGCGTTGTGCGAGGACAATCCTCCGCACCCACGCAATGACACGATGACTTGATCTAGCATAACAAAAAGTCCAAGCAGGTAGGATCATCATGACCCTCTAGATCACTTGGGCATGCTAATCGAGAAACATCGATTGATTCGAATATCCAAAAACATAGTCTTGGCCCTCACGAGGCATCCAAGACATTGATAAGGTCAAAGGTCGACCAAAGGATCACAACTAGGTCGATTTAAGGCCAAAACAGATGAAACAGCTAAGCCGCGGTTGTCAACAAACCGCTACTTACAAGCAGAACCAAGTCGCGATTGAGACCAAACCGCTTCTTGCGAGGGAAGAAGACCGTTGTTTCCAGATGACCGCTTCTTCCAGGACGCGGTTAGGTGCAGACCGCCTCCTGCCCATGAATGAAAAACACAGAAATCAATAAATGGCGTCGACGCTGCACGAAGTGGAGTCGACACCAACTAGAACGCGGTTGACGGATAACCGCTACCATCAAGTAGTGGTTCTCTGTAGGCCGCCTTTAAATGGTGTTACAAAAGTAGGTTGAAAGCAGATAACACCAAACCGCTATCAACGGGGGTTTCCCAAGATGCAGATCCACCCCAACCTGAAGGTAGCGGTTGATCACAAATCGCTGCTTCAATCGCCTCACCTACAGTGCCTACAATGCACAAAAAGAGAACGCGATTTGATCCAAACCGCTTTCACAACCGAGAGAGGAACGCGGTTCCTGGGTCGACCGCGTCTTTCTTCCGGTAAATACGTAAAATCTCACAAAACTCGATAATTCCACGCCCCAATTGTTCCCAAACGATCGGGAAACATTCATAAACCCATTACCAACCTTCCACAAGCTGGAAGAGATCCAGCAAATCACAAAATAGCAAAGAAACGGGCGATTTCATCCAAATGCCCTAAAATAACACACATGGACGTTCGGCCTCATACCGGCACCAAATCGTGAGCAAATGCATCCAAATTGATGGGAATCGAATCCCGAAAAACCAAGGGTTCGAATTTTAGGATCCAAACCAGAAACCATCCCCTGGAACGGCGATTTCGCCTCACACCACGAAACATGCTTTCACCCTAAACATGGAAAAACCCGCTCAAACTCGCACTAATCGGCACGAAATCACGAGGGAATGTAGGACAAAGGTAGAGTATCCATCCCCCTACCACCACCGATGATCTCGCCTGCCGAAAATGCCAAATCCTTGCCAAAAACATCACACGAACCCCGCCAAAGCTTCAAATCCACGGAACGGGATCGCGCCAACGCCACACCTCGTTCCTCGCACCTTCACACTCCACGACGCCTCCACGCCGTCTCCACATCATCCCCGAGCCTCCTCCGTCGGCCATAGGAGCAGAGGGGGAAAGAGGAGAGAGAACGGAGGGGGATAGAGTGAGCTCGGTGGAGAGAGGACAGAGAGGGTGGAGAGGGTTAAAAAGAAAAGAAAAAAAGAAATTATGAATATTTTTGAAATTCAATTTTTGGCCCAAAATTATAAAAAATCAGATAAATGCAGAAAAATAACCTCCGCGATCCTCGAAAAGAGCACAATGCACATGCAATGTCCTGGAGTCTGAAATATCAACGGTTCACCTTCCACGGCGATCCGATGATAAATCAGCCCGAAAAATCGATTCAAAGGCCAAACTCCACTCGGGATCCGCAAAAGCGCTCCGAAAGTTCTCAGATTCCTATCCGAAAGATCCTGGGTATTACATCCTCCCCTCCTTTTAGAAATTCCATCCTCGAAATTTGAGGACTTAACATGGAACAGGGAAGAACAACCCAACAGCTGGCAACGCTTCTCAAAGCTCCAGCCAAACCTCAGACACAAAACATGAAACATGATTCTCGGAAAACACAGCCAGAGGAACACTGCCAGACCATGATCACAGGCAAGATCATCATGCTCTGGATCGCAAAGCACATCAGTCCACAGAACGAGCATGGCACACAAAGGAACACAAGTCTGGCACCTCTAAATCATGGCATCATCGCTATCATCTCACAAATCAAGGAGACATGACCCATGCCACGAAACAACCACTGACAAAAACTCATGTTCGACAGACAATACAAGCATCATTTCTCACAAGGAAGACAATCATCTCAGCTGACTGCTATCACCCATTGGCTTCCACACCATGACAACAATCAAATCTGGCTCGCAGAACGCCAATGGCACTGCCGGACCAAAAGCACAGTCAAGTCGGTCCTCACTCAGGCATTACATCTGATTCGAGTTTCAAGCCAACACTATCATCTCAGGAGAGTACAGCAAAACCAACCGACAGGATCTCGGTCCACACAATTCCAAACTCAGACTCATAGGGAACTCCTCCCAAGCTGACCACATGCGCAAACCAACACATAACCTCATAATGGGCACCTGCCAATCCCTGGCTCTGTTCTTAACACAAAACCACGGGACACAACCACAAACTGGGTCACTTCAAGGCATAATCACAGCTGACCACATGTGTCACGTCCCGAGCGCAGAAGGAACCCGGTATCAAGATTGTCAAGCATATTACATATTGGGTCACTTCAGGGTGAATGAACGCTCAGTAGGAATTATATCTCAAGTACAAGCTTGCTTAAAGTAGATTACATATTACATGAATGCAAGTATAGCTATGCATGTGCGCAAGATAGTGATGAGAGTATAGTATCAAGAAATAACATAGATGAACTAGCAAGATTCCAAGATAATGATGTGAAGTATGTCAAGATTGTCAAGCATGTAAATATCACGTCAAGTCATGTGAACTGGCTATTATAATTTTGAGCAAGTAAATACCCAATCCGGGCCACGCATGTCATGTCAAGTCAAGTCAAGTACGAGATCATGGAATGTCAACAATCAAGAAAGTCATGCACTTCGGTGCAATGCCACACCGTGATTAATATAGCTCTCATGGGTACAAGTACTTTCCGGTGGTCCTCCCAGGACCAGATCGGGCCCTATATGCACTAGCATTTAGTCGTGTATATAATTTTTAGACATCCACTATAGTTTATAGCCAATATAGAATTTCAAAGAGTTTAGCCTTTGTAGGAACATAAGGTAGAATTCTGGAACATAGTTCAAGGACAGAACTTGAACAACAATGACATACCGATAAATCGCATGAAAAATGATGACATATCATGAAACTGGGTAATTGGCGTCAACTCAGTCGCCATCAATTACAGAAACAGCGCCCACTATAGTGGTCGCTCATTCCTGTGAACAGTACATGCACGAAGAATTTGCGACACTTCAAGTGGTCGCTCATTCATAATTAGCGTCCAGGGTAAGGTCACTAAAATAGTAAACTGTGCCCCCTGACTGGTCGCCAATTCCTTTTGGCGCCCAAGTCCTAGTCGCAGTTTCTAGACAAGAAACAGACTTCTCAAAAGTGGCCAAAAATAGCACTCTATTAGGGCTAAAGCAATACGTTTCTTCATAGTGACGTGACAAGTACAGGTTCTAGGGTTTTTAGGGTACAACCTGCTCGGATGCCTTGAGGGAATCCAAGGCTAGCGTAGTCTTACGGAGGTCTCAATGAAGAAAGTACCGGTCCGAAGGAAGGAATATCCCGCGGAGGGTCCAACCATCACCAAGAGTTGAGTGTGTGATCGATAGAAACAAAACAAAGACTCCATCTACGGATGTGAGATGAGAGTGTCAAAAGACCCGCGATATGGGCCAGAAAACTGATAAAAAAATTGAGAGAGCAAGAATCTGCGTCCAATCAGAAGTCGCTATATCTAGAAATATTGGCTCTTTGAAAAGTCGCTCAATCTTATTTTTAACAGAATTTCCAAGAAAATAATAAGAAGTAGCGACACCATGTACGGACGCTATTTCTAGAATTTTTTAGAAATCAATAAAACTTATTATATGTAGCGACCTTGTAAAGGGGCGCTCAATCTTTAAATAGTGTCCATTATTATATCGCAAATTTAGGATTTTCATATATTTTCTATTTTACAAATTGTTTTACAAATCAACGCCTCCATATAGGGGCGCTCATTCCTTAATTGGCGACTGTGTGACAGTCGCCCATTAGTTTTACAAGAACAAAATACTGTTCATTTCTTTTAATTGTACATGAATAGTAGTACTTTGCTATTTACATTGAATTTAAAGAAACTAAGGACATGGATAGCTAGAGAAAAATATAGGGAATCTAGAAGCATGCTCATGCAAAAATTTTAACGTAAGGTTTCATAGATATTGAATTTTTAAACATGGGTAATTATTAATTCTGTTTACAAGAAATAGAGGCAGGGGTAAGGTCGCACATTAAACTGCACCCTGAGGATTGTCGCTAATTTGAAACTTGCGACCTTCTGCCAGGTCGTTCATTAAAAGACGGCCAGTACTTGGTCGCTATTCTCATGCAGACAGAAAACTCGAACCGACTACGTAAACAGAATAGCATGAGATATGAAACTATGATGATTTGATTTATATGCATGCACTACACTTATACTATAGGTTTGTGCTTCAGTTCTTGAGAAAACATACCTTGTTTGGTTGATCTGGTCGACGGAATGAAGAGAAAAGAGAAATAAATAAGAACAGCAACTGCAACCGCAGCAGCAGCAGCGAACGTAGAAGAAAAGAGGAAGAAGCAAGGCTTCTTCTCGTTTGTAATAGCCGCAGGAACAACACTCGCTCGAAACAGCATGGAAAAGAGATGGGCTCTTCCCTTCGTTCACGGCAACAGGATGCAGCAACCAGGAAGACGACGACGACACCAGCACAATAGGAGGAGGACGTCGACGCAACAGAACTCCTTTCAACGCAGCAATAGCCTTCAGCCCGTTCGACGGAGGGCGTTATTTATAGGAAGAGATTCTAACAAAGGCTTTTTAGAGTCCTAATGGGAATTAATTTTCCTACGTAGCAATCTTACTTGGTCAAAAATTTCTATGTTAATCTCTTTATTACTATATCCACAGCCGCTATTCTGATTGAGGTTCAAAAACCCTAAGGCCATGCACGTTCGAACGTGATAAAAGGTTTTTGGGATTTAAAAACAACCATTTACATATTTTATATGTGTATATACTCCCTTTTTTTAACGTGGGAAGGGTTATGGGCGAAAGGCCCATTTGGCTAAGTTACAACTCACCTACGTGAGGCCCAATAATGATGGCTTGTGACTTGGATATTATATTTAGTTAAGTTGGGCCCCTTTGTCTTGTTTATTTATTATATTTTAATTGGTTTAGGAAGTTTTATTCCTATATTTTATCTGGGTTGCCACACTGTAATATCCCGGACCTTTCAGACACTTTTTCGTGGGTCCCGGATCTGATTTCTCAGAGTGTCCGGCTCCGTTGTGTCTGAAATTTTATTTCGGACATCTTTCGTGTTCGGATCGGCGCGATCCGGAGTTGTTTTGGAGGCCCGGAAGTGTTCCGCGACTTTTCCGTCCGTGTTTTCCGATTACCGGTGTGTGTTTCGGTAATTCCTTCGGAACCTTGTTGCGGGTGAACCGGGCAGTTCACCTAGGCGAGAGTGGTACCGTTGCGATCGGTGCGTTCCGAGAATCGCGGAAATGTAATTTTCTATTTTTCGGTATTTTCCGTAATTTCCAGATTTTCCTATAAATACCCTCATTTTTCTCTCTCTTCCCCACCCTCTTCTTCTTCTTCTTCTTCTTCCTCCTTTCTCCCCCACCGTGCGACGCCCTCTCTCCCTCTCTTCTTCGTCCGGCGAGCCCCTCCAGCTGCAGACGGCTGTGGGCGACGGCGTGGTGAGGACGGCGACGGTGAGGTGATCGTGGAGGCGTACGTGAACCGTGGGAGCTCAAGGAAGAACGAGGGTTTTCGAGCATTCTTTGCGATTCGTGGTTGATCCGGCGCGTCTCGGGACGCAATTGAGGTAGGGTGACGTTCCCTAGCCTCTAGCCTTCCTTTCCTGCGATTTGTAGGCCGAGGGGAGGCCGAGAGATGGGATTCCTTGCGGATTTGGGATTTTCCATGATTTGGGGAGAGCTCGCTTGATCTATAGATTTGATGCATGATTTCTTATTTTGATGGCCTAGAATCATGCTATGGGTCCCCAGGGGTCTTTCCCTTTGATTTTCCCCTCTCCGGTGGAGGCATGGGGGCGTGGCCAGTTTTTTTGGGTGTTTCCCACCGTTTCGCCCTCGGGCGGGTGTGACGGTCCTTCCAGTGACCGTCACACTATGTAACGCTCCCAGATGGGTGCGTTACAGCCCTGAGTGCAGCCAAGTGCGGTCTGTGGGCTGTGACGGTCCCATGATAGACCGCCACGGTGCTGTGACGCACCTAGGTTGGACCGTCAGGGGCGTCCGACCGTTGGCTGCCGACCGTTGGTTTTTGACCGTTGGGGGTCAAGGCATGTGACACACCTGGCTTGGTGCGTCACAGCCATGTGACGCCCCTATGTGGGTGCGTTAGAGCAGACGCATTCTCACGTTGTGACGCACCAGGGTTGGTCTGTTACATGCTGTGACGCACCGAGTGGCACACGTCACAGCTGTTCTCTGTTGCCTCGTGACGCACCAGGGTAGGCGCGTCACAGACTGTAACGCACCATGGTAGGTGCGTTACACCCTGTTTTGCACCGAGCATGTGACGCCCCTGCGTTGGGCCGTCAGGTGATTGTGACGGTCCTGCCTAGACCGTCAGAGCCTGTGACGCATCTAGGGTAGACCGTCAGGCTCTGGGTTGCCCCAGGTGGTTTGCAACCCCGTTTCTGTTCCGACCTTGGTCACAGTGCGACGGTGCCGGTACGTGGGGCGGTCCCCGTACGTTGTCAGATGCGGACGATGTTTTCCGTTGACTTGATAGTCTACTCCGTAGTGACCTTCCACTAGTCGTAGCCTGCTTACACGCGTGTGGTCCCACCAGGGAGTGGTGGAGAGGCTACCCTGAGGACGGTTTTAGACTAGTTTCTGTCGGGCCCCTCGTCGGTAGCAAGAGTCTGGCTCCAGGGGAAAACCAGTTAGAGGCCAGACCTAGGACGTACGGTCTATGTGTGCACACGTAGTTGGGGGCGGTTGGACCCACGCTGACGGGCGTGACCCCAGCTAGTCACTCGTTTGTGGTTACTTGTTCGGTGTTCGTGCCTTTGGTAGTAGCTACCACGTCAGGCAGTTCACCTGCGATGCGGTGTAAGACGTCAGGGGACGCTATCGGCTGTGCTTCTAGTAGGAGGTACTCCTGTCGGGTCGGGAGTGTCAGACTGTCAGCACTTGCGACTTCGACCTTCGGGTTTTGTCGTGTTGACCGTGGTGCTCCGGTCGTTTCACCGTGGCACGTGTGTCAATTTTCGTGCCGTGGGAGCGGTGTTTTGTAGATTGCAGGGCTTCCTTTTCTGAGGTACTCGCTTACTACTAGCGTAGCGATTTCTCCGTTTGCGAGGTAGGGTTCGAGTGATCCCTACTGAGTCTTGTTCCGAGACTCATTCCATGCTCGTTTTCACCGTGTTTCAGGTGAGTCGCGGCCTCAGGGGAGCGCGTCTGAGGCTCATCGTGGTTCAGGTGCCCAGCGTTAGTGCCAGAGGTCAGAGCCGGGGTATGGCTGTGGACGCACTAAAATTCGCTTATTCAGGTGGTTCGTCTATTGAGTGCGTGGGCGTGCCAGTCACAAAGTGACAATTTGTTCGGGCTCCGAAGAGCCCATGGTGCGCTCGATCTGACTCGGTCAGACGATTGTGTGGTTCGTGTCGGGATAAAAACCCGCCGTGCCATAAAGGTCACGGCGTCATTTACATCCCCCGTACGAGGGAACACCCTTGATTAATCATCGAGATTCAGGGTCTCATGGCCAAGAAATTAATTGCATGAAAGGTCTATTACGAGGTATTGAAATTCTCACGCGAGGGCGAGAAGAAAACCATTCGCGGTCATGTCGATCGTGTACTGACCATTTAATGTTCGGACGAATGTCCGGCTCGAGAAAATCGTGGTTGTCACGGGAAAAACCGGAGCATATGTATGCCGGGATATGACAATTTTATTATCTAGAAGAACGGAGAACGCTCGGCTAAACCTCGATTAGAGCGGTCGGAAACCAGTAAATCTGTTGGCCCGGTGCAAGGGCAAGCTGCGACCATGCTGCGGTGGGCCCCCCGCG
Source organism: Amorphophallus konjac (assembly GCA_022559845.1). Classification (NCBI taxonomy): domain Eukaryota; kingdom Viridiplantae; phylum Streptophyta; class Magnoliopsida; order Alismatales; family Araceae; genus Amorphophallus; species Amorphophallus konjac. The sequence continues at coordinate 445,324,825 of CM040126.1, forward strand.
GTCGAGACAAGACTTGCATGAGCGTCATTAATATTTCCGGTGCAAAGGGGCAACGAGAGAATATCCCTTGAATCTGCTGAAAAGCCCTGTGTCTAGGGAAGCGGAAGTTCAAAACGTGTCGGTCATTCGGGAGACCGTTTAATATTCGGACGGGCGTCCGGCTTGAGAATATCGTAATCGTCGCAGGAGGACCTGGAACATATGTATGCTGTGATACGATAAATACATTATTCCGAGACACTGAAAGCATTCGGTTAAATCTCGGTTAGTGTAGCAGGAAACTATCGAATTTATTGGCCCGGTGCGAGATCGAGTCGGGACCATACCGGGGGTGCCTCCCGCGGTCCAAACGGGGTTTGCGTAGGCATCATTAATGTTCCCGGTGCTGGAGGGCGACGGGGAAGAGTCCCGGGACTAGGTTCCAAAACCAAAACACGTTCGAAGGAAGCGAGCTATAGGCCGAGGGTGTGGGTCAGACAATGACTATAATCGGGACGGACCCGAGGTCCAAGCACAGCCCACAAAGGCCTTATTGATATTCCTATGTATAGGGTCCAGGGATGACCGGAGCCATCTCGTTCCATTCAGATTTGTCGGTCATTCGTGGACCGCTTTATAATCGGACAAAGGTCCGTGTTGAGGGTACGACGTAAACAGAAATAAATCCGTACGAATGTATGCCGAGTCTACGGCAATTTCAATAAATGAGCGGAAACGGATCCCAATGGGAATGGGTCCGACTTGATGAACTATTGGCCCAGGACGATGTCGGACCACGGCCATGTTGGGATAATTCCCAAAGCCCGGACCCGACCCGCAAAGGCAGCGTTACTGTTCCCTTTACACCGGACCACGGGGAGAGACGAAGCTGCAGGGCAGATTTCATTATTTTTTTATTGTTCGAATTTCGATACTTTTGGTGGGTCTGTTGTTATTGTCTGTTTATTTTGTTATCATTTGTCTATTTATTATTTTCTTGTTGAGTTTATTATTATTATTACTTATTTCTTTATTATTGTTATCTATTTATTTTCTGGTGTGTTATCATTATTCATTTATTTATTCTTTGTTTATTTATTATTTATTGTTGAGTTCATTATTATTATTATTAACTATTTATTTTATTATTATTTATTACTGTTGTCTTGAGTTTATTATTGTTATTACTTATTTGTTTTATTATTATTTATTTATGTGTCGTTATTTTTGTTGAGTTCATTATTATTATTATTATTATTTATTTTTTTATTATTGGTTTATGTTTTATTGTTTTTTGTCGAGTTTATTATTATTATCACCCATTTATTTATTTTATTTCATAAGAAGAAAATGGCCATGGCTGGCCGCATACATCGGAGCACACATTCAAGCCCAGACGGGGGGTAAAAAAAAAGACTCAAGTGTAGAAGAAGGACGAGGAGACGAGGTGGGAGTTGGGGGTAATCGTCGCAGGAGGACCTGGAACATATGTATGCCGTGATACGGTAAATACGTGTAGCTGTACTTTTCTTTCTTGTCTCTGTACTAGTTGTGGACTACTGCTGTTGTTATTTTTATATCTCGTGGACCATGTATCATGTAAACTGTTAATTTATTTCCTGCTTAATAATACAACTGTTCATTTCTGTAATTATTTGTGATACTTGTGTAGTCTCCACACCATTCCTTTAACCCTTTCGAGTCTTCGGGCTCGTTGGTGGCGGTACGAGTCTCGGGTTATCGGGCCTTCCCGGTAACCGGATTCTTAGGTCGTTACACACACCCTCCCCCACTTAAAAGAATTTGGTCTCCAAATTCAATCTATATAGACGTGGGGGGTGTAGAGTACTTACGATTTTGGAATAACTCCGGGAATCTTTTCTTCATCGATTCTTCAGTCTCCCATGTGACTTCTTGTTCGAGATTCTTATTCCATTGAATCTTCACCATGGGAATAGTTTTGTTCCTCAACACATGAACCTCGCGAGCAAGGATCTTCAAAGGCTTTTGTTCATATGTGAGATCCTTTCGTATTACTAGATCATCATATTCTATGACGTGTGATGGATCATGAACATATTTCTTGAGCATAGAGATATGGAACACATTATGAACTTCAGATAACCAGGAGTAGATGATCATGCCAGCTTCCAACGAAATCAATGATAGAGGCTCGTAGCATGTCTTCTACAACTTGATTCGTTCTCTCGATCTAATCATCCGTTTGAGGATGAAAAGCAGTACTAAAGTTGAGTCTTGTCCCCAACGAATGTTGTAGACCCTTCCAAAAGTAAGAAGTGAAACGCTGGTCTCGGTCAGACACGATCAAAACAGGAATTCCATGCAGTCTAACGACTTCTTTGATGTATAGGGCGGCTAGGATATCAACAGACCATCGGCTCTTTATAGGTAAGAAGTGTGCCGACTTGGTCGATCGGTCTATGATAACCCATATTCCGTCATGTCCGCCTTTAAATTTAGACAAACCCATGATGAAATCCATGTCGATATCTTCCCACTTCAATTTGGGAATATCTAGAGGATGTAACTTTCCAGCGGGCTTTTGGTGTTCCGCCTTGACTTGTTGGCACGTGAGACAGCGAGAAACAAAGTCTGCTACCTCTCTTTTCATGTTAGGCCACCAAAAGGTCTGTTTCAAGTCATGATACATCTTGGTAGATCCGGGATGAATTATGTACCTTGATCGGTGAGCTTCTTCAAAAATCTTCTTCTTTAATTCCGGACAGTCTGGTAGACAAGTCCTTTCTCGGAATAATAATCGTCCATATGATGCTAGCTTGAAATCAGGTTGTTCTTTTAGCTTGGCCTTTATTTCTACTAGCATCGGGTCTTCATCTTGTAGCCCTTTAATTTCAGAAAGTAGGTCCGGTTGTATCCTCATGTGTGATAGAGTAATACACCTTTTCTCCTTGTCCGTACTTATATCCAGTTTAGAGAATTGCTCAAGCATCTTCCACTCTTGGATCATACAGTTGGCCAATAATGCTCTTGACTTTCGACTGAGGGCATCTGCTACGGGATTACCCTTTCCAGGATGGTATTGTATTGTGATGTCGAAGTCCTTGAGATACTCTATCTAACGGCTTCCTTTTGGGAGAATAAGTACTTGAGACTCTTATGATCGGAGTACACGGTGAATTATTCTCCATAGAGATAGTGCCTCCAGATCTTTAAAGAAAACACTACCGCGGCCAACTCTAGGTCATGCACCGGGTAGTTTTCCTCATGTTTCTTTAGTCGCCGGGAAGAGTAAGCAATGACTCTTCCTTGTTGCATTAATACACACCCGAGGCCAATACCAGATGCATCGATATATACCTCAAATTTCTCTCCTTCAGTTGGTAATGCCAAGACTAGAGCAGTTGTTAGATGATCTTTCAAGGCTTGAAAGCTCTTCTCGCAGTCTTCATTCCACTTATAAGGAATCTCCTTGCGGGTTAGTCTAGTAAGAAGAACAGTGATCTTGGAGAAGTCCTTTATGAATCGCCGATAATAGCCAGCTAGACCCAAGAAGCTACGAATCTCGGTAGCGTTGGTCGGCCTTTCCCAATTCTTCACAGCCTCGACTTTTGATGGATCCACATAAATTCCATCCCTCAAGATCACATGCCCTAAGAAAGACACTTCCTCGAGCTAGAAATCACACTTGCTAAGCTTGGCATAGAGTTGGTTCTTTCTTAGTATTTGCAATGTAGTTCTTAGATGTTCTTCATGATCTTCCTCTGTCTTTGAATATATCAATATATCATCAATAAAGACCACTATGAATTGATCTAGGTGAGGCCTGAATATGCTATTCATCAACTGCATAAAGGCTGCAGGGGCATTCGTTAGTCCAAACGGCATAATAGTAAATTCGTAATGCCCATACCTGCTTCGAAAAGCCGTCTTGTGAATATCCTCATCCTTTATTCTCAATTGATGATGTCCCGACCTGAGATCAATCTTCGAGAAGTACTTAGCTCCAGATATCTGATCAAACAATTCATCGATCATCGACAGTGGATACTTGTTCTTGATGGTAAGGTGGTTCAACTGCCGATAATCGACGCAAAGTCTCATCGATCCATCCTTCTTCTTTACAAACAGTACAGGCGCTCTGCACGGGGAAGTACTTGGCTTGATGAATCCTTTCTTCAAAAGCTCCATTAATTGTTCTTTCAATTCTTTGAGCTCGACAGGGGACATTCTATAAGGTGCCTTAGAAATCGGGCCAGCCCCAGGGATAAGGTCGATGGTGAAGGCCACTTCTCTTTGTGGGGGTAATCCGGGTTAAATCTTCCGGAAACACATCGAAAAACTCCCGAACCACTCGGATGTATTCTATCTTGGACTCCTTAACTTCCGTGGCAGACACAAATGCTATGAAAGCCACACACCCCTTTCTTAAGAGCTTACTAGCTCGGAGGGCCAAAATAAGGGGTGACTTGTTCCGACTCCGAGGACTAGTGTAGACAAGTTTCGAGAAATCCTTAAATGTTACCCTACCGTTTCGATAATCTACGATTGCCCTGTGTGTGGATAGCCAATTGGCTCCTAGTATGACATCATATCCGTCCATATCTAGGCATATTAGATCGGCAGGTAGATTTTGCCCGTTCACCATAACTTTACAATTTAGATAATGGTGTGAGATCTCAGATTCGTTTCCAAGAGGAGTAGAAATAACTAAATCTATCCATTCCGGTTCCATAGGTAATGGATCAACAAATCTTTTGGAAACAAAAGAATGAGTCGAGCCGGTATCAAACAAGACGTGAGCAGACTTAGAACAAATCTTTAATGTATCTTCCACAAGTCCACCTAAATCTTGCTCCACCTCTTGGAAAGCTTCGAGACGGCCTTGCTTCTTTGCCAGGCGTTTCTCATCATTAGCTTGATCATTAAGTAAAGGACAATCGGGAATCCGGTGATCGCAGCTCCCACATCGAAGACAAGCTCCCAATCTCCTCCAGCATTCCTCGGCCTTATGGCCGGCCTTGTTGCAGAGTTTGCACACCTCTTTGGAAGGTGTGGTAGTGATAGAGAAGGGCTTGTTATTCTTCTTAAATTTCTTCTCTTGGGAGGAATCTCCTCTATTGCTTGACCTCTTCTTATTGAATGTGGGTTTGAATGTGCCGGAGCTTGTAACATGCTCCTTCTGGTCTTTCCTATAGATCCGGTCAGATAGATCCGTGGCATCTTCTAATAATTGTGCGCGCCTTATCATCTTCGTATAGACTTGAATGTCCATCGGCGCCAGTTGGTTAATATAATGTGGCCGAAGCCTATTAAGAAATCACTGAGCCGTCATCTTCTCGGTACCCACTAGATGCGGTGCATACCTTGATAGGCGGGAGAATTGGGCCTCATACTCGGCCACTGATAGAGTCCTTTGCTTGAGCGCTGCAAACTTCGCGTCTTGCTTCTCTTGAATCTGGTCCGAGAAATATTTGCTATTGAAGTATTCTACGAACTCGCCCCAAGTGACGTGATCATGAGGCAGTGTTGTTTCTACCGATTCCCACCACAAGCAAGCATCCCGCTCTAGTTGGAAAGTCACTAATAACGCTTTTTCTTCATCTGTGCATTGCATAACATGGAATATTCTTTCTATCTCCTTAACCCAATTTTCGGCATCATCGGGGTGAGACGAGCCAGTGAACTTTGGCGGGTTCATATTACGGAAACTTCGGTGGAGATCTCACGCTCCACGATTTGTTCCGCCCTGCGCCACTTGTTGTAGCGCCTGAGTAAGACCTTGGACGGTGCGTTGCATATCGCACCCCACGTTTGGCAGCCATAGCCCTACAAGATTTAAGTAACTACGTTAATAATTGATGAACCAAGGGTCTTATATTCCTAAGTTAACTTAACCCATGGCTCTACCCATCTCACCGGTTAAAAGGTATAAATCTATCCTTGGACTTGATTTTCCTAGGAATTGAATATCCTAGGCTCTGATACCACAAAAACTGTCACGCCCCAAGCACGGAAGGAACCCGGTATGCGCGACGAATTTATATCATTCATGTCAATCAGAGCACGAGGTAATTCGACACATAAGACAGAGCGCGTAAGAGTAGAGATGATAAACCAAATCCTTTATTCCATTAATAACTTCAACTAGTTCCATACATAATCCTTCAAAGTAAAGGAATACTTAATGACAAACTAGACTCAATAAAAAGGAAAATACAATGATAAAGTCAAGAAAGATGAAAAGACACGATTGGATAACAGCTCCAGTAGTTGGAACGGCTCTACGCTCTTCACTCGTGTCCATTCCCATCCGAATGATCCTCGTCATCAGAATTACCTGAAAAATAGGGAAAAAACTAGGGTGAATGAACGCTCAGTAGGAATTATATCTCAAGTACAAGCTTGCTTAAAGTAGATTACATATTACATGAATGCAAGTATAGCTAAGCATGTACGCAAGATAGTGACGAGAGTAGAGTATCAAGAAATAACATAGATGAACTAGCAAGATTCCAAGATAATCATGTGAAGTATATCAAGATTGTCAAGCATGTAAATATCACGTCAAGTCATGTGAACTGGCTATTATAATTTTGAGCAAGTAAATACCCAATCCGGGCCACGCATGTCATGTCAAGTCAAGTCAAGTACGAGATCATGGAATGTCAACAATCAAGAAAGTCATGCACTTCGGTGCAATGCCACACCGTGATCAATATAGCTCTCATGGGTACAAGTACTTTCCGGTACTCCTCCGAGGACCAGATCGGGCCCTATATGAACTAGCATTTAGTCGTGTATATAATTTTTAGATATCTCCTATAGTTTATAGCCAATGTAGATTTCCAAAGAGTTTAGCCTTTGTAGGAACATAAGGTAGAATTCTGGAACAGAGTTCAAGGACAGAACTTGAACAACAATAACATACCGATAAATCGCATGAAAAATGATGACATATCATGAAACTGGGTAATTGGCGTCAACTCAGTCGCCATCAATTACAGAAACAGCGCCCACTGTAGTGGTCGCTCATTCCTGTGAACAGTACAGGCATGAAGAATTTGTGACACTTCAAGCGGTCGCTCATTCATAATTAGCGTCCAGGGTAAGGTCACTAAAATAGTAAACTGTGCCCCTTGACTGGTCGCCAATTCCTTTTGGCACCCAAGTCCTAGTCGCAGTTTCCAGACAGGAAACAGACTTCTCAAAAGAGGCCAAAAATAGCACTCTATGAGGGCTAAAGCATCACGTTTCTTCAGAGTAACGTGACAAGTACAGGTTCTAGTGTTTTTAGGGTACAACCTGCTCGGATGTCTTGAGGGAATCCAAGGCTAGCATAGACTTACGGAGGTCTCAATGAAGAAAGTACCGGTCCGAAGGAAGAAATGTCTCGCGGAGGGTCCAATCATCACCAAGAGTTGAGTGTGTGATCGATAGAAATAAAACATAGACTCCATCTACGGATGTGAGATGAGAGTGTCAATAGACCTGCGATATGGACCAGAAAACCGATAAAAAAATTGAGAGAGCAAGAATCTACGTCCAATCAGAAGTCGCTATATCCAGAAATAGCGGCTCTTTGAAAATCACTGAATCTTATTTTTAACAGAATTTTCAAGAAAATAATAAGAATTAGCGACACCGTGTACAGGCGCTATTTCTAGAATTTTCTAGAAATCAATAAAACTTATTATAATTAGCAACCTTGTAAAAGGGTGCTCAATCTTTAAATAGCGTCCATTATTATGTCGCAGATTTAGGATTTTCATATATTTTCTATTTTACTAATTGTTTTACAAATCAACGCCTCCATACAGTGGCGTTCATTCATTAATTGGCGAATGTATGACAATCGCCCATTAGTTTACTGATACGCATCGGGCAGGAATGTTTACAGGCACAAAATACTGTTCATTTCTTTTAATTATACATGAATAGTAGTACTTTGCTATTTACATGGAATTTAAAGAAACTAAGGACATGGATAGCTAGAGAAAAATATAGGGAATCTAGAAACATGTTCATGTAAAAAATTTAACGCAAGGGTTCATAGATAGTAAAATTTTAAACATGGGTAATTATAATTTCTGTTTACAGGAAATAGCGGCAAGGGTAAGGTCGCACATTAAACTGCACCCTGAGGACTGTCGCTAATTTGAAACTTGCGACCTTCTGCGCGGTCGTTCATTAATAGACGACCAGTACTTGGTCGCTATTCTCATGCAAATAGAAAACTCGAACCGACTACATAAGCAGAATAGCTGGAGATATGAAACTATGATGATTTGATTTATATGCATGCACTACACTTATACTATAGGTTTATGCTTCAGTTCTTGAGAAAACCTACCTTGTTTGGTTGATCTTGTAATATCCCGGACCTTTCGAATCCTTCTTTGTCGGTCCTGGATCTGTTTTCTCAGAGTGTCTGGCTTTGTTGTGTCCAAAATTTCGTTTCGGACATCTTTCGTGTTCAAATCGGCGCGATCCGGAGTTGTTTCGGAGGCCCGGAGTGCGTCCGCGACTTTTTCGCGTGTGTTTTCCGATTTCCGGTGTGTGTTTCGGCAATTCCTTCGGAACCTCGTTGCGGGTGGACCGGGTCGTTCACTTAGGCGAGATTGGTACCGTTGCGATCGGTACATTCCGAGGATCCCGGAAATGTAATTTTTATTTTTTTGGTATTTTCTGAATTTTCTATCAATATCTCTCATTTTCTCTCTCTCCCCCACCCTTCTCTTTCTTCTTCTTCTTCTTCTTCTTCTTCCTCCCACCGTGAGAACTGCCCCTCTCTTCCTCTCTCTCTCTCCCATTTCGACGCGGCGGGCCTCTCTCCGGCTGTAGACGGTGGCGTGGTGACGGCGCGACGACGTGGGCGACGGCGAGGCGAGCTCGTGGGCGTGCGGTGTCCGTGCGAAGCGTGAAGGAGCGGGGTTTCTAAAAGTTTTCATCGTGATTTATGGGCGATCCGGTGCGTCTCGGGGTGAAATTGAGGTAGGGTGACGTTCCCTAGCCTCTTGCGTTCTTTTCCCGTGATTTGTAGGCCGAGTGGAGGCCGAGAGACGGGGTTTCATGCCGGGTTTGAGTTTTCCATGATTTGGGGAGAGTTCGCCCGATCTATGGAATTGAGACGTGATTCGACGTTTTGATGGCCTAGAATCATGCTAGGGGTCCCCAGGGGTCTTTCCCCTTGTTTTCCCCCTCTCCTATGGAGGCATGGGGGCGTGGTTGATGTTTTTGTGCGTTTCACGTCGTTTTGCCGTTGGGTCGGTGTGACGGTCCTTTCAGTGACCGTCACACCATGTGACGCGCCCAGATGGGTGCGTTATAGCCCTGTTTTCGCCAACTGGGGGTCTGTGGGCTGTGACGGTCCCACGATAAACCGCCAGGGCACTGTGACGCGCCTGGGTTGGACCGTCAGGGACGATCTGACCGTTGGCTTTCGACCGTTGGTTTTGACCGTTAGGGGTCAAGGCCTATGACGCACCAGGACTGGCACGTCACAGCCTTGTGATGCCCCTGTGTGGGTGTGTTAGGGCAGACGCATTCCCACCCTGTAACGCACCAGAGTTGGTCTGTTACATTCTGTGTCGCACCGAGTGGCACGCGTCACAGTTTATTCCTTCGTACCTTGTAACGCACCAGGCTGGGTGCATCAGGCCTGTGACGCACCAGGGTAGGCGCGTCACAGTCATTTTTGCACTGAGCGTCTTACGCCCCTATGTTAAGTCGTCAGATGGCTGTGACGGTACAGCCTTAGACTGTCAGAGCCTGTGGCGCGTCTAGAGTAGACCGCCAGGCTCAGGGCTACACCGGGTGGTTCGTAGTCCCGTTTCTCTTACGATCGTGGTCGCCGTGCGACGGTGCTGGTACGTGGGATGGTCCTCTTACGTCGTCGGATGCGGACGTGGTTTTTCTGTTGACTTGAGAGTCTACTCCTTTAGTGACCCTCCACTAGTCGTAGCCTGCCTGCACGCGAGTGGACCCACCCGGGACTGGTGGAGAGGCTACCCTGAGGATGATTTTTAGGCTGGTTTCCGTCGGGCCCCTCGTCGGTAGCCAGAGTCCGGCTCCAGGGGAAACCAGTTAGAGGCCAGACCTAGGACGCATGGTCTGTGTGTGCACACGTGGTTGGGGGTAGTTGGACCCACGCCGACGGGCGTGACCCCAGCTAGTCACTTGTTTGTGGTTACTTGTACGGTGTCCGTGCCTATGGTAGGTGCTACCACGTTAGGCAGTTCACCTGCGGTGCGGTGTAAGTCGTCAGGGGACGCAACCGGCCTTGCTTCTAGTGGGAGGTACTCCGGTCGAGTCGGGAGTGTCAGACTGTCAGTCATTGTGACTTCGACCTTCGGGTTTCGTCGTGTTGGCCGTGGTGTTTCGGTCGCTTCACCGTGGCACGTGTGTCGGTTTTCGTGCCGTGAGACAGGTGTTTTGTAGATGGCATGGCTTCCTTTTCCGAGGTACTCGCTTACTGTTAGTGTAGCGGTTTCTCTGTTTGTGAGGTAGGGTTCGAGTGATCCTTACTGAGTCTTGTTCTGAGACTCATTCCCTGAGTGTTTTCACCGTGTTTCAGGCGAGGCGCGGCTTCAGGGGAGCACGTCTAAGCCTCAGTGTGGTTCAGGTGCCCAATGTTAGTGCCAGAGGTCAGAGCCGGGGTATGTCCCGTGTAGCTGTACTTTTCTTTCTTGTCTCTGTACTAGTTGTGGACTACTGTTGTTATTTTAATTGTTATTTTATGGACCATGTATCATGCAAAATGTTAATTTATTTCCTGCTTAATTATATAATTATTTAATTTCTGTAATTATTTATGATACTTGTGTAGTCTCCACACCATCCTTTTAACCCTTCCGAGTTTTCGGACTCGTGGGTGGCGGTGCGAGTCTCGGGTTATCGGGCCTTCCCGGTAATCGGATTCTCGGGTCGTTAGAGCTGGTATCAGAGCGCGGTTGTGGGATTATACGAGAATCATAAGTAATTATGGTGGTCCACTAGTCCACAGCGATGATGTACAGTTGAGGCTGGCATCGGGTATCGTGCATTTTTCTTGACCTTGCCGTTTCTGTGTTTTCTATCTTTTGCTTCAGGTGCGAGTATGGCGCCGAGGCGGGCGACTTGCTCTCAGCAGGGGCAGTCGGTTGGAGGTCAGGAGATCCAGTAGGAGGTTGAGTAGGAGCAGGAGGAGCAGAGTAGAGTGCCACTAGTGGCCACTGAGGCAGCGGATGCTGCGAGGGTTCCGGGGGCCGAGGATTTCTTCCGTGGCATGTACCAGCTTATGTCGCAGTAGTTCGGCGGAGAGGCTGGTGAGGGCTCGTCGATCAGGGGTGGGCCAGGCCGAATAGTGAGGGATTTCATGCAGTTCCATCCACCTTTCTATGGCGGTTAGCCATACCCTGATTTAGCGCGAGATTGGCTCGATGAGATGGAGCGGGTGTTCAGTTCCGCGCGGTGTGCTGCAGAGGACAGGGTGATGTTGGCCTACAACCAGTTGCAGGGTACGGCTCGAGCGTGGTGGTCTTCCGAGTGGAAGACATCTTTTCAGCTTCGTCCACTTAAGCAGATTGCGTGGAGCGACTTTGTCAGCGCTTTTGAGCGTACGTACTGTCCAGAGAATATTGCTACGCAGCGGATGCATGAGTTTTTTAAGCTGGTCCAGGGAAACATGTCTGTGTTGCAGTAGAGGGCCTGATTTGTAGAGCTGGGTCGGTATGTACCTCATATCATGGAGCATGAGAGGGTGAAGACCACACAGTTCGTACAGGGCTTGAGGCAGGAGCTGAGGCACCATTTGATCGCGAACGCTGCCATCGATTTGGAGACAGCGTCTCGCGTAGCGGCTTCCTTGGAGATAGATATGCAGAGGACTCGAGGACCGATTAGCCAGGGGCAGTCTTTGTCGGGTCGCATCCAGTAGTCAGTTACCCAGCAGCATGGTTCTTTTCAGCATTCGTCGGGTGGTTCAGGAGCGCCGGCACCAGCAGCGTCAGTGACGGGATCTATGTCTTTTGGCTCGAAGGTCAAGAAGTTCCTCGGGAAGAGTTTCTGAAGGAAGAAGAAGGGAGGCCGTGAGCAGCAGGCATCCTCGGGCAGTGTATAGCAGCCGATTCCTTTTCAGCGTCAGGGATCAATGGGTGGATCGCGAGGACCGTGTCCGCGGTGTAGCGAGTTCCATCCAGGCAGGCAGTGCACGGCGCCGATTGTTTGTTTTCAGTGTGACCAGCCAGGGCATATGACGCGTGACTGTCCTCAGAAGCAGCAGTAGCAGTAGTTTCCTCAGCCGCAGCAGTTTCTCCAGCAGCAGAGGCCATAGCAGCAGCAGTAGCAGCAGGGACAGTATCCGCCGCTACCCAGGTCAGTGAGTGTGGGAGGCAGGCAGGGAGCTCGAGGCCAGATTACACACATGACCAGGGTAGAGGCAGTGGCGTCGCAGCTCGTGGAAGGTACCGTCTAGATTTTGGGTTGTGCGGCTCGGGTTTTGTTTGATTCTGGCGCGTCTCATTCGTTTATTTCAGAGGATTTCGCACTGAGTATCGAGGAGCCGGTGACCCAGTTGTCCTGTGATTTGGCAGTGGAGTTACCTTCGGGTGATTTTATGATCACTCCGTATTGTTTCGATGAGGTTCCAGTGTGGGTTGAAGGGCGGAATTTACCGGCCAGGCTCTATGCGTTGCCGCTTCAGGACTTTGATGTGATTTTGGACATGGATTGGCTCGAGGCACATCATGCGTTGGTGGATTGCGGCTCAAAGAGGGTTTATTTTTGGCGACTTCGTGGACCCACCTTCTATTTCCAAGGTATCAGGTCTTCCTCTTCCCGTTTTCTTATTTCTGCGATTCGAGCTCGTCGTATACTTGATGCGGGTTGTGAGGGTTTTCTCGCCTCTGTGGTCTTGGTAGACCAGCCATGCCCGGATGTCGAGGACATTCCGGTGGTATGCGAGTTTCTCGATATTTTTTCGGAGGACTTACCTGGATTGCCTCCCCAGCAGGAGATTGATTTTACGATCGAGATTGTGCCGGGTACGGGACCTTTGGCGAAGCCTCCCTACCGTATGGCTCCCGCTGAGTTAAGAGAGTTGAGGGCGCAGTTGCAAGAGTTGCTGACCAAGGGTATATTCGTCCTAGCTTTTCCCCTTGGGGTGCGTCAGTGTTGTTCGTGAAGAAGAAGGACGGTAGCTTGCGGTTGTGCATTGACTACCGGCAGCTGAATGGAGTGACCATTAAGAACAAGTATCCGTTGCCACGGATTGATGATTTGTTCGACCAGCTTCAGTCTGCTCGAGTGTTCTCGCGGATTGATTTGCGGTCTGGTTACTATCAGCTGAGGATTTGTGAGTCCGATGTGGAGAAGACTGCGTTCAGTACGAGGTACGGGCATTATGAGTTTCTGGTAATGCCGTTCGGGCTCACCAATGCCCCCGCAGCCTTCATGGACTTGATGCAGAGGGTGTTTCGTCCCTATCTGGAACAGTTCGTGGTCGTATTTGTTGACAACATCCTTGTCTATTCGCGGTCTGCCGAGGAGCACGCGTACCATTTGGGTGTGGTGCTGTAGACGTTGCGGGATCACCAGTTGTATGCGATGCTCAGTAAGTGCGAATTCTGGCTTCGTGAGGTGCACTTTTTGGGGCACGTGATCTCTGGTGATGGTATTTCCTTGGATCCCGCCAAGGTCGAGGCAGTAATGCAGTGGCCGAGGCCGAGGTCTGTGACGGAGATCCGGAGTTTCTTGGGGCTTGCGGGCTATTATCGACCGTTTATCCAGGACTTTTCTCGCATTGCGGCCCCGATGACCAAGCTTACGCGGAAGGATGTGCCATTCGTCTGGTCCGATGAGTGTGAGCAGAGCTTCAGGGAGCTGAAGAGATTGCTCACCTTGGCTCCGGTGTTGGTTTTACCTTCTGGGTCGGGAGGTTTTGTGGTGTGTACATATACTTCCTGGGTCGGATTGGGTGCTGTGTTGATGCAGCATGGTAGAGTGGTGGCCTATGCATCTCGGTAGCTGAAGCCCCACGAGGAGAACTATCCTACCCATGACCTGGAGGTGGCGGATGTGATCTTTGCGCTGAAGATCTGGAGGCATTATCTGTACGGTGAGAAGTTCGAGGTGTTCACTGACCATCAGAGTTTGAGGTATGTGTTCACGTAGAGGGACCTTAACCTCAGGCAGAGGCGTTGGATGGAGTTTATGAAGGATTATGACTTCACCATGTCTTATCAGCCGGGCAGGATGAATGTCATCACCGATGCTTTGAGTCGGAAGGTCGCGGTCAGTGCCTTGATGTTGAGGAAGTGGAGGCTCTGGGAACAAGTGCCCGATGTGTCATTCAGGCTCAAGATTCCTCAGGAGCCAGGGTTAGCAGTGCTTGCAAGTCTGACTGTCACGTCTGCTATCCGCCGTCAGGTGACAGAGGCTCAGGATGCAGACCCTGAGTTGCCCCGGATTTTGGCCATGCTGATGTGGAGCTCGGTGAGGACGGTGCTGTGAGGTTTCGTGGCAGGCTGTACGTCCCAGCTAAGGAGCAGGTTCGTCGTGCGGTGTTGCGCGAGGCTCATGGGAGCAGGTACACCGTACACCCGGGTGCGACGAAGATGTATCGGAACTTGCGAAGACAGTTCTGGTGGCCTGGCATGAAGAGGGATGTTGTCGAATTCGTAGCCAGGTGCCTGACCTGTCAGCAGGTGAAGGCAGGGCATTAGCAACCAGGAGGTACACTTCAGCCCTTGGATGTTCCCGCGTGGAAGTGGGACCACGTGACCACGGATTTCGTTGTGGGATTGCCGAGGACTCCTAGTGGGCAGGATAGCATTTGGTTGCTGGTGAATAGGCTGACGAAGGTGACTCAGTTGTTTCCGATCAAAGTCAGCTGGAGTGTGCCTAAGTTGGCTCGTCTTTATGTGGAGCGGATAGTTCCGTTGCATGGAATTCCCATGTCCATTGTGTCGGACCGGGATCCACATTTCACTTCTGGATTCTGGAGAAGTTTCCAGCGAGCTCTGGGCACGAACTTGGCATTTAGCTCGGCGTACCATCCTCAGTCTGATGGTCAGTCCGAGAGGACCATTCAGACTTTGGAGGATATGCTGAGGTCCTGCTGCCTGGAGTGGCAGGGGAGTTGGTTTCACCACCTTCCGTTGATGGAGTATGCCTACAACAACAGCTATCCTTCGAGCATCGACATGGCTCCTTATGAGGCGTTGTATGGGCGTCCGTGTCTGACTCCACTGGATTGGTTTGAGGTTGGTGAGCGTGTTTTGACGGGACCGGAGTTGGTGCAACAGTGTGTGAATGTTGTGCACTTGGTTCGTCAGAACATGTTGACGGCCCAGAGTCGGCAGAAGAGCTATGCTGACCGGAGGAGGCAGCCTCTCGTTTTCACCGTGGGCGATCGTGTGTTTTTGAGAGTTTCTCCGATGAAGGGGGTGATGCATTTTGGATAGCGTGGGAAGCTGAGTCCCCGCTATATTGGTCCTTTCCTCATTATGGAGCGCATGGGTGAGGTAGCCTATCGGCTGCAGTTACCCTCTGAGTTGGCGTCGGTGCATGACGTGTTCCACGTCTCAATGTTACGGAAGTATAAGCCCGATGACTCTCATGTGCTTGAGGATTCTGTTTGGCCTGAGGTGACTCCAGATCTTTCTCTCCCAGAGTTTCCCGTCCGCATTGAGGATAGGCGAGAGCAGCGCCTGCGGAACAAGGTCATCCCCTTGGTCAAGGTGGTGTGGCAGCGGCACTCTGGTGGTGAGGCTTCTTGGGAGCATGAGGACGAGATGCGTCAGTAATTCCCTTACTTGTTCGAGTGAGTCTTCCTCTTCTTCCCCTGGGCTTTGTTCTTGAATTTCGAGGACGAAATTCCTTTAAGGGGGGAGGGCTATAATATCTCGGACCTTTCGGATCCTTCTTCGTGGGCCCTGGATCTGTTTTCTCGGAGTGTCTAGTTCTGTTGTGTTTGAAATT
Source organism: Amorphophallus konjac (assembly GCA_022559845.1). Classification (NCBI taxonomy): domain Eukaryota; kingdom Viridiplantae; phylum Streptophyta; class Magnoliopsida; order Alismatales; family Araceae; genus Amorphophallus; species Amorphophallus konjac. The sequence goes on from CM040126.1 coordinate 445,340,743, forward strand.
TCATTTTGGCCATCTTTCGTGTTCGGATCGGCGCGATCCGGAGTTGTTTCGGCGGCCCGGAGTGCGTCCGCGACTTTTTCGCGCGTGTTTTCTGATTTCCGGTATGTGTTTCGGTAATTCCTTCGGAACCTCGTTGCGGGTGGACCGGGTCGTTCACTTAGGAGAGAGTGGTACCGTTACGATCGGTGCGTTCCGAGGATCTCGAAAATGTAATTTTTATTTTTTTGGTATTTTTTGGATTTTTTAGATTTTCTATAAATATCTCTCATTTTCTCTCTCTCCCCCACCCTTCTCTTTCTTCTTCTTCTTCCTCCCACCGTGAGAACCGCCCCTCTCTTCCTCTCTCTCTCTCTCCCATTTCGACGCGGCGGGCCTCTCTCCGGCTGCAGCCGGCGGCGGGCCGATGGCGCAGCGACGTGGGCGGCGGCGAGGCGAGCTCGTGGGCGTGCGGTGTCCGTGGGAAGCGTGAAGGAGCGGGGTTTCTAAAAGTTTTCATCGTGATTTGTGGGCGATCCGGCGCATCCCGAGGCAAAATTGAGGTAGGGTGACGTTCCCTAGCCTCTTGCGTTCTTTTCCTGTGATTTGTAGGTCGAGGGGAGGCCGAGAGACGGGGTTTCATGTCTGGTTTGGGTTTTCCATGATTTGGGGAGAGTTCGCCCGATCTATGGAATTGCGCCGTGATTCGGCGTTTTGATGGCCTAGAATCATGCTAGGGGTCCTCAGGGGTCTTTCCCCTTATTTTCCCCCTCTCCTATGGAGGCATGGGGGCGTGGTTGATGTTTTTAGGCATTTCACGCCGTTTTGCTGTCGGGTCGGTGTGACGGTCCTTCCAGTGACCGTCACACCATGTGACGCGCCCAGATGGGTGCGTTACAGCCCTGTTTTAGCCAACTGGGGGTCTGTGGGCTGTGACGGTCCCACGATAGACGGCCAGGGCGCTGTGACGCGCCTGGGTTGGACCGTCAGGGATGATCTGACCGTTGGCTTTCGACCGTTGGTTTTGACCGTTGGGGGTCACGGCATGTGACGCACCAGGACTGGCGCGTCACAGCCTTGTGATGCCCCTGTATGGGTGCGTCAGGGCAGACCCATTCCCACCCTGTAACGCACCAGAGTTGGTCCGTTACAGTCTGTGACGCACCGAGTGGCACGCGTCACAGTTTATTCCTTTGTGCCTTGTGACGCACCAGACTGGGTGCGTCAGGCCTGTGACGCACCAGGGTAGGCGCGTCACAGTCATTTTTGCACTGAGGGTCTGACGCCCCTGTGTTAAGCCGTCAGATAACTGTGACGGTCCAGCCTTAGACCGTCAAAGCCTGTGGCACGTCTAGAGTAGACCGCCAGGCTCATGGCTGCACCGGGTGGTTCGCAGTCCCGTTTCTCTTCTGACCGTGGTCACCGTGTGACGGTGCTGGTACGTGGGATGGTCCCCGTACGTCATCGGATGCAGACGTGGTTTGTCAGTTGACTTGAGAGTCTACTCCTTCAGTGACCCTCCACTAGTCGTAGCCTGCCTGCACGCGAGTGGACCCACCAGGGAGTGGTGGAGAGGCTACCCTGAGGATGATTTTTAGGCTAGTTTCCATCGGGCCCCTCGTCGGTAGCCAGAGTCCGGCTCCAGGGGAAAACCAGTTAGAGGCCAGACCTAGGACGCATGGTTTATGTATGCACACGTGGTTGGGGGTAGTTGGACCCACGCCGACGGGCGTGACCGCCGCTAGTCACTTGTTTGTGATTACTTGTATGGTGTTCGTGCCTCTGGTAGGCGCTACCACGTTAGGTAGTTCACCTGCGGTGCGGTTTAAGTCGTCAGGAGATGCAACCGGCCTTGCTTCTAGTGGGAGGTACTCCGGTCGAGTCGAGAGTGTCAGACTGTTAGTCGTTGCGACTTCGACCTTCGGGTTTCGTCGTGTTGGCCGTGGTGTTTCGGTCGCTTCACCGTGGCACGTGTATCGGTTTTTATGCCGTGAGACAGGTGTTTTGTCGATGGAAGGGCTTCCTTTTTCGAGATACTCGCTTACTGCTAGTGTAGCGGTTTCTCCATTTGCGAGGTAGGGTTTGAGTGATCCCTACCGAGTCTTGTTCTGAGACTCATTCCATGCGTGTTTTCACCATGTTTCAGGCGAGGCGCGGCTTCAGGGGAGCGCGTCTGAGGCTCAGCGTGGTTCAGGTGTCCAGCGTTAGTGCCAGAGGTCAGAGCTGAGGTATGTCCCGTGTAACTGTACTTTTCTTTCTTATCTCTGTACTAGTTTTGGACTACTGTTGTTATTTTAATTGTTATTTTGTGGACCATGTATCATGCAAAATGTTAATTTATTTCCTGCTTAATTATATAACTGTTTAATTTTTACAATTATTTGTGATACTTGTGTAGTCTCCACACCATCCTTTTAACCCTTCCGAGTTTTCAGACTCGTGGGTGGCGGTGCGAGTCTCGAGTTATCGGGCCTTCCCGGTAATTGGATTCTCGGGTTGTTACAGATCTGGTCGACGGAATGAAGAGAAAAGAGAAATGAATAAGAACAGCAACTGCAACCGCAACAGTAGTAGCAGCGAATGTAGAAGAAAAGAGGAAGAAGCAAGGCTTCTTCTCGTTTGTAATAGCCACAGGAACAACACTCGCTCGCAATAGCAAGGGAAAGAGATGGGCTCTTCCCTTCGTTCATGGCAGTAGGATGCAGCTACCAGGAAAACGACGACAACACCAACACAATAGGAGGAGGATGTCAACGCAACAGAACTCGTTTGAACGCAGCAATAGCCTTCAGCCCGTTCGACGGAGGGCGTTATTTATAGGGATAGATTCTAAGAGAGGCTTTTTAGAGTCCTAATGGGAATTAATTTTCCTACGTTGCAATCTTACTTGGTCAAAAATTTCTATGTTAATCTCTTTATTACTATATCCACAGCCGCTATCATGATTGAGGTTCAAAAACCCTATGGCCATGCACGTTCAAACGTGATAAAAGGTTTTTGGGTTTTAAAAACAACCCTTTATGCATTTTATATGTGTATATACTCCCTTTCTTTAACGTGGGAAGGGTTATGGGCTAAAGGCCCATTTGGCTAAGGGTTGAGGCCCAATAATGATGGCTTGTGAGTTGGATATTATATTTTGTTAAGTTGGGACCCTTTGTCTTGTTTATTTATTATATTTTAATTGATTTAGGAAGTTTTATTCCTATATTTTATCCGGGTTGCCACAACACGGCTTATCGTGCCAACCGCTCGTAGCTTACCAACAAGGACTCACAAACAATCTCTCGGAAAAATGCATCTCTAAGACCACGATCGCGTCCCGTGAGCACAACTTCCAAGAATTATTGAAAAGGGGTACTCATTTAGCAAATTCGCCGACATATTTCCCCAAGTCTCACACCTGCCAGTGCCAACAACCATAATGCCTCAAACAACGGCATGGCAACCAACATCATCAAGGCACACATGGCCAAGATAATCTCACACCGAGGAAACAATCCTCTCGGCTGGTCAGAATCTCTGACCCTACGATCCTCGACCTGTGGGTTATGACCTCACACGCTTCCGCTGCGCACTCGACAGAACGCACACAGGCATCATGGACAACTCGGCATCCGCATCTCAGCACACCTCTCGGCGCCACCGCAATTCACTAAACTGCAACATACCATGCCTCGAGCGTCGATCCTGCCAACTGTCGATCACAAGCTGCCGTAGCGCAAACCATCGTGCCAAGAGCCACAACATAAACCATAATAAACACCAACCTCAACACAACCTCAAAACAATGCCACAAGACCAGATGAGAAAGTCAAGCTCGGCCAACAACAGCTCACAAGGAAGAAATCCTTAGCTCGCCCAAGCACTCTCTTAATCAGGGCATCCATCCTGCCACCTTAAACTACAACCTCGGCACCTCAGGGCCTGACCAAACCTCAAGTTAGGATGGCCCAAGCGACGGTGATCTCCACCGGAGAACATGCACGGCCATCACACCATCAATAATTCCATCAGCCACCTGGCCACGCCACAGAAAGCTCGAACACCACACCACAGACTCACACCTGCCGGCAAACTCTTCCCAGCGCAGCACAACTGGGACCAATCATCTCGACGAAAGATGACTCTCCATCACATTTCTCAGGTCCCGCGCCAACATTCTGATGAAAACAAAACCACCTTCACAGCGCCAATACAGCGCACACAAGCTCTCACGCGAGAAGCAAAGCGGTAAAGAAACATAAAACCTATGCCAACTGCCGACTGTACTGGACCTTATGGACTCTGATCACTGCAATATCTAAAATTCCCATGTACTTTCCACACCACTCATTTTTATACCAACTGTAACGACACAGCATCCGGATACATGGTAAACCCGATACCACTTGGATCCTGAGACGCCACCCATGAGCTGTAAGGCTCCGAAGGGTTAGAAAGGTGTGTGGGGAGTACATTGAACTTCAAGATACTGCAATAACAACAATTATATCACTATGATCAAGACTGTTAAATTAACAGAAATAAAATTACATTTTTAATTAAACAAATTAACTACAACAGCTAACAGAGCTACAACAGACCGAACAGAGCTAACAGGGTCCAGTCCAACTAAAGTACAGTCCACAGGAAAGAGAAACGTACTCTCAAGTCGGGGGAAGCCCGACACTGGCAAAGTTGGCACTAAGAACCACCGCACTGTGCCTCCAAACCACGAGGAAGAACAGCTACACTTGAAAAGTCAGGGGTGAGCTTCGTCTCATTGGCTCAGTAGGGGTCCCGCGGATCCCCACCACGAAACAACAACGGACAACAGTGCTAATCAACAACAACAATAGTAATAGGAACATGAGTAGGAAGAGCAAAAGTAAAGAGGAAAGTCATACTAAACAGAAACACGGCAGTCGATAGAACCTCGGCCCTCTAAACTACTCCTAATGGCAATAGAAGTACATCTCGATCGCACAATCGGGGATGTCGACCCACCGATAAACCACGAAATCCCTATCGTGAAGGCCTATGGAAACAGACAAAGGCCCCACTAAGACCTACATGGCCCAGAGGTACGGTTCACGACTTCGCTGTCGTGCCTCCTACACTGTCTACGGGTAGAACCACGGTAATCCTCTACCGGCATCCTAGACCTTAATGTCGAAAGAACACAAAAACCACTCGAGGAATTACGTCATCGCATACGTAGACCAAACTACGAGTGTCACAAAAATGAAACCACTAGAACCACACATCAGGAGGCTCACGCTGTCAAGTGCTAGGAGTACTTGCCCACAAGAAGAAAAGACCGGATGCGTCCATTGACGTCTTAATCCGTGCCTCAAGTGTCTAGCGCCCCAGGCGGAAATTGAGACACTGTACAAGTAACCAAGGAACAACAACAAGGACTAGTCAGGGTCATGCTCGTCCGCGCAGGTCCAACGTCCCTGACCACGTGTGCACACACAGGTTCAATGCCTTGAGCCAGGCCTCTAGCTAGTTCCCCCCCCCCCCCCCCGTCGGACTCTAACAGGAAGGCAAGGGGCCCACAGAAATTAGCCTACAAATCGTACATCGGGACTGCCCCGCCACCTCTCCCAGGTGGGCCGACCCCAGGGTCGTCAGGCTATGACTAGTGGGTTAAACACTCGATGTAGAGACTGTCGAAACGAAAGCACCGAAGTACAGACAGGTAACGCACGCACCTGTCCACAATAGCTCGGAACACAAGGTAGCACAATGCCACCGGACTCAGGACAGTCAACTAGACCTGCTAATACAATGATCCTTGAATCACACAACTCAGGTCAAGATCATCGCACAAAGCGGCAACAAGCTGACAAATCAGCCTAGTCCCTGGGTCAAGATCATTATTCGAAGAACATTGCGCTGTGCGAGGACAATCCTCCTCACCCACGCAAAGACACGATGACTAGATCTAGCATAACAAAAAGTCGAAGCAAGTATGATCATCCTGACCCTCTAGATCACTTGGGCATGCTAATCGAGAAACATCGATTGATCCGAATACCCAAAAACATAGTCTTGGCCCTCACGAGACATCCAAGACATTCATAAGGCCAAAGGTCGACCAAAGGATCACAACCAGGTCGACCAAAGGCCAAAACAGATGAAACAGGTAGGCCGCGATTGTCAACAAACCGCTACTTACAAGCAGAACCAAGTCGCGATTGAGATCAAACTGCTTCTTGCGGGGGAAGAAGACCGCGGTTGCCACATGACCACTTCTTCCAGGACGCGGTTAAGTGCAGACCGCCTCTTGCCCATGAACGAAAAACATGGAAATCAATAAATGGCATCGACGCTACACGAAGTGGTGTCGACACCGACTAGAACGTGGTTGAGGGATAACTGCTACCATCAAGTAGCGGTTCTCAGTAGACCGCCTTTTAAATGGAGTTACAAAAGTAGGCTAAAAGTAGATAACACCAAACCGCTATCAATGAGGGTTTCCCAAGACGCGGGTCCACCCCAACCGCTACCTGAAGGTAGCGGTTGATCGCCGACCGCGACTTCAACCGCCTCACCTACACTGCCTACGGTGCACAAAAAGAGAACGCGGTTCGATCCAAACTACTTTCATAACCGAGAGAAGAACGTGGTTCCTGGGTCGACCGCGTCTTTCTTCCGGTCCAAAATTGTAAAACCTCACAAAACCCGATAATTCCAGGCCCCAATCCTTCCCAAACAATGGGGAAACATTCATAAACCCATTACCAACTTTCCACAAGCTGGAAGGAATCCAGCAAATCACAAAATGGCAAAGAAGCGGGTGATTTCATCCAAATGCCCTAAAATGACCCACATGGACATTCAGCCTCATACCGGCCCCAAATCGTGAGCAAATGCATCCAAATTGATGGGAATCAAATCCCGATAAACCAAAGGTTCGAATTCTAGCATCTAAACCAGAAACCATCGCCAGGAACGGTGATTTTGACTCACACCCCCGAAACATGCTTTTGCCCCAACATGGAAAAATTCGCTCAAACTCGCACTAATCAGCACGAAATCACGAGGGAATGCAGGACAAAGGTAGAGTATCCATCCCCCTACCTCCACCGACGATCTCGCGCGCCGAAAATGCCAAATCCACGTCGCAAACATCATACGAACCTTGCCAAAGCTTCGAATCCACGGAACGGGATTGAGCCAACGCCACACCTCGTTCCTCGCACCTTCACACTCCACGATGCCTCCACGCCGTCTCCACGTCATCCCCGAGCCTCCTCCGTCGGCCGCCGGAGCAGAGGGGGAAAGAGGAGAGTGGTGGGGACACCGGGCCCACTACTGGACCCACTACTCGGAGCCGACGCCGCACCGCCCCAACTGCACCGAGCTTGTGGCTCGGAGACTCATTTGAAGACTCGACGTCCTGAGTACGTATGTATTGCGTGTGTGTGTGTGTATTGTGTGTATTTTACTATGGTGGTATTTGTATTATTAAACCACCAAAGTTAAAGTATTTTATTTTATTTGGTCCAAGTCAAATATTGGTAGGTGGCTTTTATTTTATTAGGCTAGGACATAAGTGTTATTAGGTGAAGTTAAAGGTATGGTTGTTATAGCCCTCCCTATATAAAGGGGGGCTAGGGTGTTATGTTTTCATATGAAAACTTTGAAGTTTACAATCACGTAAGAGTGTTCCTCTTGCCATCCTCCCTTCCCTCCTTTCTCCTCTTGTGAGATTTGAGTGTCGCCCAGTGTGAGACCGTCCGGTGTGAGGCCGAGCTGCGCGACGCAGTAATTATCCAGTCCCGTTCGCGTCCTGGAGCTATCGTCGATCCTTCCTCCAACACTGACCGCGTCAAATTTGGTATCAGAGCCCAACAACGGCCCCTCCGTCAACCCCGGCGTCCCCGTTACCTCCTCTCCCTTTCTTTCGGTTGCCAGAAGTGAAAAAAAAAAGAAAGAGAAGCATCTAAGGCCTCGGCTGAGAGAATAGAAAGTGAAGCATCAAAGATCTTGGCTGAGAGAATAGAAGAAAAAAAAGGGGCAGGAGCGATCTTCTTCTCTCTGTTGAGAAGAGTTGAAAAAAAAAGAGAAGGCAGTGTTTCTCTCGAAAGAGGGAGAGAAATAGAGAGAAAGAGAGAGAAATAGAAAAAATATATATATACATGTTCGTGTGGTCGGGCCTCGTCGCCCGTGCCACGTTTCAAAAACACCAGCGGTCGCAACGGCTAGTTCCTCTCCCACCGCGCCACCGCGTTGTTGTGCCTCTTAGGCACAAGCATGTGCATTGTGTTTTGATGATAGCATGCTGATTTGTTTTGATGATTGCAACACAGTCAGTGCATTATGATATTGTGTTTTGAATATGGCTGCTGATATGATTGCATAGGACTGTGTCTGATATACAGCATTGAATGCATGAGTATTGCATGATGCGTTGACGCATGGGATCATTGCGTCAACTCACTGGTCTGTCCCAGAGTTGGTCTATAAAATGTGTCAACTGGTGCGTCGACGCAGTGGACTCAATGCGTTGACGCATTGGAATTGTTTTGAAAGAGCTCTTGATTTGCTTCATTCATTAGTCTAAACACTGTCCATCTGAGTGTCTCATGCAGAGTCAATTCATATAGTCTATACACTCTGGTGCATGTTGTTTGTAAAGTCTATACATTGGCTGTCGGTTGCAAACTCTACACATCAGACTGCATTGCATTTATTCATGACTAAGAGTCTATACATTGGACTCTCATTCAAGACCATACATTCATAGTGCATTGCATTGGCTAAGTATATACAACGTCAATTCATGCATTGTCTTAGGCTAAGTCTGTACAGCCTATGTCTCTTGCAGCGTCAACGCTGTGAGCATTCTCAAGTATACAGCGTCAACGCTGTGAGTATGCACATTGTTTCAGGTTCTTTAAGTCTATACAATGAAGTCTGAACATTGCATTTGCATTCACAATGTCTTCACACCTGAAGTCTATACATTGTGTCGTTCACATCTGCAAGTCTAGACATTGGAAAGTCTATACAGACTTCAGCGTCTCATTTAGCGTCTAAGGTAAAGTCTACACATTGGCTAAGTGTGTACATCGCTTACATTTCTTGAGATCAAGTCCATATGTTGCACTGTTTCTTCAAGTCCATACAGTGGCAAAGTCTGGACATTGTGCTTTGAAGATCACCAAGTCTATACATCGTGAAAGTCTATACACTCCTTTTGGCCTTAGCATCTATTTTGAAGTCCATACATTGGTCTTCGAATTCAAAGTCTGTACATTGGGTTTTCACATGAAGTATGTACAGCCGTTCACTGTTGAAGTCCATACACTGGTCGGTGGAATTTGAAGTCTGTACATTGACTCGTTTCATTTCCTCAGAGTCTGTACATCCACAGTGAAATCCAAAGTCTGCACATTGATCTTCGAATCCAAAGTCTATACAATGGTCTTCACACTTGAAGTCTATACATTCGATGTGCAGAGTTGATGTCTATACATTTGCCTCTATGATTCTAAGTCTATACATTCGCTGCAAAGATCTCTATCAAGTCTATACATCGACTGTCTTGCTTTAGCTTAAGTCTGTACAGAGTCAGCGTCTCGTTGACCGTCTCTTGTTGTGTCCTCATGTTATTTCTGTGTTTGTGTCTTCGTGTTATTTTTGTGTTCGAGTCTTCATGTTATTTCTGTGTTTGTGTCTTCGTGTTGTTTTTATGTCTTCGTGTTGCTTCTTTCTATCTTCGTCCAGGTTTCCTCTGATCGCGTGTTTTTCTACCGTTTTACTCCGTGTCATTTCCTTCTCACCACGTGCTGTTCTCATCTGACTTCGTGTCGTTCCCTTTGTAGTGTTAGCTTTGCTACTGTGGTACCTCGTGTCATTCTCTCTTCACCTCGTGCTGTTTTCATCTGACTTCGTGTCATTCCCTTTGTAGTGTTAGTTTTGTTACTGTGGTACCTCGTGTCGTTCTCTCTTCACCTCGTGCTATTTTCATCTGACTTCGTGTCATTCCCCTTGTAGTGTTAGCTTTGTTACTGTGGTACCTCGTGTCGTTCTCTCTTTATCTCGTGATGTAGTCATCTTATGTACCTCGTGTCGTTCTCAGTATAGTGCACCTTTTGTTGTTCCTACACACCTCGTGCAGCTTTAGCTTAAGTGTCAATCGACTTATTTCAGGTATATATATATATATATAGAACCCTGAGTTTTAATGGTTTTAATCTCTTTGCAGGAGAAGAAGAAAAACAAAAAGAAGAAGGTGGTCCGAGGAAGAATATTCCCCAGTGACTGGGCGGCACATGATCCGAGGCTGGAAGGGCAGACATGATTGTGACACGTGTGCTGAAGCTGGCTGAGAGACTGACACGTGGCCACAAGTTCTGGGCGGAAAATGTGGGAGCCACACGCGCCCAGTGCTGCCCTCCTGCTGGCTGCTGCTTATAAAAGGAAGCTTTCATCCAAGAGATGAAGACTGATCGAAGAAGAAGCCTGGAGAGCAGAAAGCCCTTCGATCCAGAAAAAGAAAAGAGGAAGAAAAAGAGCAGAAGAAGAAGAGAAGAAGAAAAGAAAGAGAAGAAGAGCAGAAGGAGAAGAAGAGAAAGAGAGAGTTAGAGAGCTCGTGAGGGTAAAGTGGAAAAGAAAGTGAGAGAGAAGAGAAGAGGAAGAGAAGCTTACCTGAAGATCTGCTTACTGGACCGTGGATCAAATCCAGGCCAGTCAGCTCCATGCGAGCCACATCTGTGTTATCTATCTTTACAGCTTTCTGATCACTGTCTATTTTTCCTTTCTTATTTTTCCTTTTTCATTTGGTTAGCTTTGTACTTACGATCCTCTGTAGAGAGGTCGGGTCCCTCCTGGTCTGGAGGAAGAGAGGTCTGCGACCTCTAGTTTGCAAGTGGCTGGAAGTCACTTGTGTGTTCCCTCCGGTTTAGAGGAAGGGAGATCTGATCTCCGGTTCTAGGCTTGTGGGTTGCAAGTCCAGGGGTCTCTCCTAGTCTGGAGGAAGAGAGGTCTTCGACCTCTGGTTTCCAAGTGATTGGGAGTCACTTGGGGTGTCCCTCCGGTTGGGAGGAAGAGGGGAGGTTGTTCCCCTGGTCAAGTTGTGTGGCAGCAACTGTTGCAGACTGAGTCTGCGGTTTCTAGCGTGAGCTAGTGGAAGCCACACTCGGGTTGAGTGTGGGGTGGATGTAGGTCTGCTGGACCGAACCACCTAAAAACCCCTTGTGCACTGTGGTTTGACTTGTCTATTTGTGCTTCCGCTAGGTGATTGCATAGGGGCGCTCCATGTGTTTGGCTTCTGGTTGAGCAGAAGAGTTAATTAGTTTTCAGATTGACTAAATCTGTCTTGTTAGCTCTCTAGTGATCTCACTGTGTGTTTGGTTAGTTCCACAACTGCCAATTAACCTTCAAGTTGGTTTAGTTTGCGAACTAGCATTTTTAGTGAGCGAAATTTTAACTGGGTGAAAGGTTTTTTAAAAGTCATATTCATTCACCCCCCCTCTGAATACTGCACCGAACTCAACACGCGTACCCCCGTGCACCACCACCACGCCTGTGTGCCCACCCTGGTCGTGCCCTCGCGCGCTGCCCGGCCCACTGTCGCGCCCCGCCTTGCTCGCGCGTGACCGGCCATCCGCCCGCCTGCGCTCGCAGGCCCGCCAGCGCCCGCGCCCACCCGACGCCCCCCAGCGCCTGCGTCGCCGCCCGCTCGCTCGCGCGCTCTCGCGCTCTCACGGGCGCTCCCGCCAGTACAAGCCCGCCCGTGCCCGCATCAGCACGAGGCCGCACCGACTGTGCCCATGTCGCGCGTGTGCGCGCGCGACCAGCCGCCCCACCGTGCCCTCAGCAGCCCCCCCCCCGCCAGCGACCTTCACCCGCCTGCCAGCCGGCCCTCTTGACCCACCGACCGCGTGAGAAACACAGGCAAAGATTGAGTTTGAAAAGAAAAAAAAAGTGTGTTAAGTATATATATATATATATATATAAATCTATCTATATCATTTAATTAACTTATTGATTGTGGCACCCAAGTCCGTAATGACGGTTCGATCGGCACCCGAGTCGTCCGGTCGCCGACACACAATCTGTAATTTACGGAGAGTGAGTGCCCGAGAGTCTCCCTGCGCGGAGAAAATTTTAGATTGATTTGTTCCTCTGCGCGGGAAATTTGAAGTGGTTTGTAATAATTAAATCCTCCCTGCGTGGAGTGAATTTGTTGTAACCGCTCAAGCATCATTGACGTTGTGCGGACACGGACGTCCCCACTCGCCTTCGTCTCCGGTCGGAGCTAGACTTTTCAGTTTAGCTAGGTACGTGCTCCCCTCACTTGCTTATTTAGTATCATTATCAATTGCCGCGCGACGAAGTGGGAGAGAGCCCTATCCATGCAGCCAGTCTCTTGAGTGCATCGTTGTGGATGGAGAGAGAGAGCTTGCTTGAGCCTATCCTTTAAGCCTTAGAACTGTCGCATTAGGGCACCCTAATTGTCAGGAGGTAGTTCCACAACTACTTCGCCTACGGGCGAGCAACTCTCCCTGACCGGTCCCTTCGAATAGACCCTTGCGTATTAGCCAACACATCGGGTCTATAACTTGCTAATTTTCGGTCCCAGGATTGCATCATTTAGATCCAAGCCCGTGCATGCCACGTTGGTATAGGAATTCCTCTAGAGCGCCCTTCAACGCTACAATAACCCATGGATCAGAAGAGCGTGAATGCTATGTTGGCCCAACTCGAGCATAACCTTATGGCCCAATTTGAAGAATCCATAGGCCAATTACGAGCCGAGTTAGGGGAGAGGATCCAAGCCTTAGAGGATCTTGTGAAAAAAGAGTAAGGAAATCCCGTGGCCAATCCTAGGGAAGACAGAGACCAAGCCCGCTAGAATCAGGCTCCTCAAGGTAGAGAGCAGAGGATCGTGCGCCTCGAGGAAGAGATCACGACGATGAGGATATCATCCTACAAAACGTCAAGATCGACGCTCCGAGTTTTGATGGGTCCCTAAACCCCGCTACATACCTTGATTGGGAGACCGGGATGGATCAATACTTTGACTGGCATCACCGCATGACCCCTACCACAAGGGTGAGGTTTGCCAAAATGAAACTCCTAGGTCAAACCAAGACCTACTGGTGCAATATTGAAAATATCCTAGGAAGGAGACGAGAGGAGCCCATAAGCACGTGGGAAGAAATGAAGGAGAAACTGAGGGAGAAGTATCTGCCACACTCTTACCATCAGCGTCTTTTAGACCAATGGCAGAAACTCACCCAAGATGGAAAATCCGTGGACGAGTACATCGCTAAATTTGATGAATTCTTCCTTCGAAGTCGAGTCATGGAGGATGCCTCCGTCACCCTCTCATGGTTTAGGGCTGGTCTACATAAGAGTATTCAGCGAGAGCTATTCTTGCGGGAGGTTATCACCCTCGAGCACGCCTACCAGGTTGCTCGAGATGTTGAGCGGTTTCAAAGGGTGGTCCCACCTCGGGTTTTCACCTACCGCCAGTCTGAACCCCGAAACCCCATAGTTCGCTACACTGAGAGAGATGGCCCCTCCACTTCCTATGTCCCTACTGCTATCCCACTTCGAGCCATTGCCCCTATTGTTCCTGTCATAAGGAACCCCTTACCTGCACCTACTGCCGTACCTAGGCTGGACTACACTCCGCCAACTGATAGGAGGGATGACAAGGGAAAGGGACCATTCCGAGCACTTCACAACCAGTCCCTATCTCGGGAATTCGCTACTTTAGGTGCCATAACCTAGGGCATGTCACCACCAATTGCCCCACCTGAGCCTTGATCATCACTGACCCCTAGCCTGTGGAGCTTCCCCTTCAGGAAGGAGAAGACATTGAGAGATATATGGCCGATCCTGACCTCATCGCCCAGTTTGAAGAAATGGATGCAGGATTTGATGGCACGCATACTGGGTACTTGCAAGTGGGAGATATTACCGAAAGCTCTAACCAGGGAAGACTGGGTGTAGTTCGCTGCATCCTAACCCACCCCTAGGAGGACGATTGGCGTCGAACCTCCATCTTTCAAACCTACATCATGGTGAAATCCCAACCCTGCAAGGTGATCTTTGACAACGGGAGCTGTATCAATGCAGTCTCTTCAGACTTTGTCTCCCGTCTAGGTCTACCTACACACCCTCATCCTAGGTCATACAACGTGACTTGGGTTGACGACACCTCTATCCCAGTCACCACTACATGTGTCATTCCCATCCAATTCCAGTCCTACCAAGGACAAATCTTGTGCGATGTAGTGCCTATGAAGGTCGGAAGCATCATCCTAGGACGACCATGGATTTATGATGTAGACCTTACTACATTTGGTTGGTCCAATCATTATTCCTTCTCTCACAATGGGAAGAAGATTCAGTTGTACTTGACACCCCCAAAGGTGACCCCGGGTAAGAGTTCACCTCTACCCCCACTGGAACCCCCAAGGTCTAGGAGGGTCCCTGAACTCCCAATGAGGGGAAACTTTTCATTCCCTCTCCTGCACCTATCTCACCCGTTCCTAAGGCCCCTAAGGTTAGTCTTGACCCAGTTAGATGCCTTAACTTCATAGGTGTCCGTGAGCTGAATAGAGAAGTTACCGAGGGTGCCCCTGTTTGGGCTGTTGTCGTCACCATCACACCAGAGGAGTCTCGAGTCTAAGCCCCACCTGAAGTCCAGTCAATCCGACAGGAGTTCCAAGATATTTTCCCTGATGACTTACCCTCTAGACTCCCTCCCATGCGTGATGTACAACACGCTATTGACCTTGTCCCTGGGTCCACCCTACCAAACCTTCCCCATTACCGATTGAACCCCAAGGAGCATGCTGAGTTCCAAAGAATTGTCGAGGACCTTATCCAAAATGGTTTCCTCAGGGTGAGCAAGAGCCCATGTGATGTCCCTGCCTTACTCATACCCAAGAAAGATGGCACCTGGCGGATGTGTGTTGACAGTCGGGCCATCAACAAAATCACTATCAAGTATAGATTTCCAATTTCCCGTCTTGATGACATGCTTGACATGATGAGTGGAGCCACCATCTTTTCTAAGATTGACTTGAAAAGTGACTACCACCAAGTCCGAATCCGACTAGGGGATGAAGGGAAGACAGTCTTCAAAATAAAAGGAGGTCTGTATAAGTGGCTCGTCCTGCCATTTGGGCTATCCAATGCCCCCAGCACATTCATGCGGCTTATGACGGAAGTCCTCTGTCCTCTCATTGGTCGCTTTGTTGTCATCTACTTTGACGACATTCTCATCTATAGCCACAACCCTCAGGACCACATCCAGCATTTAAGGGAAGTCTGTGAAACTTTGAGGAGAGAAACCCTGTATGCCAATCTCAAAAAGTGTGAATTCATGACAGACCGTGTCACTTTCCTCGGATTTGTGGTTTCGAGTCAAGGAGTGTCTGTGGACCAATCCAAGGTCCAAGCCCTAGCAGACAGGCCAGAGCCCCAGAACGTCCATGACGTTCGCAGTTTCCATGGGCTAGCCACTTTCTACAGACGCTTCATTCAGGGATTTAGCACATTATGGCACCCATTACATATTACATCTATAAGGGGAATTTTGAGTGGACCAAAGCTGCCTCCCAGGCTTTTTCTGCCATAAAAGAGCTTATGACCAAAGCCCATATCCTCTGCCTGTCAGACTTTTCCAAAGTCTTTGAAATATCCTGTGATACATCTGGCATAGGTATAGGAGGAGTGCTTAGCCAGGAAAGCCACCTTGTGGCTTATTTCAGTGAGAAGCTTTCTGATGCAAAGCTTCGATACTCCACATATGATAAGGAGTTCTATGCCGTGGTCCAAGCCCTTAAACACTGGAAACACTATCTCTTACCTCGAGAGTTTATCTTATATTCGGATCACGAGGCTCTGAAATTCTTTAGCTCTCAGAAGGGCTTAAACCGAAGGCATGGTCGGTGGGTAGAATTCCTCCAGTCTATCACATTTGTCCTAAAATATAAGGCTGGAAAAGAAAATAAGGTGGCCGACGCCTTGAGTCGAAGGGTCTCCCTTCTTTCCACTGTTCGGGTAGAGGTCACTGGATTTGACCGCATGAAGGAACTCTATGGAGAGTGTCCCGACTTTGGCCCTGCCTACTCTACCTTGTCTGCTGGATACTCGACCACCTTTGCTGACTATCTACTCTATGATGGTTTTCTTTTTCGAGGATAGCAACTCTGTGTCCCGAGGACTTCTGTACGGGACTTCCTAATTTGAGAAATGCATGCTGGACGTCTTGCTAGTCACTTTAGATAAAACAAGACCATCCATTCGTTGGAGGAGCATTTCTATTGGCCTGGCCTGAAGAAAGATGTGGCCAAAATCGTAGCCCAGTGTTGGACATGCACAATGGCCAAACAGGTCAAACAGAACACTGGTCTCTACACTCCTCTCTCCATTCCTGATAGACCGTGGGTTGATGTGAGCATGGATTTCATCCTTGGATTACCTCGTACTGCTCACAAACACGACTCCATCTTTGTAGTCGTTGATAGGTTATCTAAGATGGCCCACTTCATTGCATGTTCCAAAACATCTGATGCATCTAGAGTAGCCCACCTGTTTTTTGATGAAGTCGTGCGTCTCCATGGTCTCCCCCAAACCATAGTGTCTGACCGAGATGTCCGGTTCACTAGTTACTTTTGGAAGACACTTTGGCACCTAGTTGGCACTAAGCTGAAATTTTTCACTGCCTATCATCCCCAAACCGATGGGCAAACTGAGGTTGTCAACAGGAGTTTAGGGAATTTACTGAGGTGTCTTGTAGGGGATCATTTTGGCATTTGGGATCTTCTTTTACCCAGAGCCGAATTTACATACAATAGCTCTGTCAATAGGTCCATAGGTATGAGTCCATTTGAGGTCGTGCATGGCTACAAACCTAAGAAACATGTGGATCTCATTCCCTTCCCCTCGAGTCTAGAACATCCAAGTCAGCTGAGGAATTTGCACAACATGTCAAAAGTCTGCATGAGTGAATTAGCAAGCAAATAAACCTCAGTAATGAGACTTATAAACGCTTGGCTGATTCTCATAGGCATCACCATGAATTTCAAGAAGGTGACATGGTTATGGTACGAGTTCGACCCTAACGACTCCCCTCGGGAGCCGTTAAAAAGTTGCATGCCCGTAGTGATGGTCCCTTCCCAATTCTGTGAAAGATTGGCTCCAATGCGTATGTTGTGGACTTACCTCCCGAATATGGGATTAGCTCGACCTTTAATGTGGCAGACCTAGTGGCCTACAAGAAACCCACAGCGATTCCTAGTGACCCTTTCGAGCCTTCTCCTCCCATTGCGAGTGAGCCCACCCCTGTGCGTCCCACAGCCTCGAGAGCACCGCGTGAGCAAATTGAGAGGATACTGGATGAGCAGGTGACAACTACACGGAGCCGAGTGTACCAGCGCTACCTTGTCCGCTGGCGGGACCGTCCACCTTCTGATGATTCCTAGATCAACCGGGAAGATCTCTAGTGCCTGGATCCAGATCTGTTGGAGCACTACCACAGCAGTGTCCCCCCTTACTCGACGAAGTCGAGTTCCAGCCGTCCCGGGAGGGTTGGTGGGGACACCGGGCCCACTACTGGATCCACTACTCGGAGCCAACGCCGCACCGCCCCGACCGCACCGAGCTTGTGGCTCGGAGACTCATTTGAAGACTCGGCGTCCTGAATACGTATGTATTGCATATCTGTGTATTTTACTATGGTAGTATTTGTATTATTAAACCACCAAAGTCAAAGTATTTTATTTCATTTGGTCCAAGTCAAATATTGGTAAGTGGCTTTTGTTTTATTAGGCTAGGACATAAGTGTTATTAGGTGAAGTTAAAGGTATGGTTGTTATAGCCCTCCCTATATAAAAGGGGGCTAGGGTGTTATGTTTTCATATGAAAGTTTTGAAGTTTGCAATCACGTAAGAGTGTTCCTCTTGCCATCCTCCCTTCCCTCCTTTCTCCTCTTGTGAGATTTGAGTGTCGCCCGGTGTGAGACCGTCCAGTGTGAGGCCGAGCTGCGCGAGGCAGTAATTATCCAGTCTCGTTCACGCCCCGGAGTTGCCGTCGATCCTTCCTCTGACGCCGACCGCGTCAGACAGAGAACGGAGGGGGAGAGAGTGAGCACGGTGGAGAGAGGAGAGAGCGGGTGGAGAGGGTTAAAAAGAAAAGAAAAAAAGAAATTACGAATATTTTTGAAATCTGATTTTTGGCCCAAAATTTTGAAAAATCATATAAATACGAAAAAATAACCTCCGCGATCCTCGAAAAGTGCACGATGCACCTGCAGTGTCCCGGTGTCTGAAATATCAACGGTTCACCTTCCACGGCGATCCGAAGATAAATCAGCCCGAAAATCGATTCAAAGGCCAAACTCCATTCGGGATCCGTAAAAGCGCTCCGAAAGTTCTCGGATTTCGATCCGAAGGATCCTGGGTATTACAGTTGTGAGCTTAGAGTGCTTAAAATGGTCGTCTGGCCATGGCACTTCTTATAAGGGCTCCCTCCTCGAGCACGTTCTGCAATCTATGTTGTAATGTCCCAAGTTTTTCGGACATTTTTCGGATCTGGATCTGTGGGTTTCGGATCACTTTTGGGGGTCTCGGAGCTCGTTTTGTGGTTCACGCGTGTTTTTCCATGACGAACATTCGGAACCCTGTGCAGGGTTAACCGTTGCGTTCTCCTACTCCGAGATGGTACTAGTGCGTTGAGAGTATTCCGAGGATCGAGAAAATGATTTTTTTCTAATTTTTTATATTTTTCACATTTTCTGATTTTTCTATATATAACCCTTTTTCTTTTTCCCTTTTTCTTTTCTTCTTCTTTCCTTCTTCTCCTTCCTCCCGTGAGCGCCCCGACCGTTGCAACCCTCTCTCCCCGTTCGAGCTCGCGACGCCCCCTCCTCCTCCGGTGACGGGTGGTGGACCAAGGTGGCGGCGCGGTGGCGACGACAGCGGCGAGGTGATCGTGAAGGTGGCACTCTTGAGGCTTGGGGACTGGAGATCGTGTTCGGCCAAGATTTGAAGATCGGCGACGATCTGACGGATTTCGAGCTTCCTTGAGGTAGGGGGACGGATCCTTGCCCTCTTTAAAGCATTTCCCGTGATTTCTAGGCCTAGGAGAGGCCGAGAGGGGGTGTTTTGAGACGGGAGGGTGAAATTGCATGATTTAGGGTTGAGCGTCGGATCTCCCGTTTTAAGGAGTTTTTGACCGATCTAAGGGCATAGAAGCATGCTAGGTGGGTAGGGGATGGATTCCCCTTTGTTTTCCCCATCATCGGGCGATGATCGGGGCGTGGATCGGGTTTTTTAGTATTTTCTGCCGTTTTCGTGCTCAGGTGAGAGTAGCGATCTTTCCAGAAACCTCTACTCCCCTTGGCGGCCCTGTGGACACTAAAAATCCTCACCCCATGTTTACGTGCAGGGAAATAAAGAAGAAAAGAAGAGAGAAGAGAAGATGAAAAGAAGAAAAGAAGAAAAGAAAAAAACACTACTAAGGCCCCTCCAGCGGCACACTAATGGCGCCCTCCAGCGGCACGCTCCCCTGGTGCCCCCAGCGGCACACCTGCTTAAGCCTTCCAGCGGCACACCCTTTGGTGCCCCAGCGGCACACCTCCAAACGGCCCTTCCAGCGAAACACCCCTGGTGCCCCCAGCGGCACACTGCCAAGCCCTCCCAGCGGCACACCCCCTGGGTGCCCTCCCAGTGGCACACCCGTGAGTGCCTCCAACGGCACACCCCTTTAAGTGCCTCCAACGGCACACCCCTTTCAAGTGCCCTCAACGGCACACTCACCGTGCCCCTTCAACGGCGCACTCTCGTGCCCTTCAACGGCACACCTACTGCTCCCCCAACGGTGCACTCGCCCTGTGCCACCCCAACGGCACACTCGCCCTGTGCCGCCCCAACGGCACCCTGCCCAGCACCCCTCCAACGGTGCACCCGTCTGCCCCTTTAACGGCACACTCCCAAGGCCCCCAGCGGCACAGCGTCCCATCTTATTACGATGCTCTATTTTCACTCAAGCGCGGAGCATTTAATGCTCATGCCGCTGGCTCGTGCTCCGGCCGACAGTGTAGCGGCAGCAAGTCGTCGACGTCAACCTCGGCCAACCAGGTGAAGGCACGCCAGCTCCCATCCTGCTGTCCTTAGGCATAGGCCATTTAATGGTTCCGGATGGGTGAAGAGGAAAGAGAAGAAGAGGAAGGCTTGGCCTTCGAAGCTGCCAACCCCCGTTCGGTATAAATGGGGATTAACTCTCTCTCTCAAAGGGGGCTCTGGCTGGCAAGCTGGCTCTTCGGAGAGGCAGAACAAGAGAAGAAGATAAGAAGAGAAGAAGAGGAGGGGAGGCTCCGGCTCCCCCCTTGCTGCTCCGTCCACCGCCCCTGTGCGAAGAGAGAAAAGAAAAGAAGAGGAGAGGAAGGAGCCCGCTGCTCTGCCACCCTGGCCTCTGTGCGAAGAGAGAAGAAAAGAAGATAGAAGAGAAGGAGAGAAGAGAGAGAGTGAATTGTGGGAGGGGAGGAGCCCACGCTCCATTCCCCTCCCTACTGTATCTTGTTCGTTCTTTTCTCTCCCTCCATTCCTTTTTTATTATTATTTTGTCACGATGTATTAGCTCCCTTGGGGCATTCCTTTTATGAGAATAGAAATAGAAGGTTTGCAAGCTTTTTTGATGTCCCCCCCTTACGGACACTTCTTCTTGTCAGCATTCCTTACCAATTTTGCTTTCTTTTGTGCTCCCCATCGCCTGCTTCTGAACCCTTCCACGGCTTCCAGCGGTACACCCTCAATCCACCTCTCCCAGCAGTACACTACCTCACCTGTTGGCCTGCTCAGCGACACACACCTTGGCCATGCCTCCACTAACACAGACCCTTGGACTGCCAGCCCGGCATACCTTGGCTATCATTTCTCCGGTGTACGCATAGCTTGTATCGGTCTACTGGTTTTTCATTCGGCGTTTTCTCCGAGTTTTCCGAAATATCCCCAAAGGTGGCTGCTTAGGCACACTCCTAAGTTGTTGGTTCATGTCACTCCATGTGGGCATGTTCCTTGTATTCTCTTACCATCCGGGTCAATGGGAGATGCTGCCGAATTTTTGTCAGAAATAACAATAAGTTAAAGGATAAAAGGAAGCGACAAATAAATGGAACCAACAACAATAAAACATTCTAATCAACTAAAGGAACTATTCAAGGCTCAAGGAATTGGACTGAACAAGACTCAAAGAACTGCACTATTGAATATGTCCCGGGACTCAATCACATGACAGAAAGATTGAAAGTTGATCCTTTGAGATTCTCCATCAGAATTGCATGAGCAAGGGGCCTTCTTCTGAACTTCACCCTACCTACCTTAATCTTTCATTCTCAACTCAATCCTTCCAGAGGTGCACTCTCTATTGGCCCGCCAGCGGTATGCCCCTGCCTCTTTGACCTACTCCCCATCAGCCCCATCTCAAGCCCTTTGCACTCTCAACATCTCTCCTTTGCCAGCACACTTTCGCCTGCCTTCAGCGGCACACCCAACTCCCCTAGTGCTTTTAGCTGCACATTCCTAGACCTTCCAGCGGTACACCCTAGCCTACTCCGTTCAGCGGTACACCTTCGCATGCCTTCAGCGGTACACCCCAGCCTCCCTCTTGTGTTCAGCGGTACACTCCCCACACCTACCCGATACACACTGTCACGCCCCGTACTCTATACCGTCGAGATATTGTCCGCTTTGGCCTACCGCCCTCACGGTTTTGTCCCTTTCTTACAGTGATCGGCTCCAGAATGGGGGACTTCCTGGGTAGGTCACCCATCCCAATACTACTCCCCATTAAGCACGCTTAACTTCGGAGTTCTTTTCAAGAACTGAGCCAATACTTCAAAAGTCGTCTCGGTGATATAGAGTACAACTTAGCTATATTTGAGGGTGTTGCAATCTACCCCTCTTATATAGGCGACGTCCTCGTCGCTGGGCACGTATAGCACGCAATCACGCAATCAAGCCCCCAAGCAGGTAGGACTCTAGAGGTGGCCCCTACATGCTCAAGAGGTGGCTCCCACTATGTAGCACTTTGCTCCATTACGAACTCAAGAGGTGGCTCCCATAGCGTAGCACTTTGCCCTGCATGGCACTTAGTTCCCACTCTTCCGGCTGGGGTATAGCTCTGATACCATTCTGTCATGCCCCGTACTCTATACCGTCGAGGTATTGTCCACTTTGGCCTACCGCCCTCACGGTTTTGTCCCTTTCTTACAGTGATCGGCTCCAGAATGGGTGACCTGCCCGGGAAGTCCCCCATTCTGGAGCCGATCACTGTTAGAAAGGGACAAAACCGTGAGGCCGGTAGGCCAAAGCGGACAATACCTCGATGGTATAGAGTACGGGGCGTGACACACACTCATCTGCTTCCAGCGGTACACCCCATAACCTTTTAGCGGTACACTCCCCACCACCCTCTCCACACACGTGCCAAATGTAACAAATAATAATAATAATAACGGACTCACAATAAAAAGGGATAAATAATAATAATAATAATAAAATTATAATAATAAAAAAGGCATAAATAATAATGATGACAAACTCAATAAATAAATAAATAATAATAATAATAAATAAATAAGTAATAATAGTAACCAACTCAATAAAAAAATAAATAAATAAGCAAATAATAATAAATGAATAATAATAACAAACTCACCAAAAATATAAAAATCAAAAATAATAATGATAAAAATTTAAATAATAATAAAATGATGAGATCCACTCCGCAGTCTCGTTCTTCTCAAGACCCGGTATAAAGGGAACATTAACGTCGCCTCTCCAATTCGGGGTCGGACCTTGGGAGCCATCCCAATATGGCCGTAATCCGACATTGCTCTGGGCCGATAGTTTGTCAAACCGGACTCATTCTCATTGGGATTTGTTTCCGCTCTTTCATTGAAATTACCGTAAACTCGGCATATATTTGTACGGATTTATTTCCGTTTGCATCGTACCTTCAATGCGGACTTTTGTCCGAACATAAAGTGGTCCATGAATGACCGACAAAAATCTGAATGGAACGAGAAGGTTCTCATCACCCCCGAGCCCTACGCATGGGAATATCGATAAGACCTTCATGAGTCACGCTTAGACCACGGGTTCGCCCTAATCATGGTCATTGCCTGACCCACATCCTCGGCCTACATCCAGCTATCTCTGTACACGTCTTCATTTTGGAATCTAGTCCCGGGACTCTTTCCCGTTGCCCTTCGGCACCAAAAATATTAATGATGCCCACGCAAGCCTCGTTTGGACCATGGGAGGCGCCCTCGGAATGGCCCTGACTCGATCTTGCACCGGGCTGACAAACTTATTGGTTTCCGACCACTCTAACTGGGATTTAACCGAATGCCTCTCGTCCCTTCGAACAATAAATTTGTCGTGCCCCGGCATACATATGCTCCAATTTTCTCCATGACGATTACGATTTTCTAAAGCTGGACGCTCGTCCAAATATTAAACGGTCCCCTGAGCGACCGACATGTTACTCTAACCGGGATTTAACCGAATGCCTCTCATCCCTTCGAACAATAAATCTGCCGCGTCCCGGCATACATATGCTCCGGTTTTCTCCGTGACGATTATGATTTCTTGAAGTCGGACGCTCGTCCAAATATCAAAATGGTCCCTTGAGTGACCGACATATTTCGAATGCTTACTTCCCTAGACATGGGGCTTTCCGACTGAATCGAGACCGCCATCGCCTTGCCTCTCTCGATATAATTTCTTGGCCATGAGGCCCTGATTCCCGGCGATTAATCAAGGGTGTTTCCCTCTCCGAGAGGATGTAAATGACGCCGTGACCTTTATGGCACGGCAGGTTTTGGTCCCGACACGAACCACACAATCGTCTGATTAGTCAGATCGAGCGCACCATGGGCTTCCATGAAGCCCGAATAAATCATCACTTTGTGACTGGCACGCCCACGTACTTAATAGACGAATCAACCGCCCGAATAAAACCAACAGCATAATAAGCGAACGAAAAGTGCGTCCACAAGTCTGGCACGCCCGGTGGGACAGAACCACCCTTCATCTCTTCGCCGGGGATTCAGGGCCTCATGGCCTCCTAATAAACGACGTTTGCCTGCTTTGATGAATTTCAGTTACTGTCTTCCCCAGCCCTATGAGGAGAAAAGCCAGACCAGGTGAAATTACCTTTGTGGCCTCGAAGATGCTACTCCGAGGCTCCCGCAGCTTCCAGGAATCACGAAGGCCGCTGGCGGGAAAAGAAAGAGAGAAGAAAGGAGGGGAAATCAAACCACCTCTCCCTAAGAAGAAGAAAAGAAGAAAAGAACGAAGCAAAAAAATGAGAAGAGAAGAAAAGAAAGAAACAAAAAGGAAGAGAAAGAATTGGCGGGAGAAGGTTGTATGGCCATATCCATCGAGACCCGTGCTGAATAATGATTACCACTGTGGGATTGATGTGGTGGAGTGAACCATTCATCCCCTCCCCGAGGGGGTGAGCGCTCTCATGCGCTTCCACCTTGGTCTATTATGTAAAAAAAAAAAGAAAAAGAAAAGACAAAAAGAAGAGTTGGCAAGCATCGCCGACCAAAAGGACAAGAAGAAGCCCGACATCCCGCCCGACTCTAAGAGGGTCCAAGTCCGTGGTGCTGTGCCCCGGTCCGTTCCACCTTCCTGCTGCCTCTATCCGGCATAAGACGGCCTCTCGAGTGGCTGTCAGAAGATCCAACAAACCACAATTGTACCTTGATGAATTGCTGCCCGCTGTAGGGAATGCTTTATAGCAATGAGGCCAAGCACGGCCACCACTCCCGAAGAGAGCAGGCATATACCTCGCCACGGGGAATAAGAAGACGAAATATACCCCGCCATGGGGGCATAAGATGCAAGAAAAAGATACACCCCGACTCGGGGGGCACGTGAGAAGAATCTACCCCGACCTAGGGGCATAAGAAGGAACGGAGTTGCACCCCGGGTTAGAGGCATATGAAGAGGAGTATACCCCCGCCATGGGAGCATAATAAGCAACAGAGTTTCACCCCGACCTAGGGGCATAACGAGCAAAAGAATACACCCCAGTTTAGGGGCATTTGAATAAGAAACACACCCCCGCTCTAGGGGCATATGAGACAAAGCTACACCCCAGTTTAGGGGCATTTGAAGAAGAACTATACCTTGCTGTGAGGGCATGATGAGCAAAGACTATACCCCGCCTGGGGGCACACAAATGAAGAAACACACCCCGGCCTGGGGGCATACAGCGAAAGAAATACACTCCGCCCGGGGTGCACAAGAAGCAAAGCACACCCTGACTCGGGGGACATATGAGACAAAGGATACACCCCGGCTTAGGGGTATTTGAAGAAGAAACATACCTCGCCATGGGGCATAGAAGCCATGAAGAACACACCCTGTCTTAGAGACATTTGAAGAAGAAACATACCCTGCCTGGGGGCATAGAAGCCATAAAGAACACGCCCCGGCTTAGGGGCATTTGAAGAAGTTACATCCCGCCTCGGGAGCATAAGAAAGAGAAGAATACACCCCGGCTTAGGGGCATTTGAAGAAGAAACATACCCCGCCTGGGGGCATAGAAGCCATAAGGAATATGCCCCGGCTTATGGGGCATTTGAAGAAGCTACATCTCGCCTTGAGAGAATAAGAAGAAAAGGGTCCACCCCGACTTAGGGGCATTTGAAGAAGCTACATCCCGCCTTGGGAGCATAAGAAGAAAAGGGTCCACCCCAACTTAGGGGCATTTGAAGAAGGAGTATACCCCAGCCTCGGGGTCCATGAAGCAACATGCCCCCCCCGGGGGGGGGGGGGGGGCATCTGAAGCAGAACGAACAACATTCCCCGGCTTAGGGGGCGTATGAAGAAAGGAATACACCTCGATATGGGAGCACATAAGCAAAGAAGAAGAATTCACCCCGCCTTGGGGATGTAAGAAGCAAGAATTACACCCCGCCTTGGGGGCATTGGAAGCAGCAATACACCCCACCCTGGGGGCACTAGAAGCAGAATATGCCCAGGCCCTGGGGCATAAGAAGTAAGGAATCTACCCCGTCATGGGGGCATAAGAGGCGAGAAACTGCACCCCATGCCGGGGGGCATACGAAGAGAAATACATCCCGCCTTGAGGGGTAAAAGAAGCAGAATCTACCCCGGTCTGGGGGCATAAGAAGCAGAAGATACGCCCTGTGCCGAGGGCATACGAAGAGAAATATCTCCCATTCTCGGGCACAAGAGGCAGAAGAATCCACCCTGGCCTGGGGGCATAAGAAATAAGAGACACACCCCAACTCGAGGGCATACAAATAAAGAACCACACCCCCGCCTTGGGTGCATAAGAAGCAAACATACCCCGCCGTCGGGGGGTGGAAGAAGAAGAAGCATACCTCGGCCATCGGGGCATAAAGAGTAAAAGAATACACCCCACCTTGGGGGCATCAGAAGCAGCAATACACCCCACCTTGGGGGCATCAGAAGCAGCAATACGCCCCACCTTGGGTGCATAATAAGCAAACATCCCCCAGTGTGTCGAGGTAGAAGAAGAAGAATCCACCCCACTCTGGGGCATAAGAAGCAAAAGATACACCCCGCTCTTGGGGGCACACGAAGAGAATACACCCCGACTCGGGGGCATGTGAGAAGAATCTACCCCGACCTGGGGGCATAAGAAGAAACAGAGTTACACCCCGGCCTGGGGGCACATGAAGAGAATCCACCCCGACTTAGGGGCACATAAAGCAAAAGTTACACCCCGGCTTAGGGGCATTTGACGAAGAAATGTACCCCTGCCATGGGAGCATAAGAAGCAACAGAGTTTCACCCCGACCTAGGGGACATAAAGATCAAAAGAATGCACCCTGGCTTAGGGGCTTTTGAAGAAGAAATATACCCCGCCATGGGGGCATAAGAAGCAGAAGACATGCCCCGGCTTAGGGGTGTACGAAGAGAAGTACACGCTCCGCCCGGGGTGCATAAGAAGCAAAACACACCCTGACTCGGGGGACATATGAAGAAAAGAATACACCCCGGCTTAGGGGTATTTGAAGAAGAAACACATCCCGCCTGGGGGGGCATAGAAGCCATAAAAGATACACTCCGCCACGAGGTCATATGAGACAAAGAATACACCCCGGCTTAGGGGAATACGAAGAGAAATATACCCCACTCTGGGGCAGAAGAAGCAGAAGAATCTACCCTATCCGGGGGCACAACAAGCAGCAGAGTTACACCCTGACCTGGGGGCACATGAAGAGAAGTATATCCCGCCATAGGGGCGTATAAAAGGAAAGAGAGCGAGAATACACCCCAGTCTAGGGGCACAGAAGCAAAGAGACCCACATCCCGACCTGGGAGCATATGAAAAAAGGTATACCCCGCTTAAGGGGCATTTGAAGAAGCAACTTACCCCGTCACGGGGGCATGGAAGCCATGAAGAATTCACCCCGGCTTAGAGGTATTCGAAAAATCTACCCCGGCTTAGGGGCACTCGAAGAAGAAACACCCCGACCTGGGGGCATGAGAAGAAAGACTATACCCTGTGCTTGGGGGCACACAAAGAAAGAAGCACCCCCCGACTTAGGGGCATTTGAAGAAGAAATATATCCCGCCATGGGGGCATATGGAGAAAAGCATACACCCCGTCTTGGGGGCACAAGAAGCAGAAGAACTCACCCCGACCTAAGGGGCACGCGAAGAAAGAAACACGCGCCCTGCCTTGGGTGCACAAAAAGTGAAACACACCCCGGCCTGGGGGCATACAAAAAAACACACTCCGCCCGGGATGCACAAGAAGCAAATACACCTCGCCTGGGGGCACTGAAGCAAAGAAGCAAAATCCACCCCGGCCTGGGGGAATAAGAAGCATGAAGTTACACCCCGATTCGGGGGTACGCAAAGAAGAAACACATCCTACCTTGGGTGCACAGGAAGCCAGAAATACACCCCATATGGGGGGCATACGAAACAAAAAAAGAAGCACACCCCGCCATGGGGGCACACGAAGAAAGAAACACCCTCCGCCCTGGGCGCATAAGAAGCAGAAAAGTCTACCCCGATGTAGGGGCATAAGAAGCAAGAGTACACCCCGAGCTAGTGAGAATATAAAGAAAGAAACTACACCCCGCTCCGGGGGGCATATGAAGAGAAATACGCCCTGCCTTGAGGGGTAGAAGAAGTAGAATCCACCCCGATCTAGGGGCATTAGAAGCAAAATGCACCCTGCTCTAGAGGCATAAGAAACGAAGAACACACTCCCGCTCTAGGGGCATTTGAAGAAGAAACATACACCCCGCCTGGGGGCATGGAAGCCATGAATAATTTCCCCTGGCTTAGGGGTGTTCAAAAAAAATCTGCCCCGGTTTAGAGGCATTTGAGGAAGAACTACACCCCGCGATGGGGGCATGAGAAGCAAAGACTATACCCTGCTTAGGGGCATTCGAAGAGAAATATACCCCGCTCCGGGGCATAAGAAGCAGAAGTTACACCCCGTCTGGGGGCCTAGAAGCCATGAAAGATACACCCGCTTGGGGGCACAGAAGAAAAGTTACACCCCAAGCTGGGGGCACATCAAGAGAAATACACCCCAGTCCGGGGGCGTTAATGAGAAAGGAAGAGCAGAACAAAAGAACAGCCATGAGGCAGACGTGGTCTTCGAACCCGCCGCTTTACATAAAAGAAGAAGAGAAGAAAAGAGAGAAAAGACACATGAGGCAGACGTGGTCTTAGAACCCGCCTCTTTACATAAAAGAAGAAGAGAAGAAAAGGAAGTGAGCCTTAAGGCAGACATGGTCTTTCCACCTCCGGCCTTTGGCCACCCAACAAAATCAAGAGACCTTTCCTATTGTCGGCACCATGATCTTCCTAGGCCGAGGCATCAACACATTGTCAACATCATGACTCCTTCGTCTAGGTTGGCGCATAAACCCATTGCCGGTGGCACTCTCGCCATCTAAGCCGACAAATATCTCACCTTCGGCCTTTGGGCCACCCAAAAAAAAAGAATCAACTTTTCACTTTGGTTCGGATAATTTCCCAGCCAGAGAATCATAGAATCAACCCTTCACTTTGGTTCGGATCCTTTCCCGACCAGAGAATTAAAGAATCAACCCTTCACTTTGGTTCGGATCTTTCCCCGACCAGAGAATCAAAGAATCAACCCTTCACTTTGGTTCGGATCCTTTCCCCGGCCAGAGAATGAAAGAATCAACCCTTCACTTTGGTTCGAATCTTTCCCCGGCCAGAGAATCAAAGAATCAGCCCTTCACTTTGGTTCGGATCCTCTCCCCGGCCAGAGAATTAAAGAAACAACCTTTCACTTTGGTTCGGATCTTTCCCCGGCCAGAGAATTAAAGAAACAACCTTTCACTTTGGTTCAGATTTTTCCCCAGCCAGAGAATCAAAGAATCAACCCTTCACTTTGGTTCGGATCCTCTCCCCGGCCAGAGAATTAAAGAAACAACCTTTCACTTTGGTTTGGATCCTTCCCCGGCCATAGAATTAAAGAATCAACCCTTCACTTTGGTTCGGATCCTTTTTCGACCAGAGAATTAAAGAATCTTTCCTTCACTTTGGTTCGAATCTTTCCCCGGCCAGAGAATCAAAGAATCAACCCTTCACTTTGGTTCAGATCCTTTCCCCGGCCAGAGAATTAAAGAATCAACCCTTCACTTTGGTTCGCATCCTCTCCCCGGTCAGAGAAGTAAAGAATCAACCTTTCACTTTGGTTCGGATCCTTCCCCGGCCAGAGAATTAAAGAATCAACCCTTCACTTTGGTTCGGATCCTTTCCCGACCAGAGACTTAAAGAATCAACTTTTCACTTTGGTTCGGATCCTTTCCTTGCCAGAGAATCATAGAATAAACCTTTCACGCTGGTTCGGATCCTTCCCCGACGAGAGAATTAAAGAATCAACCTTTCACTTTGGTTCGGATCCTTTCCCGACCAGAGAATTAAAGAATCAACTTTTCACTTTTATTCGGATCCTTTCCCGGCCAGAGAATCATAGAATAAACCTTTCACTCTGGTTCGGATCCTTCCCCGACCAGAGAATCAAAGGATCAACTTTTCACTTCGGTTCGAATCCTTCCCCGACCAGAGAATTAAAGAATCAACCCTTCACTTTTGTTCGGATCTTTTCCCGGCCAGAGAATTAAAGAATCAACTTTTCACTTTGGTTCGGATCCTTCCCCGGCCAGAGAATTAAAGAATCAACCTTTCACTCTGGTTCAGATCCTTCCCCGGCCAGAGAATCAAAGAGTAGACCTTTCACTTTGGTCTGAGTCCCTTCCCCGGCCAGAGAATAAAAAGAGACCCTTTTCTTCGACTCTCACATCCCGTTACCTGACGCCCTTCGGCTCAGCCATTTTGGCCAAGGCCCACTATCAGGATTAATCCATCCGTTCCACCGTGCTCTCCGATATCTTTCGGCCTTATAGCCGGCTTCTAACATCTCTCGGCTTGTTAACCCGCTCCCAATATCTCTTGGCTTTGTAGCCTACTTTTCGATATCCCAACTTCGGCACTTGCAGCCTGCTTCACAAAATTTCGGCTCTTCGCAGCCCGCTTCCTGACTGCGGCTCTTTATAGCCTGCTTCCCAGAATTTTCGGCTCTTGCAGTCTGCT
Organism: Amorphophallus konjac; assembly: GCA_022559845.1. Classification (NCBI taxonomy): domain Eukaryota; kingdom Viridiplantae; phylum Streptophyta; class Magnoliopsida; order Alismatales; family Araceae; genus Amorphophallus; species Amorphophallus konjac. The sequence continues at coordinate 445,371,342 of CM040126.1, forward strand.
TCCCAATTTTGACTCTCGTGGCCCGCTTCCCGATTTCGGCTCTTTGCAGCCCGCTTCTCAACTTCGGCTTTTATAACCTGCTCCCCGATTTCGGCTCTCGTGGCCCGCTCCCCGATTTCGACTCTTTGCAGCCCGCTTCCCTAATGTCTTTTTAACCCTTTTCGGTCGGCTCCCCTAATACCTTTACTACCACTACACTTGTACGTAACAAAAATATTTTATTATAAAAAAATAAAAAAATAAAAAAAACAACAACAACAAAAAGAAAAAGAAAAGAAGTAAAAAAAAGAGAGTAACAAAAAATGCTTGGCTGCCATGCTTGCATGCTTGCTTATAATATAGAATAATACACCTCCTTGGAATTTTCTAAGACCACGTTTCCTTGCTAAATAATAATATTACCTCGATTCCGGATGCACGTGCGTCGCGACGTACGCTCAAAAGGAACCCAATTATGGCGGGCGCACACGTCAAGGGGAAGAGTCATGACTAAACTGCTAAGACCAACTCACAAAATAAACCTGAGGCAACACTCCCCCACCCTGCACTCAATGTGTCTAATGGTCTTCGACCATAGGGATTGCCCGACTTTCTTCTTAGCACTCTACAGATGCTTGAATTTCTACACTTGCGTGAATGGTAATCGTGAGGAAAAAGCTGCCCACCCCCACTTAAAAAAATGATGATGCAAAAAAAGAGAGAAACGTGAATCTGAGTAGCCGGGAATCCCCATTGAGACACATGAGGAGACTCGCGCGAAATGGTGAAGCGAATTTCAATAAGGATGAATCCTAGTAGCCGGGAGTCCCCATTGAGACACATGAGGAAACTCACGTCAAACGGTGGAATCCGTAATAGAATTACAATAAGGATGAATCTTAGTAGCCGGGAATCCCCATTGAGACACATGAGGAGACTCGCGTCGAACGGTGAAATCCGCTACCAAAAGAAATAGATGGGGGTTGTGCGAAGCTACCGAAATCGAGAGCCTGAAACTTATGTGTAGGCACTAGAGTAATCCTCGAAGTGTTGCTTAGAAAACCTGCATATCCCTATGTTTAGGGCCTTTTGCTCACACGTTTGGTCCTCCACTCCACAAAGAGTTGCCTTGGGTGAAATGCGTGAATTTAAGCTATGCACGCAAGACATGCGATATCCTCTTGACGGGTGCACCACCCCTTAGCTGTGCCTTCTGACCCGCACCGTGTCTGCGAATTATGGGCGATGTCCCTATCTCATCCCCTATAGAGGGAGTTGTCTTATTTATACTTATGTTATGCCTACTGACGAATGCCTACATGCTTGAATAAATAAATAAATAATAATAAAAAATAAAAAAATAAACTCAATTTCGACTATCGTAGCCTGCTTTCCCAGTTCTGGCTCGTACAGCCCAATCTTGGCCCTCACGGCCTACTTCCTACCCTTGCGGCTCGATAATCTCCCAACTTCGGCTTCTATAGTCCGCTTCCCCAATCTGGGCTCTCGCAGCCTCCTCCCCAATTTCGACTTTTGTGGTCAGCTTCCCAACTTTGGCTCTGGTAGCCCGCTTCCCCGATTTCAGCCTTCACGGCCTACTTCCGCAACACCGATTCTGGCCCTTGCGGTCCACTTTCGCGGGTTCAAATTTCACAGCCGGTGCTCCCGACGCATTAAAGAACATCAAATCCTTTCACTTTAGATCGGACCTTCTGTCCGGCTAGAGAACAAAAAGACCATTTCCACTCTAGATCGGAGCTTCTGTCCAGCTAGAGAACAAACCGACCCCTCCACTCTAGATCGGACCTCCCGTCCGGCTGCCGAATAAAAAGATTCCTTTCACTTTGGTTCGAACCTGTCATCCAGCCAGAGAATAAAAAGACCCTTTCACTCTAGATCGGCCCTTCCGTCTGGCTAGAGAACAAAAAGACCCCTTCACTTTGGTTCGGACCTGCCACCCAGCCAAAGAACAAAAAGACCATTTCCACTCTAGATCGGACCTTCTGTCCAGCTAGAGAACAAACATACCCCTCCATTCTAGATCGGACCTCCTGTCCGGCTAGAGAATAAAAAGATTCTCTCCACTCTAGATCGGACCTTCCGTCCGGCTGTAGAATAAAAAGATTCCTTTCACTTTGGTTCGGACCCGCCGTCCAGCCAGAGAATAAAAAGATTATTTTCACTCTAGATCAGACCTTCCGTCCGGCTAGAGAATAAAAAGATCCCTCTCACTTTGTGATGCCCTGGATTTTTTAATATCCTTGTTCGTGGGTCCCGGATCTGATTTCTCGGAGTGTCCAACTCCGTTGCGTCCGAAATTTCGTTTCGGACATCTTTCATGTTCGGATCGGCGCGATCCGGAGTTGTTTCGGAGGCCCGGAAGCATTCCGCGGCTTTTCCGCGTGTGTTTTCTGATTCCCGGTGTGTGTTTCGGTAATTCCTTCGGAACCCCGTTGCGGGTGAATCGGGCCGTTCACCTAGGCGAGTGTGGTACCGTTGCGATCGATGTGTTTTGAGGATCGCGGAAACGTGATTTTCCTATTTTTGATATTTTCTGGAATTTCTGAATTTTCCTATATATAACCTTTTTCTCTCTCTCCCCTCTCATTTCTCTCTTCTCTCCCTCTCTCTTCTCACGCTCTCTCCTCTCTCCCTCTCTCTCCGGCGGCCGACGGGGTGGAGCGTGGGTGAGGTGGGGACGGCGCGGGTGAGGCACGGGCGAGGATGGGTGAGGATCGAGGCGGCGGAGGCGCGGTGAAGCTCGGCCGTGGGTTCGTGGAACGGCGAGGCTTCAATGGCATTTTCTTTGTGGATCGGCGTCCGCGGTGCGTCGAATCTTCGGTGGAGGTAGGGAGATGGACCCTCAACCCGCATACTTCATTTCCCACGAGTTTTGTAGGCCGTGGTGAGCCGAGCGGGCTTGTTTGGGCGTTTTGGGGAAAATGCATGTTTTTTGGTGTGTGAGCCGAATCTTGTGTTTTTGGGGTTTAAATGGGTCCCCTCAGTGCTAGAGAGGTTGGGGAATATTTTCCCCTTTGTTTCCCCTTCACCTGGGGGTGGATGGGGCGTGGAATGGGTTTTTCTGCCGTTTCCACCATTTTCGGGCGTGGACTGAGAATGCGCTACTCTCAGCTAGCGCATTCTTGAGGGTCGCGCCGCCCCGACGGGGCGTGTTCATCGGAGAAGATGAACAGTTAGGCGGTTCCTATCGCGCTATAGGGTCCTAGCGCGTTCTGCCTTGTCGCGCTAGGGGTCCCTAGCGCGTTCTGCCTTGTCGCGCTAGGGGATCCTAGTGCGATTTGTCCTGGTCGCGCTATAGGTCTATAACGCGATCTGTCTTGTCGCGCTACCAGTGTATAGCGCGTTCTGTTCTAAACACGCTATGCGAGGGTAGCGCGATCTTGAGGGGACCAGCCGGGCCGCCCAGGGCGGGCAGTCTGTGATTGATCATGCTCCCCTTGGGCCATGTGTGTCCCGGACACCCTGTGGAGTTCCATGACCGTGTCTTTGGGTGTCCGGAGGTTCCGTTTAGCTCGATTAGCGTGCCCGTGAGTTTAAGGGTCCGGGTGACCTTCTAGCGTTCTGAGTGTGTTGTGTTGGTCCCCGGTCGACCCGGTCGTGACCCAGTGGTCGACCTTTGGCCTCGTGAGTGTCCCGGACACCCCGTGGGTTTCGTTACCGTGTTTTTGGGTGTCTGGAGGTACCGTGTTACCTCGATAAGCGTGCCCATGGGCTTGGCGGGTCCGGGTGACCCCAGGTGTTTCGGGCTTCCATGTTCTTGCTAGATCGAGTCACCGTGTATCGGTGTGAGTGCGGTGAGGTTTCCCCGCAAGTCGTTGCTTCTCTGGAAGGTGGCTTCCGAGTGGGCCAAGCGTGTGGCCTTGGACGGTGAGTCCAGTCTCCCAGCCTGGGGCTGGAGGTTTCTTAAGTTCCCTCCTCGAGGGATGGGTCTCGGCAGTTGTGAACTGCCTCGTGAGTTATCGCATTGTGGTTTTGGACCTAGGGATTAGGCCAGATTGACGGCTTAGTGCTGTCATGTGCAACGGTCTCGACTCCGAGTCTTGTGACTCAAAGACCGTTGAGTTTAGTAGGTCTAGTGGACCATCTAGAGTCTGGTGGCGTCGTGCCACCTGTTACTCGCTGTTACTCGCAATGGGTGCGTGCGTGGTTTCCTGTGTCCACGTTCTGTGACACGTCCACTAGTCGTAGCCTTCTTACGGCACGCGTGTGCTGACCCACCTGGGAGTGGTGGAGCGGCTGACCCGAGAGAGACGGTGAGTAGGCTGGTTACCGTAGGGCCCCCGCGTACAGTCGAGTCCGAGCTTAGGGGGAATTACCAGCTAGAGGACAGGCCTAGGGCGTATGGTCTGAGTGTGCACACGAGGTTGGGGGCGTCGGACGGCGCCGGCAGGCGCGACCCCAACTAGTCCTTGTTCTGTGGTACTGGTTACTGAGTGTGTCTGAGTCTCCGCCTGGGGCGTTGTAGCTAGACACTTGTGACGCGGTGTAAGACGTCAGGGGACGCATCCGGTCGTTCTTCTAGTGGGTGGTGCTTCTGTCACGTGACGTGAGTTGTCGTGTACCGGGTTCTGTTTCCGTCCGCGAGATGGGACTTCGTGAGTGGTTTCGGGAGTGTTCCCGGAGTCGAGGTCTGGGGTTTCCGGTGAGTGTCACCGAGGGCCTTTCTCCAGACAGCGTTGTGTTCACGACGGTGAGGTCGTGACCGTGTTCCTGACCGTGTGGTTTTGGGTCGGGCCCTTTTTGTGAGGGCAGGCCTCCGCTTCGGAGGTATCGTGGCGTTTTCCTAGTGGCGTGGCTAGGGCGGTTCGTGTCTGGTGGTCCCCGATCGTGGAATCGGGTGGTCGGGTGCGTGGCTTGGTTGTCCCCCGACGGGAGACTAGGTCGTGTTTTCTGGTACAGTAGGAGTAGCTGTAGAGCCGAGGTTTTTCCGGCCACCGTAGTTACTTTCCTACTTTCTTAGTTACTGCTTTCAGTGCCGCCGTTGTTCTCAGTTGGGGTTCCGCGGGATCCCTACTGAGCCAGTGACAGGAGGCTCACCCCTGCGTTTCAGGTGCGGCGGTTCTGCCTCGAGGTTTGAGGGTGCTGTGCGGAGGTTCTTAGTTGCCAGCTTGCCGGGCCGAGTGTTCACTTGGCATGTGGTACGTTTTACTGCTTTAGACTGTACTTTCTGTTGGACTGGACTCTGTTGTAGTTGTTCATTTATTTCTGTTAATTGTTGAATTGTCTGCCTTATTTTCTATTTCTTTGTACCTCCACACTCCTTTTTAGCCCTTCCGAGTCCTCCCGGCTCATGGGCGGCGGTTTGAGTCTCGGGTTATCGGGCCTTCCTGGTAACCGGATTCTCGGGTCGTTACAGTTGGTATCAGAGCGTGGTTGTGGACGTACATGGGAATTCAAGATATTGCAGTGATCAGAGTCCGTAAGGTCCAGTACAGTCGGCAGCTGGCATAGGGTTTCATGCATGTTTTCACTTTGTTTCTCGCTTGAGAGCTTGAGTGCGCTGTATGGCGCGGTGAGGGTGGTTGCTGTTCGTGCTTTCGTGCCGGCGTGGGGTCTGCGGATCGAGGTCGAGAGCTTTCTCCCTTGGGTGGTGGCCCTGGTCGTGTTGCGTTGGGCAGAGGTTGTCGGCGGGTGTGTTGCTGCGGTGCTGCGTTCGAGGAGTCTGCAGCTAGGTCAGGTGGCTGGTGAGGATTGTTCGTCGTTAAGTGGCCGTGAGCGTGCTCTGAGGGAGTTGTCATAGAGTTGGCCACTCCAGCATGAGGTTTACCCAGCCCCTGCGGTGTTGAGGTTGTGTTTTGAGGTGATGGAGCGGGTGCTCTGGTCGAGAATTGTGCTCGAGTGAGCGGAAGGTTTTCTGTTGAGCTGCTGATTTGTCGAGCCCGGTGTCCTTGTTATGCTTAGTGGCGTCAAAAATGACGTGTCGGTCCCGATTATTCTTGCGAGTTTTGAGGCAGGATTGGGCTGCGGTGTCCCAGTAAGTTCTCGCTCCTGCGCTTCTGTGTGCGAATGGCTTGTATTCACCCAGGATTTGGCTCGAGATGAGAAGGTTCCGTGGCGAGTTCGGGGCTCAAGGATGAGCATTGGCGGTTGCCAGTTATGGCTCGTGTTGCGGCTCTTTGCATGGCGTGTTGCAGTTTGAGGAATTGCAACGGTGGTGCATCGAGAGATGTTGTGATTGTGGTCCGACGTGACACTTGGTAGTGTTGTCGGAGGAGCTGACCTGACGGAAGTGATGGTTTTCTTGGTGCTGGAAGGTGTTGTTCCCAGCATGCGCGAGCTCGAGGTCAGGTCGAGTGTGGAGTTTTCCTTCCGTTGGTCGGAGGTGTGATTGGGTTCTCCTTTGGTTAGAGAGAATCGTGTTTGGCTAAGGTTCGTCATCTTGCACTGTGTGTCCGGATTGGTTGGCCTTCGTGCACCATGAAGTCCGTGCGAGACGCGTCCCGCGTTTTGGCAAGGTGGTTGCCTGTGAGAAGCGTTGCCCGTTCCCTGATGTGTAAGGGTGTTGGCGCTGTTCCGGAGGGATGAGTGCCGGCTGGGCGGTGTTTTTGAGATTTGCGGTTGGTGTTGCAGTTGCCGTGTGCGGAGGATCGGAGTATGCAGGGTTGCAGATGGTTGTCGGGATGGTGGATCTCAGAGTTGTCGATGTGGTGGCTGTGCGTGTGGATCAGAGTGCGCGGATCGTAGCATTGGTTGCTGCGGGTGGATTTCCAAGGAAGTGTAGAGCAGCGGAGGGTTGGTTCATCAGTGTGTGTTGTCTCCAGCGGCGTGAAACGTGTTGTTGCCGTGCCATTGCTTGAGATATTGTGGTTTATGGCATTGGCAGGTGGAGAGTTGGGGAAATATGCTAGTAAGGTTGCCGCATGAGTACCCTATTTTTGCGTTAGATGTTGCGTTCGCGGATGAGATCGTGTTCTAGAGAAGTGTGCCGTGGGTTGTAAGAGGTTGTGTGTCCCGTGGCTCTGTGATAAGAGCGGGAGTCGGGATTGGCAGGCGTCCTCTTGGATTAATTGAGATGGAGGTTTCAATGAGATAGGATTCGATGAGATAGGACGGTGGTCGATGCCTGTGTGTGGAGGTCTCTGATGAGACGTTGGCGTTGGATATTGATCCTCAGTCTACGGCCAGCAAGGGAGGATTCCCCGTAAGTCTGAGTCGAGTGACGTGAAGACCGAGGGGAGATGGAGTCATTGGGTCCCGCCGTGCTCCCCTGAAGGGTAGAGTTGGCGCGGGGATCCATCTGGATGTGGTGGTAGTCTGTGCCAGAGTCAACGGATGGCCTACCGTGAGTCAGATCGTGCCTGCTGGGCCGGTGGAGGTTTCCCGTTGGCGAATGTCTGGTGACCAGTGGATGGTCTTTCATGGACAGAAGATGCTGGTTGTAGGGGCTCGAGAATGGAGAGTGCCGCGTGCCAGCGAGGCCTTTTGGTGGCCGTTTCTGAGGTGTGTTTTCCCAGATGGGATCTGAGCTTTGTCGAAATTTGAGTTCTGACAGAGTTGGTCCCGTGCTGTTGTGGCGTTCGGCTTGCCGAGTGTGGAGTGGTCCTCGGCGTGGAGCCGACAAATTTGTGGTGGTCAGCTGGCAGAGAAGCTGGTGTTAGGTTGGTCCGCCGAGCGTGGGCGTTGACCGGTGGAGTGGTTCTTGTGGTGCGAATTGCGTTCCCTCAGTGAGTGAGAGGGTGGCAGCGATGCCGTGAGTTGTTTCCGTTGTGTCTGAGGTGATACCAGACTTGCGCCTTTGTATTATGCCTGCTCTGGTGACCGATGTGCGTGTGGTGTACGGAGCGTGGCGTCGTTCGTGATTATGGTCGGGCCGTATCCCTCATGATCGGTGCTTTTGCAAGAATCTAGGTTTTTCAGTGTTGGGGCCCTGACAGCGTTGTCAGTTGGTGGAGGCATTCTTCCCCTGCGACTTGGTGTTAGTCTTGAACTTCGAGGATGAAATTTCTTTAAGGGGGGAGGGCTGTGATGCCCTGGATTTTTTTGGATCCTTGTTCGTGGGTCTCGGATCTGGTTTCTCGGAGTGTCCGACTCCGTTGTGTTCAAAATTTCATTTCGGACATCTTTCGTGTTCGGATCGGCGCGATCCGGAGTTGTTTCGGAGGCCCGGAAGCGTTCCGCGGCTTTTCCGCGTGTGTTTTTTGATTCCCGGTGTGTGTTTCGGTAATTCCTTCGGAACCTCGTTGCGGGTGAACCGGGCCGTTCACCTAGGCGAGTGTGGTACCGTTGCGATCGGTGCGTTCCGAGGATCGCGGAAACGTGATTTTCCTATTTTTGGTATTTTCAGAATTTCTGAATTTTCCTATATATAACCTTTTTCTCTCTATCCCCTCTCATTTCTCTCTTCTCTCCCTCTCTCTTCTCACGCTCTCTCCTCTCTCCCTCTCTCTCCGACGGCCGACGGGGTGGAGCGTGGGTGAGGTGGGGACGGCGCGGGTGAGGCACGGGCGAGGATGGGTGAGGATCGAGGCGGTGGAGGCGCGGTGAAGCTCGGCCGTGGGTTCGTGGAACGGCGAGGCTTCAACGGCATTTTCTTCGTGGATCGGCGTCCGCGGTGCGTCGAATCTTCGGTGGAGGTAGGGAGATGGACCCTCAACCCGCGTACTTCATTTCCCACGAGTTTTGTAGGCCGTGGTGAGCCGAGCGGGCTTGTTTGGGCGTTTTGGGGAAAATGCATATTTTTGGGTGTGTGAGCCGAATCTTGTGTTTTGATTGTGTTTTTGGGGTTTAAATGGGTCCCCTCGGTGCTAGAGAGGTTGGGGAATATTTTCCCCTTTGTTTCCCCTTCACCTGGGGGTGGATGGGGCGTGGAATGGGTTTTTCTGCCGTTTCCACCATTTTCGGGCGTGGACTGAGAACGCGCTAGTCTCAGCTAGCGCGTTCTTGAGGGTCGCGCCGCCCCGACGGGGTGTGTTCATCGGAGAAGATGAACAGTTAGGCGGTTCCTATCGCGCTATAGGGTCCTAGCGCGTTCTGCCTTGTCGCGCTAGGGGTCCCTAGCGCGTTCTGGCTTGTCGCGCTAGGGGATCCTAGCGCGATTTGTCCTGGTCGTGCTATAGGTCTATAACGCGATCTGTCTTGTCGCGCTACCAGTGTATAGCGCGTTCTGTTCTGAACGCGCTATGCGAGGTAGCGCGATCTTGGGGTGGCCAGCCGGGCTGCCCAGGGCGGGCAGTCTACGGCTGATCGTGCTCCCCTTGGGCCGTGTGTGTCCCGGACACCCCGTGGAGTTCCGTGACCGTGTCTTTGGGTGTCCGGAGGTTCCGTTTACCTCGATTAGCGTGCCCATGAGTTTAAGGGTCCGGGTGACCTTCTAGCATTCCGATTGTGTTGTGTTGGTCTCCGGTCGACCCGGTTGTGACCCAGTGGTCGACCTTTGGCCTCGTGAGTGTCCCGGACACCCCGTGGGTTTCGTTACCATGTTTTGGGGTGTCTGGAGGTACCGTGTTACCTCGATAAGCGTGCCCATGGGCTTGGTGGGTCCGGGTGACCCCAGGTGTTCCGGGCTTCCGTGTTCTTGCTAGATCGAGTCACCATGTATCGGTGTGAGTGCGGTGAGGTTTCCCCGCAAGTCGTTGCTTCTCTGGAAGGTGGCTTCCGAGTGGGCCAAGCGTGTGGCCTTGGACGGTGAGTCCAGTCTCCCAGCCTGGGGCTGGAGGTTTCTTAAGTTCCCTCCTCGAGGGATGGGTCTCGGCAGTTGTGAACTGCCTCGTGAGTTATCGCATTGTGGTTTTGGACCTAGGGATTAGGCCAGATTGACGGCTTAGTGCTGTCATGTGCAACGGTCTCGACTCCGAGTCTTGTGACTCAAAGACCGTTGAGTTTAGTAGGTCTAGTGGACCATCTAGAGTCTGGTGGCGTCGTGCCACCTGTTACTCCGTGTTACTCGCAATGGGTGCGTGCGTGGTTTCCTGTGTCCACGTTCTGTGACACGTCCACTAGTCGTAGCCTTCTTACGGCACGCGTGTGCTGACCCACCTGGGAGTGGTGGAGCGGCTGACCCGAGAGAGACGGTGAGTAGGCTGGTTACCGTAGGGCCCCCACGTACAGCCGAGTCCGGGCTTAGGGGGAATTACCAACTAGAGGACAGGCCTAGGGCGTATGGTCTGAGTGTGCACACGAGGTTGGGGGCGTCGGACGGCGCCGACAGGCGCGACCCCAACTAGTCCTTGTTCTGTGGTACTGGTTACTGAGTGTGTCTGAGTCTCCGCCTGGGGCGTTGTAGCTAGACACTTGTGACGCGGTGTAAGACGTCAGGGGACGCATCCGGTCGTTCTTCTAGTGGGTGGTGCTTCTGTCACGTGACGTGAGTTGTCGTGTACCGGGTTCTGTTTCCGTCCGCGAGACGGGACTTCGTGAGTGGTTTCGGGAGTGTTCCCGGAGTCGAGGTCTGGGGTTTCCGGTGAGCGTCACCGAGGGCCTTTCCCCAGACAGCGTTGTGTTCACGACGGTGAGGTCGTGACCGTGTTCCCTGACCGTGTGGTTTTGGCTCGGGCCCTTTTTGTGAGGGCAGGCCTCCGCTTCGGAGGTATCGTGGCGTTTTCCTAGTGGCGTGGCTAGGGCGGTTCGTGTCTGGTGGTCCCCGATCGTGGAATCGGGTGGTCGGGTGCGTGGCTTGGTTGTCCCCCGACGGGAGACTAGGTCGTGTTTTCTGGTACAGTAGGAGTAGCTGTAGAGCCGAGGTTTTGCCGGCCACCGTAGTTACTTTCCTGCTTTCGTAGTTACTGCTTTCTGTGCCGCCGTTGTTCTCAGTTGGGGTTCCGCGGGATCCCTACTGGGCCAGTGACAGGAGGCTCACCCCTGCGTTTCAGGTGCGGCGGTTCTTCCTCGAGGTTCGAGGGTGCAGTACGGAGGTTCTTAGTTGCCAGCTTGCCGGGCCGAGTGTTCACTTGGCATGTGGTACGTTTTACTGCTTTAGACTGTACTTTCTGTTGGACTGGACTCTGTTGTAGTTGTTCATTTATTTCTGTTAATTGTTGAATTGTCCTGCCTTATTTCCTATTTCTTTGTACCTCCACACTCCTTTTTAGCCCTTCCGAGCCCTCCCGGCTCGTGGGCGGCAGTTCGAGTCTCGGGTTATCGGGCCTTCCCGGTAACCGGATTCTCGGGTTGTTACACACTTTGGTTCGGGCCTGCCGCCCAGCTAGAGAACAAATAGACCACTCCACTCCAGATCGGACCTTTCGCCCGGCTAGAGAATAAAAAGATTCCTTTCACTTTGGTTCGGACCTTCCGTCTAGTTAGAGAATAAACATATCCTTGTCACTTCAGCCCGGACTCTCCACACATCTGAAGAATAAGTGACTCCCTTTCTCTGATCTGGCTCGTAGACTTTCCGTCCAATTGGAGAACTAAAAGACCTTTCTTGGCCGGTTCCCCCGGCGTGTTAAAGAACAAAACAACCTTTCACCCTGGCCCGAGCCTGCCATTCGGGTAAGGAATCATCCCCTTTTACTTGCGCTAACACTAGCCCGTGTCATCGACTTGACCATCTCTCCCTCCCTTCGGGGTCACGAATAATCCCTTTTGATTTGGACCTTCCGTCCAGATCATTGAATCAACAAACTCCTCTCTCCGTCCCATCGGGTGACGAATACCCCTTTTGATTTGGACCTTCCGTCCAGATCAGGGAATCAACAAACTCTTCCCTCCGTCCCTTTAGGTGACGAATACCCCTTTTGATTTGGACCTTCCATCCAAATCATGGAATCAACAAACTCTTCTCTCCATCCCATCGGGTGACGAATATCCCTTTTGATTTGGACCTTCCGTCCAGATCAGGGAATCAACAAACTCTTCCCTGCGTCCCTTCGGGTGACGAATACCCCTTTTGATTTGGACCTTCCGTCCAGATCATAGAATCAACAAACTCTGCCCTCCGTCCCTTCGGGTCACGAACAATCCCTTTTGATTTGGACCTTCCGTCCAGATCATTGAATCAACAAACTCTTCTCTCCGTCCCATCGGGGTGACGAATACCCCTTTTGATTTGGACCTTCCGTCCAGATCAGGGAATCAACAAACTCTTCCCTCCATCCCTTCGGGTGACGAATACCCCTTTTGATTTGGACCTTCCGTCCAGATCATGGAATCAACAAACTCTTCTCTCCGTCCCATCGGGTGACGAATACCCCTTTTGATTTGGACCTTCCGTCCAGATCATGGAATCAACAAACTCTTCTCTCTGTCCCTTCGGGTGACGAATACCCCTTTGACTTGGACCTGCCGTCCAGGTCATTGAATGAATAGACTTCTCTCTCTATCCCTTCGGGTGATGAACATCCCTTTTGATTCGGACCTTTCGTCTGGGTCACTAAATGAATAAACCCTCCTCTCCGTCCCTTCGGGTGACGAATACCCCTTTTGATTTGGACCTTCCGTCCAGATCATGGAATCAACAAACTCTTCTCTCCGTCCCATCGGGTGATGAATGCCCCTTTTGATTTGGACCTTCTGTCCAGATCATGGAATCAACAAACTCTTCTCTCCGTCCCTTCGGGTGACGAATACCCCTTTGACTTAGACCTGCCGTCCAAGTCATTGAATGAATAGACTTCTCTCTCTATCCCTTCGGGTGATGAACATCCCTTTTGATTCGGACCTTTCGTCTGGGTCACTAAATGAATAAACCCTCCTCTCCGTCCCTTTGGGTGACGAATATCCCTTTTGATTTGGACCTGTCATCCAGACCTTTAAAGGAATAAACCCTTATTTTCGGCCCTCGTAGCCCGCTATCCACAACCTCGGCTTCTATAGTCCGCTTTCCAATAGCTTCGGCTTTCATAGCCCGCTTCCTGGGTTCTGACCCACGTGGCCGGGTTTCTCAACCTTAACTACGGTCTGCGGACCCGCTCCCCCCATCATGTTGATGAATCTCTCAGTCGGTCTGCACCCGCAGGCCCAGCACTATCATCCCTCTCTCGCGCCGTCTGCGGCTGGGGGGCATTTATGGACACTAAAAATCCTCACCCCATGTTTACGTGCAGGGGAATAAAGAAGAGAAGAAGAGAGAAGAGAAGATGAAAAGAAGAAAAGAAAAAAAGAAAAAAACACTACTCAGGCACCTCCAGCGGCACACTAATGGCGCCCTCCAGCGGCACGCTCCCCTGGTGCCCCCAGCGGCACACCTGCTTAAGCCTTCCAGCGGCACACCTCCAAACGGCCCTTCCAGTGGCACACCCCTTGTGCCCCTAGCGGCACACTACCAAGCCCTCCCAGCGGCACACCCCCTGGGTGCCCTCCCAGTGGCACACCCGTGAGTGCCTCCAACGGCACACCCCTTTGAGTGCCTCCAACGGCACACCCCTTTCAAGTGCCCTCAACGGCACACTCACCGTGCCCCTTCAACGGCGCGCTCTCGTGCCCTTCAACAGCACACCTACTGCTCCCCCAACGGCGCACTCGCCCTGTGCCACCCCAACAGCACACTCGCCCTGTGCCGCCCCAACGGCACCCTGCCCAGCACCCCTCCAACGGTGCACCCGTCTGCCCCTTTAACGGCACGCTCCCAAGGCCCCCAGCGGCACAGCGTCCCATCTTATTACGATGCTCTATTTTCACTCAAGCGCAGAGCATTTAATGCTCATGCCGCTGGCTCGTGCTCCGGCCGACAGTGTAGCGGCAGCAGGCCGTCGACGTCAACCTCGGCCAACCTGGTGAAGGCACGCCAGCTCCCATCCTGCTGTCCTTAGGCATAGGCCATTTAATGGCCCCAGATGGGTGAAGAGGAAAGAGAAGAAGAGGAAGGCTTGGCCTTCGAAGCTGCCAACCCCCGTTCGGTATAAATGGGGATTAACTCTCTCTCTCAAAGGGGGCTCTGGCTGGCAGGCTGGCTCTTCGGAGAGGCAGAACAAGAGAAGAAGAAGAAGAAGATAAGAAGATAAGAAGAGGAGGGGAGGCTCCGGATCCCCCCTTGTTGCTCCGTCCACCGCCCCTGTGCGAAGAGAAAAAAGAAGAGAAGAGGAGAGGAAGGAGCCCGCTGCTCTGCCACCCTGGCCTCTGTGCGAAGAGAGAAGAGAAGAAGATAGAAGAGAAGGAGAGAAGAGAGAGAGTGAGCTGTGGGAGGAAAGGAGCCCACGCTCCATTCCCCTCCCTACTGTATCTTGTTCGTTCTTTTCTCTCCCTCCGTTCCTTTTTTATTATTATTTTGTCACGATGTATTAGCTCCCTTGGGGCATTCCTTTTGTGAGAATAGAAATAGAAGGTTTGCAAGCTTTTTTGATGTCCGCCCCCCCTTACGGACACTTATTCTTGTCAGCATTCCTTACCGATTTTGCTTTCTTTTGTGCTCCCCATCGCCTGCTTCTGAACCCTTCCACGGCTTCCAGCGGTACACCCTCAATCCACCTCTCCCAGCGGTACACTACCTCCCCTGTTGGCCTGCTCAGCAACACACACCTTGCCCATGCCTCCACTGACACACACCCTTGGACTGCCAACCCGGCATACCTTGGCTATCATTTCTCCGGTGTACGCATAGCTTGTATCAGTCTACTGGTTTCCTGTTCGGCGTTTTCTCCGAGTTTTCTGAAATTTCCCCAAAGGTGGCTGCTTAGGCACACACCTCAGTTGTTGGTTCATGTCACTCCCTGTGGGCATGTTCCTTGTATTCCCTTACCATCTGGGTCAAGGGGAGATGCTGTCGAATTTTTATCAGAAATAACAATAAGTTAAAGGACAAAAGGAAGCGACAAACAAATGGAACCAACAACAATAAAACATTCTAATCAACTAAAGGAACTATTCAAGGCTCAAGGAATTGGACTGAACAAGACTCAAAGAACTGCACTATTGAATATGTCCCGGGACTCAATCACATGACAGGAAGATTGAAAGTTGATCATTTGGCCTCCCTTTGGTATTGATTTATCTCGGGTTTAGTTCTAAGTTAACTCCGGGATAAGTTTTTTTGTGCTTTGGTAAGGAGTTAGTGTTAGTCGGTTTAGGTTAAGGGCTAACCCAAGGATATTCATGGGTTTGAAACCCACACCCAAGGGTGGGTTAAGATGGGTTAACCTCCTACCTCAATAAATGTTCAATTAAATGTGTCTCTCTCCCTCATAATAAATGCTATTTCTCTCTCTCATTATTACTAGGTTAACCTACTATTTACTAAATCATACTAGATTAAAATTAGGTTAGTCAACATCCTTACTCCCAGACTAACTACCCTCCTACCAAATCAAAAATAGGTTAATTCCGGACTACTTTAATCGGGTTGACTTAGTTCATCTTTAGCCTAACTCCATACCAAAGCCACCCTTGAGATTCTCCACCAGAATTGCATGAGCAAGGGGCCTTCTTCTGAACTTTGCCCCCACTCATCTGAACTTCACCCTACCTACCGTAATCCTTCATTCTCAACTCAATCCTTCCAGAGGTGCACTCTCTATTGGCCCGCCAGCGGTACGCCCCTGCCTCTTTGACCTACTCCTCATCAGCCCCATCTCAAGCCCTTTGCACTCTCAACATCTCTCCTTGGCCAGCACACTTTCGCCTGCCTTCAGCGGCACACCCAGCTCCCCTAGTGCTTTTAGCTGCACATTCCTAGACCTTCCAGCGGTACACCCTAGCCTACTCCGTTCAGCGGTACACCCTCGCCTGCCTTCAGCGGTACACCCCAGCCTCCCTCTTGTGTTCAGCGGTACACTCCCCACACCTACCCGATACACACTAATCTGCTTCCAGCGGTACACCCCATAACCTTTCAGCGGTACACTCCCCACCACCCTCTCCACACACGTGCCAAATGTAACAAATAATAATAATAATAACGGACTCACAATAAAAAGGGGATAAATAATAATAATAAAAATAAAATTATAATAATAAAATGGCGTAAATAATAATGATGACAAACTTAATAAATAAATAATAATAAAGAAATAAGTAATAATAATAACCAACTCAATAAAAAAATAAATAAATAAGTAAATAATAATAAAAAATATTAATAAATGAATAATAATAACAAACTCACCAAAATATAAAAATAACAAATAATAATAAAATGATGAGATCCACTCCGCAGTCTCGTTCTCCTCAAGACCCGGTATAAAGGGAACATTAACGTCGCCTCTCCAATTCGGGGTCGGACCTTGGGAGCCATCCCAATATGGCCGTAATCCGACATTGCGCTGGGCCGATAGTTTGTCAAACCAGACTCGTTCTCATTGGGATTCGTTTCCGCTCTTTCATTGAAATTGCCGTAAACTCGGCATACATTTGTACGGATTTATTTCCGTTTGCATCGTACCTTCACTGCGGACTTTTGTCCGAACATAAAGTGGTCCATGAATGACCGACAAAAATCTGAATGGAACGAGAAGGCTCTCGTCACCCCCGAGGCCTACGCATGGGAATATCGATAAGACCTTCGTGAGTCACGCTTAGACCACGGGTTCACCTTAATCATGGTCATTGCCTGACCCACATCCTCGGCCTACAACCAGCTATCTCTGTACACGTCTTCGTTTTGGAATCTAGTCCCGGGACTCTTTCCCGTTGCCCTTCGGCACCGGAAATATTAATGATGCCCACGCAAGCCTCGTTTGGACCACGGGAGGCGCCCCCGGAATGGCCCTGACTTGATCTTGCATCGGGCTGACAAACTTATTGGTTTCCGACCGCTCTAACCAGGATTTAATCGAATGCCTCTCGTCCCTTCGAACAATAAATCTGTCGTGCCCCGGCATACATATGCTCCGGTTTTCTCCGTGACGATTACGATTTTCTGAAGCCGGACGCTCGTCCAAATATTAAACGGTCCCCTGAGCAACCGACATGTTACTCTAACCGGGATTTAACCGAATGCCTCTCATCCCTTCGAACAATAAATCTGCCACGCCCCGGCATACATATGCTCCGGTTTTCTCCGTGACGATTACGATTTCCTGAAGCCGGACGCTCGTCCGAATATCAAAATGGTCCCTTGAGTGACCGACATATTTCGAATGCTTACTTCCCTAGACATGGGGCTTTCCGACTGATTCGAGACCGCTATCGTCTTGCCTCTCTCGATATAATTTCCTGGCCATGAGGCCCTGATTCCCGGCGATTAATCAAGGGTGTTCCCCTCTCCGAGGGGGTGTAAATGACGACGTGACCTTTATGGCGCGGGTTTTGGTCCGAACACGAACCACACAATCGTCTGATTAGTCAGATCGAGCGCACCATGGGCTTCCATGAAGACCGAATAAATTATCACTTTGTGACTGGCACGCCCACGCACTTAATAGATGAATCAACCGCCCGAATAAAACCAACAGCATAATAAGCGAATGAAAAGTGCGTCCACAGGCCCTCAGAGGGCCGCCTGGTGACTTGTATTGTTGGTTGGTTTAGCGGTCCCCTGGGGACCGCCACTTTTGGGGAGCGGTCCCGCGACTGACCGCTACCCATTGGGTAGCGGCCAGCCCTTGACCGTTTTCCCCGTTTGGTCACAGCACCCTCGGGGTGCGTGTTTTTGACCGTTGGGAGTTGTCTGTAGTGTGGCGGTTGCGCGATAGGCCGCTACCTTTGAAGTAGCGGCCGTGGGACGGCCGTTTCTCCTTGTTTGACTGGATTTTTGACCGTTGGGAGTCGCATGCTTGCTAGCGGTCAAGGAATGGCCGTTTTGGTTTCCCAACGGCCTAGTGAGGACCGTTTTTTGAGGGTTAGCGGCCTAGCGATAGACCGCTAGGCCCCCTTGTGGCTTGTTCCCCTTGCAGTCATGGCTTGACCGCTTGGCTCGACTTGACGGTCTCAGGGAGACCGTTAGGCCCGCCTTGCGGTCCAGAGAGGACCGCTAGGCTGAGGGGCTGTCCTGAGTGGACCGCCGCCCCGTTTCCTTCCGTTCGGTGGTTTTCGTGAGTCAGAGTCATACCTCCGGTGACACGTCCACTAGTCGTAGCCTTCTTACGGCACGCATGTGCTGACCCACCCGGGAGTGGTGGAGCGGCTTACCCGAGAGAGACGGTTGTTAGGCTGGTTACCGTAGGGCCCCTCCGCGCCGCCTGAGTCCGGGCTTTGGGGAAGAACCATCTAGAGGATCTGACCTAGGGCGCATGCTCTGTGTGTGCACACTTAGTTGAGGGCTATCGGACCCGCGCTAACGAGCGCGACCCCAGCTAGTCCTTATTTGTGGTACTGGTTACTGTTGTGTCTCTGTCTCCGCCTGGGGCGTCGCAGCGAGACACTTAAGGCGCGGTGTAAGACGTCAGGGGACGCATCCGACTTTGTTTCTAGTGAGTGGTGCTCCTGTCTCTTAGCAGGTACGGACTTGTTTTCCCGTTGGTTCGAGGTCGGTCTGTTCGGTATGGTTAGTTGTAGAGAGCTTTTCCGTTTATTTATTATTGCTTGTCGCTTCAACCGTACTCCTACTAGGTAGTGTTACCTTTTCGCGCTTTGCTGTCTTGTTTCTCTCGTACGAGGTGGGGTTCTGTGGGATCCCTACTGAGCCTATGAAATGAGGCTCACCCCTGTGTTTCAGGTGAGGCGGGGTCGTCGCGAGGCGCGGCAGAGTTTCAGCGTGGTTCTAGTAGCCAGGGTTAGTCGCCAGTTGCTAGAGCCGAGGTATACCACACGTACTTGTACTTTTCTTTCTGTTGATTGTACTTAATTTGGACATGAGATACACTGGACCTTATAGCAGTTTAGTTATTTATTTAATTTCATGCATTATTGTTTAGTTATTGTGCTATCTCTGCAGTTATTTCAGCTTCTCTTGTGCCCTCACTCCATCCTTTAACCCTTCCGAGTCTTCGGGCTCGTGGGTGGCGGGCCGAGGTTGGAGTTGCGCCGGTTCCTTTCTGGTACTCGGATCCCAGGTCGTTACATATGTCTTCTGGATTACTAGAGGAACAGTTTTCTAGGATCATGCCATCATGGGCTGCTCAGTCTTCCACCTTACAGGAGGCATGGAGTCGTGGGTTACCTGGTCTTCCGCCTTGCAGGAGGCGAGGGGGCGTGGGTTGTCCCTCGATGCCCATTAATGTGCCATTATTGCGATAATGGCTTTCTGATTGTGCGACACGTGGTTTGTGGGGCAATTACGTGTGCGAAGCACGGGCCTGGATCTTGGGCAAATCACTATTGGACCTTAATGGGCCAAGGTGGATTCTTCCCTCTAGCAAAGAGGAACATAGCGGCCCGGTTCCTGTTCATAGAGAGAGGGTGACAGCCTCTAGTTGGCACGGGGTAACCTCCATAGTCGGGAGGGGGGGTTGCCGCTGACACCCAGGCAACTGTTGTGGCTTCCCGCGAGTAGGAGGGGGGCGGGGTGACCTCCAGTGCCGATTTTTCTGTTCACCGGCTGTAATTTTGGAGCAAAAATGTTGATTATTTTGGACCGCTAGATGCTCACTTTGGTAAAATGAGAGCTATTTGTATATTCTTGATATCTTTAAGAATTATCTCTATGCCCCTACCATTATTGTATTTATCTCAGTACCCCTAAAATCTTTATGAGGGACATCGCACCCCTACCATTAAGAATCTCTCGTGATAGTCAACTTGGGGTGAGTTAGCACGAGATCAATTATTAATTCACTACAAGAAAATGTGAGATTAGGGGCGGACGATTTCTGTCCCTAATCCGTCATAAAATCCGTCACAACAATTTTTAGGACAAATTTTGTGACGGATTAGTGATGGAAATAATTTACGACGAAGAATTTGTGACAGATATAGATCAAATTTATCACAAATCTGTCACTAATTAGAGATAAATTTTTAAATCCGTCACAAAATTCGTCCCTAATTAAAGATGAATTTTTAAATCTATCACAAAATTAATCCCTAATTAGTGATGGATTTTGTGATGGATTTAAAAATACGTCAAATTTATGACGGATTTAAAAATCCATCTCTAATTAGTAACGGATTTTCAAATCCGTCACTAATTTGGGATAGATTTTAAATCCATCACAAAATCCGTCGCTAATTAGGGATGGATTTTGTGACGGATTTAAAAGTTTGTCTTTAATTAGGGATAGATTTTGTGACGGATTTAAAATTCTATCTCTAATTAGTGATGAATTTCTATATTCGTCACAAATTCTTCGTCGTCAATAGTTTTTCGTCGCTAATTTGTCAAGAAATCCATCCCTAAAATTTTTGTGATGAATTTTACGATGAATTAGGGATGAAAATCGTTTGTGCCTAATCTCATTTTTTCTTGTAGTGTAATTTACGCCCTGACATTTGGTTTATGGATGGAGGAGAGGAATTAGCTATAGGGGGAGAGAGAGAGAGAGGCCCTGACACCCCGGACCGATGCTGGCCCCTCCTCTCACTATCCTCCCCTCCCCTCGACCGCCCTCCCTCCCCCGGCTGCCCACACCCTCTCCGATCCCCCTCTTTCTCGTGCTTTCTCTCTCACTCTATTCTCTCTCTCCCTCTCTCTCTGCACACATCAAGGGTGCTGACATCCGACACCCTCCCCCTCTCTCTAGTGCTCTCTCTCCTCTTTTGGTGCCTCTCTCTCTCTCTCTCTCTATCTCTCTCTGATGGAAGTGGGGGCAAAATGACAATCTCATGTGAGTGAGTTACCGTCGTTAACATGGAATGTAAATTCAGGGGCATGAAAGCTCGAGTTAAGAGATTTAAGAGGCATTGGGGTAAATACCATAAAGATTGGTGTGTAAAGATGATTCTTAATGATTTTAGAAGTACACAGATAATGTTACATTATGTTAATATATTGTATGATAATTTTATTGATTAGGATAGAATATAATCTCCCATAAATTGAGGCATATATATATATATGTAGATAGATAGATAGATAGATAGATATACATATATATAGATATTGGTGAAATGTATTTTTCTTAATAGATTTGTAATTAAGCTTAGCCCATTGACACAACTAGGCCATAGGCAACGAAGATTGCGAAGGGGTTCAGAAAATATGAGGGAGCTCTAGTAGGGGGCTCTTTGTAGGGGTGAGCACGATTTGGTTTGATTTGGTTCGAAGAGTATTTTTTTCAAATCAAACTGAACCGAATTAAGATTTCAACTCGAACCAAATCAAACCGAACTACTTTAAAACCAAATCAAAGTAAATCGAATTAATTCAATTTTGTTCGATTTGATTCGATTTGAACCATATTCCTATCCCCTTTTAAAAATTAGATTACATTAAAAAGGAGCAAAGAAAGGTGCGATAAAAGAATTTCTACCCAATAAAATAAATATTAAAAGAAAGCATCCAAAGTTACAAATTGTAAGAGCAAGCTCTACGACATTTTCAAATAAAAAATTAAGAACTTTAATTATAGTAAAATAGAAGGTGATTTGAAACTTACTTCGTAGAGTTAGAAATCTCATCGGGATGGTGGGGATTGGATTTTTGGAATTATGGTTTATAATTATATATACACTTATATAACTTGACAAAAATATCATTAAATTCGGGTTATTCGGTTCGATTCAATTTCCTGAACTTCAAAATCAAACTAAACTAAAATTTTAAATACGGCTCGATTTAAACTCAAATTAAAAATTTATAAATTTCAACCAAAATCAAACCGAACCAAATCTATCAGTTCGATTTAATTTTTGAGTTGAACCCGAACAATGCTCACCCCTAATTCTTTGTGTCGATTTTTATGGGGAGAAGTTAGATGGCGTAGGCTTCCGATATGAAAAGAAAAATTAGATTTGTTGGACTAGAAAAAGCCCAAGTCTGGCCCTATTTCATCTTAGGTCGAGCCAGATCGAGAAGAGGGATTAGTAGCAGCAATAGCGAAGTGGTGAACAAATAGTGATGGGTGGTGGGGGTTGTCAGAAAAGTAATAAGAAAAATTATCCTTATATTCTTAAAATTTTATAAAACTACTCTTGTATCTTTATCTTTATCATATTTATCATAATATTTATGAAATGTTTAAAAAAATCTATTGTGTCCACAGCTCCCCTTATTTTTAAAATAAAAAATTATCATTATATCTATATGAAGGGAGACAATGACTATTTTCTTAATGATTTCAGGAGTGTCATGATAAATATGATAAAACTAATGATATAAAGATAATTTTGAATGATTTTAAGGACATAAGGATAATTTTTCCAAAGAAAAATAATAGACGGGTCAAAGAAACTCATATTTGACCTTAATTTTTTGATCAAAATCGATCGACCAGAGGCAGCAACCGGTCGAGTGCACCCTTCCTCAAAAAGGAGAAATGTTCTCACTCTCTCGTACTGAGAGTGCGGCCTTGATTTGACCCTAATTCATCCCGGGCCAAGCTATGGGATTGGAGGATTGGGCCGCTCTCTCTCTCTCTCTCTCTCTCTCTCTCTCTCTCTCTATTAATTAAAGATAAAAAGGGGGAAGCCATGGAAAGTGCTGCTACCTGCAGAGAGGGAAGTATTGAGCCAGGCTGTGTAAAATTATCATTTACATTGTTTTCTTTTACATATTATTAACAATTAGTAGGCCGTGGAATTTTGGTTTTCATTTGTCCACTAGTAAAAAACCCACGCCATGCGTGGAAGAAAGGAAAAATGACCAATCATCGTTTATTCTCGGAATTGCACTTTTGTTATTGTCTTAGAACCTTAACAATTAATTCATAGATCTCATGGTTTGTTTAATCTTGTTTCGATTTATCATTTTCTTTAATTTTCTTCCAACCATTGAGCCGGTTTCTTGCTAGTCCTATACTTACGGCCGATTGCATCTGCCGTCACTAATTACATCATCTCCCTGTGGCTCTCTCTCTCTCTCTCTCTCTCTCTCTCTCTCTCTCTCTCTCTCTCTCTCTCTCTATATATATATATATATATATATATATATATATATATCGCGTGCGGGCATGTCGACCGTCGTCAAACACACGAGACAGACAACTCACCTTTAACAAAAAAGGCGTTCCAAATCCAAACAAGACAAATACCACAATCACGAAGCCCATCATCCCGGGATTTCTCGCACGTTTTCCTTCCCCTCAGCCCAGGCCTCCCATTTTCCACCGCCATCGCCATCACTCGACTCCAAGTTGCGGACCGTGCTCCCACACTCGATCCCCCCCCCCCCCTTCCGTTTGCGGCGTGCCATGGTGACACGGTACCGTCCCCTCTAAAATCCCATATCTGTCCCTCATAGATAACAGCCGGTCTTGACACCCGCTCTAGAGCTAGTTATTTTACAAGGAGGAGGAGGCGGAGGAGAAGAAGAAGAGCCCCTGTCATCATCTATGAACAACACCTCATCTCCCTCTCCCACCGGATGGGATGATCAAATGATCGAGGCACATCACGTATGCAAAAACCTGTTGAATTCTCAGGTTCTCTTGCTCGCCCCCATCGACCCGGCCATTATATATATTAATTCTCTACCTTTGATATATATCCCTCCTCCAATCCCCTCCCCCCCTCCCTCTGTCTCTCTCTCTCTCTCTCTCTCATGTGTGTGTGTTAAATAGATAGATGCCGAAGGGGCTTCTTCTTCTGAACAACTGGCGGCCGGGACGTCGATCGCTTAGCCGCACCATCATGGTGCCTTCCTGGTTATTATAGTCTCTTTCAACAGCTTAACTACTACTCCCCCCTTGAGCACCGAAGAGAAGAAGAGAAGGATACCCAACAAATCGCCTGGGTAGAGAGAAGCACACTGAGATGGATTGCTTGAAAGAATGGCCGGAACCCATCGTCCGCGTGCAGTCCCTATCGGAGAGCGGCGCCACCGTCATCCCCAGCCGCTACGTCAAGCCACCCTCCGAGCGCCCCGGCCCTGAGCCCCCGTCGTCTTCCAGCGACGGTACTGGCAGCCAGGAGGGCCTCGGCATCCCCGTCGTCGACCTCGGCGGCCTGGCGGAGGGAGGGGTGGGGTGCCCCGCCACAGTAACGGCGGTGTCGGACGCCTGCCGCGAGTGGGGCTTCTTCCAGGTGGTGAACCACGGCGTGAGCCCGGGGCTGATGCGGCGGATGAGGGAAGTGTGGCGGGAGTTCTTCCACCTCCCCATGGAGGAGAAGCAGCGTTACGCCAATTCCCCCAAGACCTACGAAGGCTACGGCAGCCGCCTCGGCATCCACAAGGGCGCCGTGCTCGACTGGGGCGACTACTTCTTCCTCCACCTCCTTCCCCCCTGCCTCAAGGACCATAACAAGTGGCCCAGGCTGCCACCTTCATGCAGGTATACACCGATACACGTTACACTTCCCTGCCTGACATCATATCATACTATGTACGTACTCTGCTCCCATCCTGTACAGAGTTAGGCTAAACTTGGCTTGGTCTACCTCTATCCGATCGTTTTACTTTGGTTCAAAAAAATTTCTACAAGAGAGAAAAAAATAGAAACCTACTTGATAAGAACAGTACGGAAGCCTTGATCGATGTGGGCGGCTTAATGGAACCCACATCCTAGTTTTGCCCGTAGCAGACCCGGCCAGCTTTTGCATGTTCCTAATTTAATAGTAGAAGAATCCCCACAGCATTAGATGTTCCATTGGATTACCTGATCAGACACAGAATGTTCTAATTGGTGTGGGTTCTTGCGCAGGGAGACAGTGGAAGAGTACGGCCGGGAGCTGGGGAAGCTGTGCGGCGCCGTGCTGGCGGCGCTGTCGACGGGGCTGGGGCTGGACGCCGGGTACCTGCAGCGGGCGTTCGGGGGGGACGACGTGGGGGTATGCATGAGGGTGAACTACTACCCGCGGTGCCCGCAGCCAGACCTCACCCTGGGGCTGTCCTCCCACTCTGACCCCGGCGGCCTCACCGTCCTGCTCGCCGACGACCGCGTCAGGGGGCTTCAGGTCCGCCGGGGAGGCTCGTGGGTGACCGTGCAGCCCGTCCCCGACGCCTTCATCGTCAACGTCGGCGACCAGGTTCAGGTCAGCTCCCGCCCTCCACCTCTCCCCTTCGCCCCTGCTTCCCTTCTCCACCTCACCACCTGCCGGTTAAGCTTGATGGACAGAATTTATATGTGGTTGGCTTGTACTCTTCTTACTCACTGTTTAAGGTCTTCTTTACGACTTGCTTACGTCTTTCACGTCGTCCTTGGTGCGATTCTCGACGTGAGGCGATATCTGATAACTTAATCTTGGGGAACGTTTTAAACTGATCAAGGAGTTCGAGATTATTTCCAAAATCTATTTTTTTTTTTTTGAAAAAAGTCGGTCTTGCCCAACTTCTCTAAAATTTTAAACCGGTCTTTTTTTTCTCTTTACCTCTCCCCTCCTGTAAAAATCTCCGTTTTCACAAAAGTTGAGATGAATTGGACTACACGTTTAAAAATAATTACGATGTTTGACAATTTCAATAACTAAAATCCCACTATCAAATTAATCATGTTATATAATCTGTGATGTTTTTAGGTGCATTCTTTTAACCAAGCATAATGACATTGTTACTCTATCTCTCTCTCTCTCTCTCTCTCTCGTGGCCAACCACAAGGATTTGTCCCCTATAATGGGATCTGTAATTAAACTTACCAAATTGTCTATATAAATAGAATTGTCATTAGTATAGATGGAATTATAGGAAGATTGTGCGGAAAAACCTTCCAAAATGAGATAATACTCAAAAACAATTGCTTAAATTAAGTATGTAAATGCCCTGACAAAAAGTTTACTCTCTAGCTACTTCTTAACTCTCGACCACTCTCAACCGACCAACAGTTGATGAATTGTAGAAACGCATGCGATGTATTAAGAAACTAATTTAAAATTGTATAGGTAGTACACCTCGCTTGTTGAATAAAACAAATATTATTTCATAATCTTCCTCCACCGCCTCATGATTGATCTCTTCCTTATTAACACTATATATATATATATATATATATATATATATATATCCACCGCCTCATGACTGCACACTTTCACCACTATTCAAAGTATACGTCATCTTAAGATATTCCATATATACCCCAACGATCTATGCATATATGTTTATTTCAACTAGATTAACTCAATCCAAAAGTAGCACCCTTAAAATGTTTAATAGAGAATTGACATGTATGGCCATTTATTTATTTATTTCTCAATTAATTTTCTTCCCTTTGTCTTCATTCGCCGGATGTTGCTACGTCACACGCCTCAATTCTTGTCTTCTCCACTGTCTATTTAATTAAACTTATATTTAACAATAATTAGATGCACAATAATGATTATTAGAATCTATGACATGACATGATTACTGATGTCATTAGTTATACGATCCAAACAGGTGTTGAGTAACGCGACATATAGAAGCGTGGAGCACCGGGTGGCGGTGAACGCGGCGGCGGAGAGGTTCTCCGTCGCCTTCTTCTACAACCCTAAGAGCGATCTCCCCGTCGGCCCTGCCCCGGAGCTCCTCTCGCCGGACCGGCCCCCTCTCTACCAGCCCATGACGTTCGACCAGTACCGATTGTACATAAGAGAGAAGGGCCCCCGCGGCAAGTCCCAAGTGGACTCCCTCAAGACCCCCCCGCCATGTAACACTACTATTGTAAAGTGACGTGTAATTATGGGAGGCTCTGTTTGTATCTAATTAATTCCATTATAATCAGGTTTTCTACTACAGTTGCCTCTAATTATTGATCAATGGGAGGATGTGTTGTCAGTTAATAGAATCACAGTTTTCATCACACGTATGTTTTGTCACACATTTATATATAGAGGTCTATCCAATTGTTGAAATCCACAAAATTGCGGTGTTGAGATACACAAATTCAAGGTCATAAGTACATGAATCATAATCTATTTAATCAATATGAAATTATTATCCATGAACTATGTCCAAATTCTAACATTCCTCCTCACGGCCAAGACGGGCCGTGAAGATTAATTGAGTGGATGACAACATAAAATGACAAGATAAGAAATAGTCCATGATGTTCAACCAGTATTTCCATTATAATCAGGCTTTCTACTATAGTTGTGTCTAATTATTGATCAATGGGAGGATGTGTTGTCAATTAACAGATTATTGATCAATGGGAGGGGATGTGTTGTCAATTAACAGAATCACAGTGTTCATCACACATACGTTTTGTCACACATTTATATAGAGGTCTATCGAATTGTTGAAATCTACAAAATCACAATGTTGATAAGTATATGAACCACAACTCATTTAACCAATATGGGACTACTGGGCCATGGTGAGTCATGAAAATTAATTAGGTGGAGGTGACAAGATAAGAAATATATGGGATTGGGTCTAAGACCATGCTCTAATGCCATGTTGAAATCTACAAAATCATAATATTGAGATACACAGACCTAGGGTCATAAACACATGAATTATAATCTATTTAACTAATATGGAATTATTGCCCAAGAATTATGCCTAAATTCTAACGCCAATTAATCATTTTAGAACTCATATTTGCCATACGAATCCGTGCGATGACTATACCAGTCTAGATTAGCAGTAGTAATTACATTCCTCGTAATAAAATGTTTAACTCTTCCCTGCCCTGGCACAAAATTAAAATATGGTGGAAACATGGTAATAGTCTTCTATCTTTTCTTTTTCTATTTTTTTTAGAAATATGAACGATCGATTGTGTTTAAAGTGGTTTAGCTCTCTCTCCATTGAGGCTGCACTTGTTTGCACTATAGGCTCCAACTCTGTGGCTTTTGATTTTGAGAGAAGCTAGCCTATCTAAAAGAAGCTTTTTTTTAAAAAAAAATGCTTCACAAATTCTACCTTTTGAAAGTTGTGAAAATGTGAGAACACCGTTGGGAAGGGATGCCATCGTACAAATTGGATGTAACAATTAAGAGAGAGAGAGAGAGAGAGAGAGAGAGAGAGAGAGAGAGAGAGAGAGAGAGAGAGTATTATCATGTACGAAGAGAAAAAAGAAACCTTTCAAAGGAAATGAAATTACAGCAGTTCTATCAGTCGGTACGTATACGTACCTGGGACATGATTAATCTCACGTTCACTTCCTCGATGCATGTGTGTGAGCACAAACATCTAAATATATGTTACGAGAGGGCATGCATGAAACCCACCCTTCCAATGAAAAATGAATACTAAATTAAGAAGTAATCACTTCCACCATATTGTACGTTGTCCTTTACCACTACGTACAACAATTGATGATCTTGAAGTAACTTGTTTTTCAGAATATTGCCATTTTTATGTTCTATTCTGATGGCAATTGTACGCATATTCTTTCTAATAAGATAAATCACTTCTTACTGATGTGTACATAAGGCAGGGTGTAGCGGTTATAGAGTGACCCTGCGAATGAAGGATGATTGGACGTAAGCACTCTTGAGATGGGTGATGAGAGAGGGTATGCAAGCAGTGACATTTAGCACGTAATTAAGAAGAAGTAGTTAATTAAGAGACTTTGAAGATGTGTCGAGATAAAACTCTCTGATACTTAAATTAAGTTCTGGTAGAAACAGGAGAGTTAGAATAAACTCACAAATTAGGGTAATATAATTAAAGGCTTACTCAGGCTTATCTGACTTGCACAGGCTTCTCACCAATATTGGAGGGGGCAACTCTTCCTTGATGCCTCCTTGGAAGAGGTTGCGGTTCTTAGGGTGGTTTCCAATATTGTCGGGGGGATCGTGGTTAATTTGTGACCGGAGAGGTCCTCCCACCATGGAGCCGCGTGTAACAGGGTTGTTTATAATTCGGTTCAAATTGAAAAATTAAATTGAACCGTTCGATTCGGTTCGATTTATCTCGGTTTGAAGTTAAATTCGATTCGATTTGATTTCATAACGTGTCAAATTGAATGAAATCAAATAAATTAAATTTATTATTTATATATTTTTATTCATATTATATATTATAAAATATAAAAATATTTAAAAATTTAATTATATACACATAAAAATATACAGAATATAATTATTTTTATTTTATATACATATAACTCATTAAATTTATATATATATATTATAATAAAATATGATATTTTGATTTGAAACTAAACTAAATTAATTTTTTTTGATTTAATTCAATTCAATTTAATGAGTAAATTCGATTCGATCCGATTTGAAAAAAAAAAATCTCAAACTGAACCAAATTGAACCATGTTCATCCCTAATGTGCGGTGAGTTTGACCCACTAGACGGGCCTCGCCCACCACCGAAGTGGAGAAGAGGATCGATGGACGTGTATGTGATCTGTCAGGTAGGCCTGGCAATTATCCGTTTAAATTTCGAACCGAATTCGAATTCGTATTCGTTTAATCGGATAATTATCCGAATAAAATATTCAACGGATAATTTAATCGGATATCGGATATCCGATTATTAATCGGATACGAATTCAAATATTGAGATATCCGTGTCCGATATTATCCGACCGAATATGAACCTTAGATAAAAATCTAATGATATACATATTCTATATATAATTAACTTAAATCTTAATATATTATTTGATTATTATTTTTTATCTTTTTTGTCTCAAAATATAATTTAAAAATAAGAATTTCACTTACACCCACTTGGTAAGTTATCTCCTATTTTTTAGGATGAAGTCTAATCTTTTGATAACATCTCTCAAAATAAAAAAAAATTTCACTCTTTCTTTATTTTTTTTAGAAAATAATATATGATGCTCTCACACGGCTAACACAACTCACCCCTAAGTAGGCCTAGTAATTATCTGTTTAAAATTCGAACCGAATTCGAATTCGAATTTATCCGATCGTTATCCGAATAAAGTATCCGACGGATAATTCGATTACTAATCGGATAATCCGATTATTAATCGGATACGAATTCGGATATCACACTATCCGCTCCGTATTCGACCGTTTACAGGTCTACCGCCAGGTAAACGTTAATTACGTCTCACTCCCTTTGCACTGCCTCCTTTGGGGAAAGGGTATAAGAGAGTAGGGTAAACTCGTAACTTAAGAAAGTAAAACTAGCACTATTTTTTTAATCTACATGTTTTTGGTAATTAATTAAGGTGAACTGGTGAAGGTTAATTCAATTACATAACAATATCTTTTTATCTTCTTGCAATATCATTTCCAATCGACAGCCTTCGCATCATTATAGCGGTCCCATCGATCACCACTCTCCGTTGAAACAACTAATTAAGCGCCATTTCGAATTTGACTTCTCCAGGTCATCCTAGCCACCTTTTTAATTAATAACCCAGACAATAAAATAATATCAGGAGGGAGAAGACTATTGGATTACCGATCTCCATTCTGGTTTGGTCCACTACGTACGTACTGCCATTCTTTTGTTATTACCATTATCGTGCATATATAGGTCCCATTGCCATTCTCCTCCTTTGTGGCGTCGCTTTCCCTCCATCGATCAAGGGTAGCTGCAATATTAATTTATTTGCACTACAGACTGATCGATTAACATATGGGAGGGCTCTAACATCACGTCTCTCACATCTAATAATAGAATAAGATCAGATCTCAGATGATCTCTCAGCTTTTTCCCTTTTTTTTCCTACCTAGCTAGGAAATCATAGCTCAACCTGCAAGCCCCCACAGAGCAAGTTTCCATCTGAAACATGATGGTTTTGAACCGAATGAACAAACGAACAGAAAAAATGAAACGAGGGAAATGATTGTGTTTCTTTTCCAAACACTTGATTTATTTATTTATTTATTTATTTATTTATTTATTTATTTATTTATTTATTTAAGTGATCCAATCAAGGATCTAAACGATTGAATTCCTATATGTCGGACCTAAATGATAGCACGGACACTCAGAAAAGGATGGAAAAGAGAGAGGATCGTTCACCCACCGCAGCAACACCTCATCATATATAATACATTGCATGCCAATACGAGTGAATGCCAAACAAATTAAGGAACGTACATAACAGCTAGCTAGCAAGTCCCCCTAACTGAGGCAATCAGTGTGCACCAACTATAGATAGAAGCTTCTCTCCCGGCCCCTCGGCCAAATCATGGTGATTTCTCTCTTCTCCACCAACACAGTACGTACAGGGAATGCTCTTGACAAGAAAAAAACATTAAAAACAAAATAACAGACTGGGAAGTGGGAATGCCAAACCTAGATGCCGTCAGGATTGAGTTTTTGTTCGACACTTCTCCTTCTCCGCGGTTTCTAATCTGATGAATGCATGGATAATTAACATACATGGAGTATCGGTGCCGCGCGCCAAACATAGATTTAATAATGCACGTATGATCCAATTCCATGTCTGGACGGCAGAGAAGAAAAATAGCAAGATGCCAAGGAGGCATGACGTGCCATCATTTACTACACGTGTGAACACTAAGAACCGATGGCAACAACTCACTCACATGAGAGAGAGAGAGAGAGAGAGAGAGAGAGAGAGAGAGAGTATATCTATCTATCTGTCTATCTATCCATCTATCTGGTCCGGGTAGGACAAGATGGAGATGAGCAAGTGGCCGACCGCCGGGAACGGCATTTGGCCACCGATCGAGAAAAGGGACAGGGTGCCCTCCCCAGGCAGGCATTAATGTGGAGTCCTCTCCCCCTGGCCGTGGTGGTCCGTCGCAACAAGGATGCAGGGTTCCCCCTCGATCGCAATTTGGTGGACCACCCGTGTGTCTCCATGCGCCCAGTACTCCTCCGTATTATGAAACATGTGCCCGCCGGGTTGCCCCTTCTCTCTTCTGTTAATTTGCCACGTTGTTATGTGCCCAGCCACGCTGCCGTTTGATCACTTCCTTGCTCCTTCTCTCTTCTCTTTGCCATGTATATATATATATATATATATATATAGATATGCGCCCACGCGGTTTGAACACTCGGCCCTCGTCCCTTCAGACACAGCTAGCTACCCAGCTGCATTAATGGGCCGGAGATGCATGCATTATATATATATATATATGAGGATTGCCTAACTTGAGCAAGTCAGGCAAGTTCTAGCAAGCCAAGATATGCATTTTTAGAAGAAAGTCGATCAAAGAAAGACTGTGATTCTTGTGATATCCTTAATAATCATGTACACATTAAAAGGCTTTTTTTAGCTCGGCATACTCATCTTAATTTATTTACAGAGTTGAAAGTGACCCGCACTGTAGGAATGAGAGTAGCATGTGACAATAATTGCAAGGATGGAAGTGGGGAAATTAAGGCAGGCTGATCAGATGCGAATGGAGGTATCAAGGCGCGCAGCGGATGCTCTGATCTCCTCCTGGGATAATTAGATGGAGGCAGGAATAAGGAGGTTCTTCGATCAGGAAGATGAGAGATGGTCATTATAAAAACATGAGAATTAATGCGGACAGGAAGGAGCTGTTCCACATCATGGAGATCTAGCGCCACTGATTCGTAGGGCAGGAAGATGTGAGATGGTCATTAATTTATAGGACAATGATGAATATGCTGTATGTAGTTGTGGGCATTTATGTATAACAGTACACGAATCTTAATATATAAGAGACATGAAAATTTAACTAAAATATAAATATACAAATATATTTAATGTTAATATTTAAATAAATTATACATCATGGGCGAAGATCATGGTTTGGCACCGCACCATTCACCTGCGCTGTGTCAATGCATGGACTGTAAGATACGATATGGTACGGCAGGGTAAATGTGCAGACACATGTGGGGGTTTTTTATCATAAAAATATTTTTTATTAATATATATATATTAAAAATAATAGTACCAAATCTAGCTGGGAGATACTAACGTACCGATAACGGGTGATTGATACGACAGCCAAAAGCGAGATGCGTTCCTCTCGGAGATCGACAACCCTCGTCGGGCCAGGGGGTGTCCCAGGTCCTGGTTCCAATGGTGTCGGGAGTGGGGTGATATGGAGCAGGGGAATGACTTTCTTTGGGTTGGTGATCAAGTAGAGGCATACAGTTTTCGTTGCCTAACTAGCTAGCTGGCTAGAGAGTGGCCATCAAGTTATGGGATGCCATATATATACGTGTGTGTGTCACCCGTGACAACCGAAGATCAGTGCTATCAATTTTAAAATTATATGATTCAATATTAAAATTTTAATCTACACTGTGAAATCTTCTATGTTATCATAAATTTAATTACACATGGAAAATTATTCAAATCTGATATCAAAAATAGATATTATATTATAAAAAAAGGTATTATCTAAATTATTCATTTTATCTCCATCTGATGTACAAGAAATAAATATTAGAACTATATAATTTTTATACCATAAGTAATTTATTAATAGTAGAGAAGATTTAACGACGTGAATTAAAATTTTAAAATTGAATCGTGTGATTTTGAAATCAGTGACAATAAATCTCTCCTCTCTCTCTCTCTCTTCTATATATATATATATATATATATATATATATATATATATATATATATATATATATATATATTGAAAGCATAAAGAACTATTTCCTCGTTGAAACTACAAAGAAATCTGCTGCTCAAGTACAGTTAACTGAATGGTTGACTGTAGAAGAGATTAGATGGAAACAAAAGACCGTGCGATTAACTTACCAATCTCAGTCGAAGCCTTGCAATTGACTATCATTTGACTGACTCGTTCAACCGACCCTTCAACTATCTTAACTTAGGTGAAAAGGCCTTTCAATTGACCATTTCAACTGCGATTGCATTTCTACCGGATATCCAATTGATTTGTTTCAACTGATCCAACAGCTGAATTTCCAAATGAGCGTTTCAACTGTACTTCCTTTAGATCAAGTTCTGTAACTAATATCACTCGACCGAAACTTTATACCTTCATTTCTTTCAACTGTGACCATTTAACTGAATATTTCGACTACATAATTCTGCTTACCTTCCTTGACTACTTTGCTCAGCTGAATCATTCAACTGTTTGATTTAGTTAATGTACTCCGGCTAAACTAGCTTGTACTTCAACTGAATCGTTTTCTATTTATTTCAACTGTCTATCTTAATTTGACAGGTTTGTTTAACTGACTCAGTCTTATTAAATCAATACTTAGTCAAATCAAATTTACCTTATTTATTTTAATCGCATAATTTAGCCAAAGTGAATATCAAATGTAATCATTTCATTATGCCACAAAATAGAATATATTATTTGTTATGATTTCAAAATTACATGTATTAAACGCTCAACATATTCCCTAGGCATATCTTTGAAATATCTCCATTTTGTATGTTTCAAAGATTACATCTAACAGACTAATCAAAGACTAATTAATATAAGATTCTTTTGAGTCTGGCAGAGATTTCATCCGAAGATAAAATATTTTTTATTTTTGCATGAAATCTTCTAATGCTAGTAAAGTGTCTTGGACGTACAGAGAACGACTCCAGTAGGGCAACAAAAAGATAACCTCTTTCAGAATGCATGGTTTTATGCTGGCGTGCATTCTCTATGTAGAAATGCTATGTGTTATATTGTAACAAGCTCTAAAAGATCAAGACACAAAGAACTGTTAGAAATCGGAGTACCTGTAGAGATGGATAAATAATAGAGTGTTGTGTCTCCTCTGATTTGGTGTCATTCATGTCTGGTTTTAATGATTGACAAATGTGATTTGACCATTGGCAACAGTGGTTTGACTACTAGTTGACTTTGACAACATCATCTCTATATAAGTCAGAATAAGTCTCAGTTGCTGTTAGAAGGTCGATGCATATTTAGACTGTTGTAGCATTCAAGGTCGGTGCATGTTTCATCTTAAGGCAGAATAAGGTCAATGCATGCTTTGTCTCGTATAAAGGTCGGTGTCCATTCTGAAAGAATGCATTGTCAAGGTCGGTGCATGTTTCTATTGCAATACATAAGGTCTGTGCACGTTTCTATGCTAGCTATTATCAGGTCGGTGCATACTCTGTTGGCCTGCATTTGAAGTCGGTGCACGTTCTGCATTTTCGCATATAAGGTCAGTGTGCATATGGTAAGTGCAGTTATAAGGTCGATGTTAGCATCAAGGTTCATAAGGTAAGGTCGACGCTAGCACAGTATGTATTGAATACAGGGTCGGTGCTAGTTCATGTTTCATGAGCATAAAGTCGATGTTAGTATGCAGAGCCTTGCATCTAAGGTCGGTGTTAGTTCATGTTTCATGCGCATAAAGTCGGTGTTAGTATGCAGAGCCTTGCATCTAAGGTCGGTGCTAGTTCATGTTTCATGCGCATAAGGTCGGTGCTAGTATGCAGGGTCGTGCATCTAAGGTCGATGTTAGTATGTGGTCTCGTGCATATGGTCAGTGTTAGTATGCAAGGTCTTGTGCATAAGGTCGGTGTTAGCAGGCTTTGTCATATACTAAGGTAAATGTTAGTTGTGCATATAGGTCTGTGCATATATGTTTACTCAGGTCTGTGCACGTTTTAACTTGAGCAACACATGGTCGGTGCATTTCTTTTTGCATTGTGCATATTGTATGTGCTACGTATATAAGGTCTAACCATGTTTTCACTTTTCTTCTACAGGCTAAGGCATCTCTTTCAACTTGGCATACTCTCGATCATCTGAACTACAGAGGTGCAGACATCTTCGTCTGTCATGTGACCACTTGAACTTACACCTGAAGCAAGAGCTTGTGGATTAAAAAGAACAAATGATTGGCACGTGATCCAAGGGGTGCAATCATTGGACATTCCTCCACGAGGATCGCTGTCCCATCTATAGCCGACATGTGGCTTCTCTGAAAAAGCATAAACGAACCTTCCACATGCCGGACACATGAGATCTTGGAAACCCAGCCTGAAGCCCTATAAGAAGGCCTCTCATGCGATAAAAAAGGTGTGCGACGGCAGAATCAGAATAGTAGAAGAGCGAGAGAAGCGAAAGAGAAGAAGAGGAAGAGGAGAGTTCAGTAAGAGAAGAGAAGAGAGAGCACGACAGCGAGAGCCATTTTCTATGAGAATGCAAAGTATCGTAGAAGAGAGTTGAGAAGAAGAAGTGAGCTGAGAGGAAGAAGAGGATCTGAAAGAGGCTGACTCTCTCCTTGGCTTCTAGATCAAATCCAGAGTCAGATTGCTCTATTCGAAGAGCTACATTTCTGTTTTCCACTTTCATTTCTTACGCGGTTTCCTTCATTTCTGTGTTTTCCTTTTGAATCCTTTCTAAGCTGTGAATCAGCAGAGCTAAGCTGTATTGCTCAGCGGGCGAGGGTGTTTCCTCGGATAGCCAAGATGTAATGCTCAGCAGATAGCAAGCTGTGCTACTCAACAGTTGTAGGAATTTCTATCCCCAAAGCTGTGGATCAGCAGTGTTCAAGCTGTGTGTCAACAGGAAGTCTTACTCAGTTGAGTAAGGGGTGGACGTAGATATCTGGATAGAGATCGAACCACCTTAAAATTGTCTTGTCTTGTGCTATTGCAATTCTGTCTTCTCTCCGGTAGATGAATACATAGGATCGCCTAACAGGTTTGCATGAGTTTGATTGATTAATCTTTCTTCTGCCATTATCATCTGCTTATCATATTGCGTTGCAGTTTATATTTGATTTCATTCTCATCATCACTTGAACAAACTACAAGTTCCTCTACATCAAGTATATCAAAAGCTGTGGCAGAAAAGTTTGGTCACGCCATTCTGGAATGATGTTTCTTGCGTGAGGGATCCTAGATCATACCTCCGCCTGGTACTTGGTAGATGAGATTGTATCTTCGCTCTAATGATGATTGATGGAATCCCTCAAAGACTGCTTCTCTGAAATTTAGTTTTAGTGAATTGAATATCTGCATTGCTTATCTGCAATTCCTCTACATATTTCATTTCGATCATTCATTATCTGTGAGTTTGTGTCTATAGCAGTTCAGTTTGTTTCGCATTATTTTTAAACTGCTATAGGTTGGTAATTTTTTAGGGTAGATCTATTCACCCCCCCCTCTAGATCTGCGTTCATCCGTTCTACACACCCGTCACTTGGTATCAGAGCATGCCTCTCCCTTAGGGCTTTACATCCCGGAGAGTTTAGAATGGATGTTAGAGGGTTAACTGCTGAGGGCCACTCCACTAGCAAGCCACCTTTCTTTGATAGATCTAGTTATTCTTACTGGAAGAATCGCATGAAGGTATTCCTTCATGCTAATGACTATGAGATTTGGAAGGTTGTCAGTAAGGGTCCTTTCGATTTTACCTCCAGACGAAGAGTTCTGGACCAAGGAGTATATTCGTAGGTCCACCTTGAATTGGGCCGCTATTAATGCCATACAATGTGCACTCCATCCCACCGAATTCTCCAGAATTTCCTCCTGTACCACAGCCAAGGAGATGTGGGATAAGCTGAAGGTTATCTATGAAGGGACTTCTCATGTTAGGGAAATCAATGCCAACATGTTGGTCTCTGAGTATGAGGCATTCAGAATGAAGTCTGATGAGTCCGTGTTCGAAATGTATGTCTGTCTGATGGTGCTCACTAATGGGTTGAGAAACTTGGGTAAAGTATATAGTGAGTATGAGCTGGTTAGGAAAATCCTTAGGTCTTTGACACCTATTTGGCATACCAAGGTCACCGTAGTAGAGGAGTCAAGGAACCTTGCTACCACGACCGTAGATGAGCTCATTGGCTCTCTTATGACTTATGAGTTGAACCTTAAGAGGGTAGATGAGTCTAAGAAAAGAAAGAAACCCCTGGCTCTTAAAGTTATCTCAAGCAACAAAGGGTCGTCCAGTGAACACAGCTCCTCTAGCTCAGATGAAAACACTGATGATTTTGCTATGTTTACTAGGAATTTCAAAAGGTTTTTGATGAAAGAAGGAAAGGGGTTTAGGAAAAAGTATTTTTCTGGCAAAAGATAGTCAAAGCATAAACATGATGCTGCCAAGAAAACTGATAGCACTGTCTGTTATAATTGCAGGAAGGCAGGACATCTCAAGGCAAACTGTCCTGAGTTGAAAGACAATCAACCAAGATGGAAGAACAAGAAAGGAAAGGCTATGGTTAGCACCTGGAGCGATGAAGATGAAGGAAGTCAGAGCAGCTCTTCTGACAGTGAGAAAGAAGACATGCTATGCTTGATGGCCAGAGGTGATGAAGAGAAAGAGGACGATAATGAGGTAACTTCACCTTTTGAAAATTTTACTCATGATGATTGGCAAGAAGCATATGCTGAGTTACTCGATAAATATGATGATATGAGAAAATAATACATATATTTGAAAAGGAAAACTAATTCTGTAATTCATGATACATCTCTGAATGATAAAATTGCATGTCTGGGAATTGAAAATCTCAATTTGAAAAAATCTCTTGATGAAACCGAGTGTGATAAAGTCATCTTGATTGACTTAAGAACTGAAAATAAAAATCTGATGAACACCATTGATGAACTCAAACTTAGAATACATGAATTTCAGGAAGAAACTAGGATAGCCGCTGAAAAATATGAAGCTGTCAATGGTGTGAATGTTGAATTGAAAAAGACAATAGAAAATTTAGAAAAAAAAATACAGACAAGCAAAACTCTCTTGAAGGCATGACACAAGGCACAGAAAATCTGAATGCCATCTTGGGAACAAAAAGTAATTTCAGAAAGGAAGGTTTGGGTTTCAACCCAACTAATAAGGAGAGATTTGACGTGAGAACCATCTCCTTTGTGACAGAAAAGGGGACATTTCAACCCCTGATAAACATTACTTCTGGAGAAGGTCAGAATAAGAACAAAATGAAAAATATTGAGAAAGCTAAGCCTAGTGCTAAGGACAAGGGTAAAGGGAAGATATATAGAGGTGTCTAGGGAATCATGCTCATACACTCCCACGTCTCAGACCAAGGGACAGGCTAGGGGTCAGTCTTCTAAGGCTAGAGTTCAAGGAAGCCCCAAGGTCAAAACAACCCAGTCACCACATAATGGTCGAGGCACCCATCATGGTGCATCAACCTCTACCTCTTCTTGGTATAAGTCCTCTAGGAATCAAGGGCCGAGTAGAAGAACCTCAGGTCAAGGCTACTACAAAACAGCTCCTACCTACTCTATATGTTACAACTCGTATAACTACAACTTTAGTAAGGGAGGTCTAGGTAGCTTCTATATGAGACCAATGCAGCATCATTTTCAGAATCCATATTCTATACATCAGCCTCATCCTTGGAATTCCTACATGCAGACTAGGCACAACAATTTCAGAAGATAGAACTTTTATGGCTTTGTCAATTCCATGCCCAGTCAATCTAGGGTCTACAGAGCACCCACTACTCCCAATGCCTAGTGGACTAATTAAACGCTGGCATAAAAATTTTCAAAATGGTTTTAAAAAGAAGAAACAAGCCACACCACAAAAGCAATCTTCCAAGATTAATAGTGGCAAGAAAAGGCAGACGAAACTGAATGATAAAAAATCCATAATTTCAATGAAGAAACCAAATCAAATGTGGATACCAAAACATCTAGTTTCTAGTCTGCATGAAATAAAAGCTTTTCTGGGGCCCAAACAGCTTTGGGTTCCAAATCTTTCCACTTGATTTTCCATGCAGGTATGCCTGGCAGCCAATCAAAATAGATGATATCTTGACAGTGGCTGCTCCAGGCACGTGACCAGGGACAGACAAATTTTTCATGTCGGTGGAGAAGGATGCAGGTCATGTTACCTTTGGAGGTAATACCAAAGGGAAAATAGTTGGATCAGGTAAAGTAGGTAAGTGTTCTTCTTGTTGCATTGATGAAGTGCTGTTGGTTGAATGCCTTGCCTATAATTTGCTTACCATTAGCCAGCTGTGTGATAAAGGTCACAAAGTAGTTTTTGACTCTCTTGCATGCACAATCTTTGAACCTAATTCTGAATCTGTCAAATTATCTGGTAAGAGAATCAACAGCATCTACATGGTAGACTTAGATGATGCAACACACACAAATTTATGCCTCACTGCCAGTAAGGATGACTTAGACTCTCTTTGGCACCGTATGTTAGGTCATGCTAGCTATCATGTGTTGCACAAATTAAATAAACACAGTATGGTAAAAGGTCTCCCTGAAATCTCATTCAAGAAAAATAATAAAATATGTGAGGCATGTACTCAATGCAGGCAAACTAGAAAGTCATTTAAGTCAAGAACTGAAAGCCTATCTTCTAAATCATTTGAGCTGATACACATGGATTTATTTGGACCATCTAGATCAGCCAGCTTATCTGGTAAAAGATATGGTTATGTTTTAATAGATGACTTCTCTATGTTTAAATGGGTATCTTTCCTGACTCATAAAAATGATACATTTGAGGAATTTCAGGAATTTTATCACAAAATAAATCAGATTAATGAGCATTCAATTCTGAATATCTTGTCTGATCATGGAGGTGAGTTTGAAAACTCACAATTTGATATTTTTTGCAGGGAAAATGGGATTAACCACAGGTTCTCTTCTCCAAGAACTCCAGAACAGAATGGAGTAGTTGAAAGGAGGAATAGAACTCTGGTGGAAATGGCTAAGACAATGCTGGTTGAAGGAAATCTGCCTAGGAAGTTCTGGGCTAAGGCTATGAGCACTTCCTGCTACATTATTAACAGAGCCTTGGTAAGACCTTTCACTCAAAAGACTCCCTATGAAATTCTTAAAGGTAAGAAACCTTCACTGGCACATTTCAAGGTCTTCGGTTGTAAGTGTTTTATTCATGTGAATGCTAAAAGAGACCTTGATAAATTTGAACCTAAGAGTGAACCTGAAATTTTTCTAGGTTATTCTGAAATGTTCAGAGCCTATAGAATATATAATCTTAACTCTAAAATTGTAGAGGAATCATCACATGTTGTCTTCGATGAGCATGCTAACAAATCTGAAATTATTTTTTACAGAGACAAAGCTGATGGTGATATTCTTGAGAGTAAAGAAGAGCCAAATACTGAACCTGTAGAAAATGGTGAGACAAATGGGTCTAGACCTCAGAGGGAGGAAAATGCAGAACCAGGTAATCAGCTTATCAATGTTAGAGTTCTTAAAGATCATCCTTTAGAGAATATAATTGGTAATCTGAATGAACCCCCTAGGACGAGATCACATTTTAGGATTGAAAATGAGTTGAATTTTTTTACACTAGTCTCTCAAATTGAACCAAAAAACATAGATAGTGCCTTAGAGGATGTGCATTGGATAAATGCCATGCATGATGAGCTGAACCAATTTGAAAGGAACAAGGTATGGCACCTAGTCCCTAATCCCTCACATGGCTCAGTTATAGGCACTAAATGGGTTTTCAGAAATAAAATTGATGAGCAGGGAATGGTTATTAGAAATAAAGCTAGGCTAGTGGCACAAGGTTACATCCAAGAATGTGGGGGTAGATTTTGAAGAATCTTTTGCTCCTGTTGCCAGATTAGAAACTATCAGAATACTTTTAGCATTTGCTTGTAGCCTAGGAATAAAATTGCTGCATATGGATGTGAAATCTACCTTTTTGAATGGGTTGATAAAGGAGGATGTGTATGTTAAACAACTTCCAGGTTTTGAATGCCTTGATTTTCCTGATCATGTCTATAAATTAGCTAAGGCATTGTATGGACTGAAGTAAGCTCCCAAGGCCTGGTACGATAGGTTGAACTCCTTCCTCATAGGTAAAGATTTTTCAAGAGGAGAAGTTGACCAGACTCTATTCACTAAGGTGAGTAACAAAGACATTCTTATTGCTCAGATTTACGTAGATGATATAGTGTTTGGGTCAACTAAATCTAAAATGTGTGAGGAATTTTTTAGATTAATGACAGATGAATTTGAAATGAGTTCTATGGGAGAATTGAAGTTTTTCCTTAGTTTGCAGGTCAATCAAACATTGGAGGGAAGCTTCATCACACAGTCCAAGTACCTAAGGGACCTGCTGAAGAAATATCAAATGGAAAACCTCAAAGCAATAACAGCACCTATGGGCACCTCAACTAGTCTTAATGGTGACCCAAAAGGTAAATTGGTAGACACCAAGCTTTATAGACGAACTGATCGGATCCCTTTTATACCTTACTGAATCTCGACCTGATATTCAATTCTCAGTATGTTTATGTGCTAGATTTCAGACTAGTCCTAGAGAATCACACATGAGTGCAGTGAAAAGGATCTTTAGGTATCTATCAGGCACCCTTGACTTAGGTCTATGGTTTCCTGCTAAGTGTGAGTTCGACCTTGTAGCTTACACTGATGCAGATTATGTTGGGTGCAGGATAGATAGAAAAAGTACTAGTGAATTTTGTCAATATCTTGGTGGCTGTCTAGTATCTTGGGCATCTAAGAAGTAACACATTGTTGCTCTTTCCACTACTGAAGCAGAATATGTTGCAGCAGGGAATTGTGCCACCCAAGTCTTATGGATAAAGCACCAACTTGCTGATTATCACATCAATCTAGGATGCACACCTATTTTGTGTGATAACACCAGTGCTATTTCATTAACCAAAAATCATGTTCATCACTATAGGACTAAGCACATTGAAATTAAACATCACTTCTTAAGAGATGAGGTAAGTAAGAATGAAATTGAGTTTCACTTCATTAAATCAGAAAAATAGATTGCTGATATCTTTACTAAGCCCCTTGGAAATGATAGATTTAAATTCTTAAAAAGGGAACTAGGCTTATGTAAATTTCAGCATGATGAATAAACATTCATTCTTGTCTATCCCGAATAAATTACCTCTAAATGAATGCTTCATTTGCACATGCTTCAGGTTGTCTTTAAGGTTAATCTGTCTATAGCATAACTGCATACCTTGTATCATACCCATCTTGTTCTCAAAGGTATATAAAATGATAGTTGGGAGAAGGGCAGATATCTTCTGTCTGGAATTGAGTCATACATTTGTGTCTAGCATTGTCATAGATAGGTCAACATGATGTGTCCAAAAGTGTTGCATAGTGTCAGGGGGAGCTTGTGTTTCTTTTTGTTAAAGAGAGTTCATAAACTGTCTATCAATTCTTATTCTCATATCTGAACTTCTCGGAACCAAAGTCTCATTCAGTCAATATCTCTTAGTATTACTTAATACTCAGATTACTTCTCATGAGATAAATTCACTTGGGATCCCTCTATATCAAGTTAATACACATCACTTGGCAGCACATGCCTGTCATCTTGATCTTCAACACCTTGACCTTCAACTGAGAATCTGGAAGAATGACAAACTGATAATAAGTTCACTATTCTAAGCTACTAAAATCAGATACCTACTTCTGTAAGAATCTGAATGCACCATGAATGAACTGATGATTTATGCTTAACGAACCTTAGAGTCTAAAGGTTTGCTCAAAGAAAAAAGGATTGCCCATTACAGTTAATAGCTCTAAACCATCCTTTACATGTTGTGTCTGTTTCTGTCTTTCTGAA
Organism: Amorphophallus konjac; assembly: GCA_022559845.1. Lineage (NCBI taxonomy): Eukaryota > Viridiplantae > Streptophyta > Magnoliopsida > Alismatales > Araceae > Amorphophallus > Amorphophallus konjac. The sequence goes on from CM040126.1 coordinate 445,414,454, forward strand.
ACTGAAAATTAAAAATTCTCAAGGACTCTTAGTTGAGAAACTTAGTTATTGAGTGTTGTTTTTAAACAAAACCAAAGGGGTAGCTATATATATATAACTTTTGAGTCAAGAATTAATTTACAGAGCACTAGCTTAAGTCACAGAGAAACTGGGTGCTCCATCAAAGAAAGAGGATAAACCCATGTCATGATATGCTTTAGTTAACTCTGTTTAAAAAGTATAAAATGTTGTGTCAAAAGTAATTGGCAGAGCAATGATTGAATGCATAGAGAAACTGAGTTTTCTATTAATGAAATAGGATGAACCTATGTCATGACGTGCTTCAGTTATCTCTGTTCGACAATTGAAACAGAATGGTACATCCTACTGAGTAAACTGGGGGTACTGGCGTCTGATCAACATGTATCTCCATGTCCAAAGGTATGGACTATACATGCCTGCTCACAAGTTTTTGTGGACATATAATTGAATTCAACTGACCCCTACACAAAGTTTCCACAACTTGTTTAATCTCAACACTTGTTCTAGGTCCTCCTAAGAACCTCTTTGAATTCTACATAAGTAAGTTGAAGATAGATTGTTCTGACATGATTAGTGTATGTGTGGTTTATTACTATTAATGGCTAATTCAAACCTTTTCAAAGAGTAGAGTTGCTACACTCTAACTTCCATTACCCATAAATCAGATTTTATCAAGGTTGCATTATCTGTACTCTTATTCTAAGAAGAGTCTGATTTCTGTATGCTTGTTTAATGAAATATTATTCAATTTGTCAATCAGATCTCTTGCTTTCAAATCCTAGATCCCATTGTCTCTCTCCAGTTCCTTGTTCGCTGATGGCAAAGGGGGAGAGAAATCCTTTGAAGCTTTGAAGGGAAGAGAATTCTCTATCATAGGGGGAGAGAGAGTGTAGAATATGCAAGAAGTGATATTGTTCTTGATTTGACTATATTTATCCATGCATAACTGTGACCCCTTGTTTCTGACTCATAATGTATCTGTGTTGTCATCAAAGTATTGTAATGTTGCCATCATCAAAAAGGGGGAGAATGTTGTGTCTCCTCTGATTTGGTGTCATTCATGTCTGGTTTTAATGATTGACAATAGTGGTTTGACCATTGGCAACAGTGGTTTGACCACTAGTTGACTTTGACAACATCATCTCTGTATAAGTCAGAATAAGTCTCAGTTGCTGTTAGAAGGTCAATGCATATTTAGAATGTTGTAGCATTCAAGGTCGATGCATGTTTCATCTTAAGGCAGAACAAGGTCGATGCATGCTTTGTCTTGCATAAAGGTCGGTGCACATTGTGAAAGAATGCATTGTCAAGGTCGGTGCATGTTTCTATTGCAATACATAAGGTCTGTGCACGTTTCTATGATAGCTGTTATCAGGTCGGTGCATACTCTGTTGGTCTGCATTTGAAGTTGGTGCACGTTTTGCATTTTCGCACATAAGGTCAGTGTGCATATGGTAAGTGCAGTTATAAGGTTGATGTTAGCATCAAGGTTCATAAGGTAAGGTCGACGCTAGCACAGTGTGTATTGCATACAGGGTCGGTGCTAGTTCATGTTTCATGAGCATAAAGTCGGTGTTAGTATGCAGAGCCTTGCATCTAAGGTCGGTGCTAGTTCATATTTCATGCGCATAAAGTCGGTGTTAGTATGCAGAGCCTTGCATCTAAGGTCGGTGCTAGTTCATGTTTCATGCACATAAGGTCGGTGCTAGTATGCAGGGTCGTGCATCTAAGGTCGGTGTTAGTATGCGGTCTCGTGCATATGGTCAGTGTTAGTATGAAAGGTCTTGTGCATAAGGTCTGTGTTAGCAGGCTTTGTCATATACTAAGGTAAATGTTAGTTATGCATATAGGTCTGTGCATATATGTTTACTTAGGTTTGTGCACGTTTTAACTTGAGCAACACAAGGTCGGTGCATTTATTTTTGCATTGTGCATATTGTCTGTGCTACGTATATAAGGTCTAACCATGTTTTCACTTTTCTTCTATAGGCTAAGGCATCTCTTTCAACTTGGCATACTCTCGATCATCTGAACTGCAGAGGTGCAGACAGTTTCGTCTGTCACGTGACCACTTGAACTCACACCTGAAGCATGAGCTCGTGGATTAAAAAGAACAAATGATTGGCATGTGATCCAAGGGGTGCAATCATTGGACATTCCTCCATGAGGATCGATGTCCCATCTATAGCCGACACGTGACTTCTCTAAAAAAGCAGAAACGAACCTTCCACTTGCTGGACGCATGAGCTCTTGGAAACCCAGCCTGAAGCCCTATAAGAAGGCCTCTCCTGCGATCAAAAAGGTGTGCGACGGCAGAATCAGAGCAGTAGAAGAGCGAGAGAAGCGAAAGAGAAGAAGAGGAAGAGGAGAGTTCAGTAAGAGAAGAGAAGAGAGCACACGATAGCGAGAGCCATTTTCTGTGAGAATGTAGAGTATCGTAGAAGAGAGTTGAGAAGAAGAAGTGAGCTGAGAGGAAGAAGAGGGTCTGAAAGAGGCTGACTCTCTCCCTGGCTTCTGGATCAAATCTAGAGTCAGATTGCTCTATTCGAAGAGCTATATTTCTATTTTCTATCTTCATTTCTTACGTGGTTTCCTTCATTTCTATGTTTTCCTTTTGAATCCTTTGTAAGCTGTGAATCAGCAGAGCTAAGTTGTATTGCTCAGCGGGAGAGGGTGTTTCCTCGGATAGTCAAGCTGTAATGCTCAGCGGATAGCAAGCTGTGCTGCTCAACGGTTGTAGGGATTTCTATCCCCAAAGCTGTGGATCAGCGGTGTTCAAGCTGTGTGTCAGCAGGAAGCCTTACTCGGTTGAGTAAGGGGTAAACATAGATCTATGGATAGAGATCGAACCACCTTAAAATTATCTTGTCTTGTGCTATTGTAATTTTGTCTTCTCTCCGGTAGATGAATGCTTATGATAGCCTGACGGGTTTGCATGAGTTTGATTGATTAATCTTTCATCTGCCATTATCATCTGCTTATCATACTGCATTACAGTTTATATTTGATTTCATTCTCATCATCACTTGAACGAACTACAAGTTCCTCTACATCAAGTATATCAAAAGCTGTGGCAGGAAAGTTTGGTCACGCCATTCTGGAATGTTGTTTCTTGCGTGAGGGATCCTAGATCATACCTCCGCTTGGTACTTGGTAGATTAGATTGTATCTTCGCTCTAATGATGATTGATGGAATCCCTCAAAGACTGCTTCTCTAAAATTTAGTTTTAGTTAATTGAATATCTGCATTGCTTATCTGCAATTCCTCTACAGATTTCATTTATGATTATTCACTGTCTATGAGTTTGTGTCTACAGCAGTTCAGTTTGTTTCGCATTATTTTTAAACAGCTATAGGTTGGTAGTTTTTGAGGGTAGATCTATTCCTCGCCCCCTCTAGATCTGCATTCATCCGTTCTGCACACCCATCATAGAGGAGGAAGAAGAAAGGGGGAAGAAGAGATCAAGCCACAAGAACACCGAGATTTACGTGGTTCGGAGGCATTGTACCTTCCTACATCCACGGCCGCAGCAGGGTTTCCACTATGATAAAACACACCCAGATACAATACAAAGAGAGAGTTTGCACCCTTTTATACAAGGAGATTAGGGCGCCACCAGTCAGGGTACCAAAGATAATAATGTCCCTGTTATGTACATAAATTTTCTTCCGGGGGCGGTGTGGATGTGCAAAATTGCACGCCCATACGTTCCAACTAGTCCAGCATCAACAACGACTCCAACTAAACAAACTGTGAAGAAGAGGGGCCATCCGGACTCTCCAAACACACACAGACACCGCCGTGAAGCCGTCTCCGGAGTCACGACAGTGAAGAGCAATCAACCACCAAGAGCCTTATAATCCGTGGGCCTCGAAGAAAATCGAGTGGGCCACAACTTTCACTCTCAACGGGCTCAGGACTGCCCATTTAGGCCTTCAGCGGCATGCCTTGGCCCCGTCAGCGGCACGCCCTCAGGCCTCTTTAGCGGTACGCCTTGAAGTCTTCAACGGCACACTCCACTCAAATGCCCTTCAACAGCACATTCCCTATGCCCCTTTAGTGGCACACCCCTTTTCAAGCCCACTAGCGGCACACTTCTTCTGCTCCTCCAACGACACGCCCAAGTGCCTTCTCCAACGACACACTTATTGGCCTCTCCAACGGCACACCTCATTGGCTTCTCCACTACAGTGCGTGGCCGAGCACTGTAGCATGCCCGAGCACTGTAGTAGGGCCGACTACTGTAGCAGGGCCGAGCTTTTGAAGTAGACCGAGCTAAATTTGAAGAAGGCCACGCTACTGTAGCAATCAAGCCTGGAGAGAAAAATGCAGCATGACCGAGCACTGTAGCAGTCCGAGCTACTAAAGAAGAAGAAGTCCGAGCACTGTAGCAGTCCGAGCACTGTAGCAGGCCGAGCTACTGAAGAAGAAGTATCAACACTATAGCAGACCGAGCACTGTAGCAGTCTGAGCACTGTAGCAGGCCGAGCACTATAGCAGGCCGAGCTACTGAAGAAGAAGGCCGAGCACTGCAGTAGGCCAAGCACTGTAGCAGTCTGAGCAATGTAGCAGGCCGAGCTACCGAAGAAGGAAAAGTTTAAGCACCGTAGCAGGCCGAGCACTGTAGCATGCTTCCTGTCTGACAAAAGGACTGCTTTTGACCAGTAGTCTCACCTTTTCGGCCGACAGCTCATTACCTTGCACTGCAAGAAGCCATCCGGTATGATGGAGACCTGGACTTCTAATACAGTGAAGAAACAATTTCACGTCCGTCTATATAAATGGGGCCTCCCAGAGGGCTGAAAAAAAAAGGACCCGGTGGAAAGAAGGAAAAGAAGAAGAAGAAGAGAAAAGAGAGGGGGAAGGAGAAGCTCTTGCTCCCCCTTTGTTGCTCCGTCCACCACCGACTGTGTGCGAAAAAGGAAGAGAAGAAGAAGAAGAAGAGAAAAGAGAGAGGAAGGAGCGGATGCTCCATTATTTTCCCCCACTGTATTTCTGTTTTCATTCTCTCCCCCCTGCAATGTACTAGCCCATATATTTCTCCCCTTTTTATGAGGAATAGAAGAAAAGCTTGCAAACATTTTCTATATCTTCCTACAAATATTTCTTCTATGTCTGCATTTCTCGCTGTTTTACTTTCTTCATGGTTCTCCATTGTCTGCCTCTGAGTACCACAGCTTCCCTTAGATACATTCACCCGGTGCATCCCCAGTCTATGTCAGCCTAGTGTCTCCCGTCCACTGGTTTTCCCGGGCTTTCCGAAGTTTTATCAACGGTGCTGCTGCCCTTGGATAAACCTCAAATTGTCGAGTTCCGCCACTCAACGTGGGCACGTTCCCTGTATCTCCCTTACGCTCGGGTCAAGGGGAGGTGCTGCCGAACTTTTGTTAGAAACGATAACATATTAAAAAGACAAAAGGAAGCAATAAACAAATGGGGCGATAACGAATTAAAAGATAAAAGAAAGTAACAAACCAATAAAAAGAACAATGGTAAAACACTTTAACCAAAGCAAAGGAACCGCAATCGACACAAAGAGAGCCGGATCGAACGACAACTAAACAACTTGAACATTCGTCCACCACGGGAGAAAGAATGGAAGTTAATCAAGAGAGAGGAAGAACATACCCATGCAAACCGAATAAAAATCAAGGAACAAAAGAAAAGAAAAAGATATAAGAGTGGGAGAGGAGTAGGCCCCGTCCTCACCCTCATCTGATACCCCTGCTTGCTTTGGCCTTCCCCGGGACGCTCCTAGACCGGCACGCCTTGTTTGGCCCTTCGCCGACATGCTTCCCATGCCCTTCGTCGGTACATCCTGCAGCCGCTCTTCGCCGGCACGCCCCCAGCCCAGCTTCCCCGGCACGCCTTGCTTGGCCCTTCGCCGACACGCTCCCCACGCCCTTCGCCGATACACCCTCCAGCCACTCTCGGCCGGTGCATCCATCCTTGCTTGGCCCCTTCGCCGGCACGCTCTCTCCGTGCTCAACGCCCTTCACCGGCACACCCTTCATGGCCCCTTGTCGGCACACCCTTCATGGCCCTTCACCGGCACGCCCGTCTGCACCTTGCCCGGTACGCTCAGCTAGATCCTTCGACGGCACGCCCGCTCGCGCCCTTCGCCGGCACGCCCAGTTTAGCCGCCCTTCGCTGGCACGCCCAGCTTAGCCTGCCTTTCGCCGGCACGCCCCTTCAACCCCCCCCCCCTTTTTGGCCCTCCAGCGGCCCACTCTCTCTCCAGAAACACATATATAATATATAGTGATAATGATAATAATAATAGTAATAATAAATTAATAAAAATTATGATAAATAAATAAATCTGAATATATACATAAGAAATAAATGAAAAAAATGTGAGATAATAGTGATAATAATAATAATAACAAACAAAATAAAAAAATCATTCAGAACAAATACATAAAAAGGAAATAAGCAATAATATATATATATATATATATATATATATATATATATATATAATTGGAAACCCAGGTAAAAATAGTAATAATCCGCAGTGCAGCCCCGTCTCTCCCTGTGACCCGGTTCTGAAGGAACAATAATGTCGCCCTTGTAAGTCGGGCCTGAGTCTTGGGAGTTATCCCAAAATGGCCATGACCCGACCTCGCCTTGGGCCGACATTCCGGTTAAACCATACCCGTTTCTCAGGCCGGATCCCTTCCGAACCACTACTAAAATTATCGTACATTCGGCAGACATTCGAACGAGTTCACCTCGGTTTCCGTCACGTTTCTATTACGGACCTGTGTCCGAACATGAAAAGGTCTGTGAATGACCGACAAAATCAGAATGGAACGAGGTGGTCCTCGTCCTCCCCGGACCCTACGCATGGGAATATCAATAAGGCCTTCACGGGTCACGCTTAGACCACGGGTCCGTCCCGATTATGATCATCGTCCAGCCCGTATCCTCGGCCTACAGCCCGCTCCCTCTGAATACATATTGGCTCTGGGCTCTGAGCCCGGGACACTCCCCCGTTGCCCCTTGGCACCGGAAATATTAATGATGCTCATGCAAGTCTTGTTGCGACCGCGGGGGGGCCCACCGCGGTATGGTCGCGGCTTGATCTTGCACCGAGCCGACAAATTTGTTGGTTTCTGATCGCTCTAACCGGAATTTAACCAAATATTTCTCATTTCTCTGAACAATAAATTTGCCGCACCCGGGCATACACATGTTTCGATTTTCCCGTGACGATTGCGCTTTTCTCGAGCCAGACATTCGTCCGAATATTAAATGGTCAGCACATAACCGACATGATCTCGAATGTTTTCTTTTCACCCTCGTACGGGGATTTCAATACTTCCTAATAGGCCTTTTATTCAATTAATTTCCTGGCCATGAGGCCCTGATTCCCAGCGATTAATCAAGGGTGTTCCCTCGTATAGGGGATGTAAATGACGCCGCGACCTTTATGGCGTGGCGGGTTTTGGTCCCGACACGAACCACACAATCGTCTGACGAAGTCAGATTGAGCGCACCATGGGCTCTTCGGAGCCCGAACAAATTGTCACTTCGTGACTGGCACGCCCACGCACTTAATGAACCTAATAAAGCCAATAAACGAATGAACAGAAGAATAAATAAACAGACGTGTTGAAAAGTGCGTCCACAAGTCTGGCACGCCCGGTGGGACTTAAACCACCCTTCATCTCTTCACGGGATTCAGGGCCTCATGGCCTCCTAATAAACATCGTCTGTCTGCTTTGATGAATGGCAGGTGCTGTCTTCGCCAGTTCTATGGGGAGAAGAGCCGGGCTAGGTGCAACTGCCTTTGTGGCCTCGAGGACGCTGCTCCGAAGCATATGCAGCTTCCAGGAATCATGAGGGTTGTTATAAAAAAAAGAGAGAAGAGAGAGAAAAGAAGGGAGGGGAAATCAGGCCCCCCTTTTCCGCAATAAGAAAAAGAAGAAAAGAAGAAGAAGAAGAATAAGAAAGAAGAAGAAAGAAACAAAAAAGAGGAAAGAGAAGGAATCGACGAGAGAGGGTTATACGGCCACGTCCGTCGAGACCCGTGCTGAACAAAGATTACCATTGCGGGATTGATGCGGTAGAGCGAACCACTCATCCCCTCCTTGAGGGGGTGAGCGCTCTCCTGCACACCCACCTTGGTCTATTGCACAAAAGAGGAAGAAGAGAAGAAAAGAAAGGACAAAAAAAGGGTTGGCAAGCATTGCCAACCAAGAGAACAAGAAGAAGGTCGGCATCCCGCCCGGCTCTGGGAGGGTCCAACTTCATTGTGCAACGCCCCGGTCTGTTCCACCTTCCTGCTGCCCCTATCCGGCATAAGACGGCCCCTCGAGTGACTGTTAGAAGATCCAACAAACCACAATTGTAGCTTGATGAATTGCTACCCGCTGTGGGGAATGCTTTATAGTAATAAGGCCAAGCACGGCCACCACTCCCGAAGAGAGCACGCACCTACCCCGCTATGGGGGATAAGAAGAAGAGATATACCCCGCCATGGGGGCATAAGAGGCAGAAAAAAAAGATATACACCCCATTCCCAAGGGCACATGAAGAGAATCCACCCCGACTCGGGGGCACTACAGATAACAAAGCTACACCCCGACCCAGGGGCTTTTGAAAAAGAAACATGCCCCGCCTGGGGGCACAGAAGCGAAGAGGCATACCCCCCTGACCTAGGGGGCATATGAAGAGAAATACGCCCCACCTTGAGGGCGGTAAAAGAAGCGGAACATACCCCCGCCTGGGGGGGGGGGACATAGAAGCAGAAGATACACCCCGACTGAGGGGCACATGAAGAGAGGTACACCCCGCCCTGGGGCATAAGAAGCAGCAAGAATGCACCCCGGCTTGGGGGTATTTGAAGAAGAAATATACCCCGATATGGGGGCACATGAAGAGAAATACACCCCCGCCCTGGGGGCACGTGAGAAGAATCTACCCCGACCTGGGGGCATAAGAAGAAACAGAGCTGCACCCCGACTCGGGGGACATGTGAGACAAAGGATACACCCCGGCCTAGGGGTATTTGAAGAAGAAACATACCCCGTCAGGGGGCATAGAAGCCATGAAGAATACGCCCCGGCTTAGGGGCATTTGAAGAAGTTACATCCCGCCTCGGGAGCATAAGAAAGAGAAGAATACACCCCGGCTTAGGGGCATTAGAAGAAGTTACATCCCGCCTCGGGAGCATAAGAAAGAGAAGAATACGCCCTGGCCTAGGGGTATTTGAAGAAGAAATATACCCCGCCATGGGGCATAGAAGCCATGAAGAATACGCCCTGGCTTAGGGGCATTTGAAGAAGTTACATCTCGCCTTAGGAGCATAAGAAAGAGAAGAATACACCCCGGCTTAGGGGCATTTGAAGAAGAAACATACCCCGCCGGGAGGGCATAGAATCCATGAAGAATACGCTCCGGCTTAGGGGCATTTGAAGAAGTTACATCCCGCCTCGGGAGCATAAGAAAGAGAAGAATACACCCCGGCTTAGGGGCATTTGAAGAAGTTACATCCCGCCTCGGGAGCATAAGAAAGAGAAGAATACGCCCCGGCCTAGGGGTATTTGAAGAAGAAACATATCCCGCCAGGGGGCATAGAAGCCATGAAGAATACGCCCCGGCTTAGGGGCATTTGAAGAAGTTACATCCCACCTCGGGAGCATAAGAAAGAGAAGAATACACCTCGGCTTAGGGGCATTTGAAGAAGAAACATACCCCGCCGGGGGGGCATAGAAGCCATAAAGAATACGCTCCAACTTAGGAGCATTTGAAGAAGCTACATCCCGCCTTAGGAGCATAAGAAGAGAAGAATACACCCCGACTTAGGGGCATTCGAAGAAGGAATACATCTCGGCCTCGGGGTCCATGAAGCAACATATACCCTCCCCGGGGGGGCATCTGAAGCAGAACAAACAATATTCCCTGGCTTAGGAGTGTATGAAGAAAGGAATACACCCCGCTTAGGGGCACATAAGCATAAGAGACAAGAATTACACCCCGCCTTGGGGGCAGCAATACACTCCACTCTGGGGGCACTAGAAGCAGAATACACCCCGTGCAAGGGGGCATGTGAAGAGAAAGATACCTCGCTCTGGGGCATCAGAAGCAACAATATGCCCTACCTTGGGGGCGTCAAAAGCAGCAATACACCCCACCTTGGGAGCACAAGAAGCAAACATCCCCCCGGTGTGTCTGGGCAGAAGAAGAAGAATTAACCCCGGTCTGGGGGCATAGAAGCCATAAAAGATACACCCCGGCTTGGGGGCACATGAAGAGAATCCACCCCGACTCGGGGGCGCGTAAAGCAAAAGTCATACCCCGCCATAGGGGCATAAGAGACAGAAAAAAATATACACCCTGCTCCCGGGGGCACATGAAGAAAATCTACCCCGACTCGGGGGCACATAAAGCAAAGGTTACACCCCGGCTCAGGGGAATGCAAAGAGAAATATACCCCACTCTGGGGTGGAAGAAGCAGAAGAATCTACCCCAGCCTGGGGGCATGATAAGCAAAAGAGTTAGACCCTGATCTAGGGGCACGTGAAGAAAAGACACACCTTGCCTTGAGTGCATAAGAAGCAAAACACACCCCTCGTGGGGGCACGTGAAATAAAGCTACCCTCCCCTTTCAGGGGCATAAGAAGCAAAAGATACACCCCGTGCCGGGGGCATGTGAAGAGAAAGATATCTCCCTTTGGAGGCATAGGAAGCAGAAGAGGCACCCCGACTTAGGGGCATTCGAAGAAGAAACATACCCCGCCACTGTGGCATAAGAGGCAAAGACTCTACCCCGTATGGGGGGCATATGAAACATAAGAATACATCCCAGCTTAGGGGAATAAAAAGAGAAATATACCCCACGCTGGGGCAAAAGAAGCAGAAGAATCTACCCCGACCTGGGGGCACAACAAGCAACAGAGTTATACCCTGATCTAAGGGCACGTGAAGAAAAGACACATCCTGCCTTGGGTGCACAAGAGGCGAAACACACCCCTCATGGGGGCGCTTGAAGTAAGCTACACCCTGATCCGGGGGCATAAGAAGCAGAAGAATCCACCCCGCCCTGGGGGCATAAGAGGCAAAGAATCCACCCTGTGCCGGGAGCATATGAAGAGAAGTTTACCCCGCTACGGGGCATAAGAAGTAGCAGAACCCACCTCCGCCATGGAGGCATAAGGAGCCAAGACTCCACCCCGCCGTGGGGGCATAAGAGGCAAAGACTCTGCCCCGTGCAAATCTGCCCTGCATGGGGGTATAAGAAGTAGAAGACACACCCCGCCTGGGGGCATAGAAGCCATCAAGAATACACCCCGACTTAGGGGAATCCGAAGAAGAAACATACACCCCGCCCGGGGGCATTAAAGCCGTAAAGAGTACACCCTGGCCCGGGGCCACAGAAGCGAAAAGAATACACCCCAACCTAGGGGGCATACGAAGAAAGCTATACCCCGGGTTAGGGGCCTGTGAAGAGAAATATCCCTCGGGCCTGGGGCACAAGAAGCATGAAGTTGCACCCCGATTTAGGGGCACTCGAAGAGAAACATACCCCGCTCGGGGGCATAAGAAACAAGGAATTTACACCCCATCTAGGGGCATAGATGTAACACCTCTAAAAAATATATATATATATATATATATAAAATATATAATATAATATAGTGGTATTATTATTGATAATATTAGCAATTAGCTAGCACATATGTATTTACAAACAACTTATAAAAATTCTTTAAAGGGCTTAAGTTAAAGATCAAAAGGTAGAGTCATTTTAAGTAAAGAGTGTCCACTTCACAACAAATAGTCTAGAGGAGTGGTTAAGAGCCTTACCATTCACCATGAGGTCCAAGGTTCAATACTCACCATCCACACCTACGTACAAAATGGAATTTTTGCAAATCTCACTTAAGCTAATCAAAAACTCTTAAGTTAATTAATTCTAATTGACTAATGCTAAACCTAAATAATTCATTAGTTGGTAGCATGTCCCTTTCCCCCAGCTTGGGATCGCACCAAGTTGGGCAGGCAGCTCATGGGTGACAAGGCTTTGTCACCTTGTTCCCCTAGTTGTTCCCTAAGCACTATCCTTATAAGATAATGAGAAGAGCCAGAACTCCCCTACCTAGAAGGGTTACGGATGTTGAAGAGAGGGTTGCTGTGAAGCTTCCTGCGCAGAGAAGCTTTGGTGCTGGGAGCTATTTTTATTTCATTATTCTTTTGGTCTTCATCTTAAGAGGTAGGTGTTCTCAATTCCCTTGCAAAATAATAATTAGCATATCTTCATCTCCACAATTGTTTCCACATGCATGCACCAAATTTAATTAAAACATGTTCATAAGTTTTGTTGAGAAAATATTTTAGTTAACTTTGTTAATGACAAACCTGCTCATCATGTCGATTAACCTTGTTAGATAAGGTTATGCACCTATTAATAAAGCATGTTACTTGTACCATGTTAATTAAACTAGCTAATTTGGTAATGTCGTTATTAATATGATAGTTAATCTAGTGAGCCATATACATGAAAAACACCCTGTTAAAAGATATATACACTATTAGTAAAGCTTGTCCGTAAGCCCCTGACAGTTAAGATTATACTAGTACTCTAGTGAGCCAGCCAAATACATTTAAGACTCCCTGCTGAAAACTCTTGTTGGAAACTAGAAGCAACAAGGGGTCGACCAGGGGTCGACCCTTGCTGCTGGAAATACATGACAACCGAATCGACCCTGGGTCGACCCGTGCTCAAATTTTGACTGATGAAATTTTTAAAATAATTATATGGAAAAATCCACAAAAATGGAAAACGTATACTCTTAAAATTTTGCTTCCAGATCCTTTCAAAACAAAAAGATAAAAATCTTTTAACCCTGCTATGTATATAAAAATATATATAATTGATTTAATTTAGTCATGCATAATTAACATTAGTGAACTAATAACTACTATACAATGTATTTAACGGTTTACAGTGTATAAAGTTAGAGTATATAGATAGTTGACTGTTAAATAACTATTAGTTATGTATAAATGATATTAGAAATGATATAAAGGGGACAAAACCCTTGCTGGAAGCAACAATGGGGTAGACTAATTAATACATATTCACAGTGTAATTATATTCTGTGAGACAATACACACATACCGTATTAACAGTTTAGTCATTATATATTATATATGTTAAAGTTATATGTTCACAGTATGTTCAAGGTATAGTAAAACCTTACAGCATGTATAGTTTAGTTTAATTGTACTGAGTTATAGTTTAATCAACTTTAATCCCACAAAGTTTAGCTTAAAATATCATTAAAACCCCCTAAATGCTCATTTAGTGATTTTTAATGGCTTGGTCGAAGAAGATAAAGTTGCTTATAAAAATGTGCTCTATCAAATGTGAATTTTATAGATTTTTCCAAGTAGTCTAATTATCACGTGAATAGTGTTTTCCGCATTTTAAGTCAGGATTAATTCACCGATTAAGTTAGGTAAATGATTTTATTAGGGTCAGGCTCAGAAGACAATTGTGTTTACCATCGTGTTTACTAATTAATTACTATTTTTCTGAATTTTTATATGATAGTCAAAATTTTTACTTTTCACCATTTACTGTTACTATTAGAAGCACTATTGTTTAAACTGTTAACCTGTTAGACTCATTGTCGCTAACCTGCCAACCTATTAGAAGTGTTACGGTTTAAACTGTTAAATCGTTAATCTGTTAAACTTAGTGTAATCAGTTAATGTTAATCTGTACTATCAGTTAACCTTAAACTGTTACATAATATAGAACTTTAAACGTTTAATATGTTAAACTGATAGTTAACATTAAACATTTCATCTGTTAAACGTTAAAAGTGTTACTGTTTAAACTGTTAAACCATTAATCTATTATAATCATGTTAGCCGATCTGCCAAAATCTGTTAACCTGTAATTAATTTGTTAAACTTAGTGTAATCAGTTCCTATTAAAATCACTTCAAAACGAGCCTAGATCTAAATGTAAATTTTTCTATAAAAAGTTCCAGAAGACAAATTGTTATACAAAATTTCGATATACCATTTGCTATTTTTTTTATCAGCTAGTCAAATTTTTGATGAATAGTATTTTTCTGAATGAATAGTAAATTTTAAGTCAGGTGTATTTAACTGGTTAGCTCATGATAATAATTGTATTAGCAATTGGCATAGAATACAAAATTGATCAACATATTCTTAGCAATTTAATTAATATTTTTACGAATTTGTATGGCATAATATTTTTAGTATCTTTGATAACATGTTAATTAAGTACAGTATATCTCCTTAAGTATATTAGTGGTGTAATCTTAGGATAGTGTTGCTAATAATAATAATGTATTAACACCCCAAAAATTATGTACTATCACTCTAGAAATTTTAATGCCTTGGAATTATAATTTTAATATCTTGTAAATATTATTAAGTGCCATTAACTATCTGTTAACTTTACACAAAGAAAATGAACTTCCGTCCAGGAAGGACATTGGACTGGAACACCAGTAACCTTCCCCTTAGGAAAAACTTATGGTATAACAACGCCACATACTATTGTTCAAACTTACATTAAAATTTTATTAATTGCATTAATAAATCACAATTACTTCCTCTATATTTAAAGGTGTTACCATTCGATTACCAGCACCCCTGACCAAGGTGTCTCTTCTGTCAGTTATGCGTAGACTTGAAATTAATCCTTTAGTAATGCATGCATTAGTCCTTAGCAATGTTTTACGTATCTGTATCTTTGGATTCCAAATCTGCCTTATACTGAATACCGGTCAAACCTTGAATTCTTTATTGGCTATACTTATTATACATGAGTGGGTGTCAAAAATAAATGACTAAATAATGCTGGCAAATAAGGGCCTGGTCTGGTCCTGGGGGGAGCGCCCAAAACCCGAGGGAAGATCTCTTGCTTGCGGTGTCTAGCATTGCACCGAACCTACATGCAGGATTTAGACATTCCACTGCTCTTTCACTTGACTTGCGTGGCCCGCAAGGGCAATACTTGACTTGTTTAGCCCGAATGGGCAATGATAATTTGAAATGTTATATATATAGCCAATTCCATGTGATTGAATTTACTTGTTTACAATGATTGCTATTCAGATATTACTTGCTATTCCAGTATTTGTTGTTGATATCACTTATTAATTCCCTATGAAATTGAGTTCTTAATCTTTACTCTTCAGTTAAATTCCTTGTGAATTCCGGTCATTTCTTGATGTTATTTGTCGGCATGCATACATCCTTTCATTAATGTAATGTGTAATTCACTTAAATTCTGCTGAGAATTGAGATGTAAATCCTACTGGGCGTTTTTCGCTCATGCTATGACTTTTTAACGTTTTCAGGGAGCATAGCGATCGAACAGGACACCGATGGGGAAGAAGCCGAGTGATGAGAGTAGTTTTAGTATCATTGTAATCGAGGGTGTGGAGTTGATCTTAGCTTGTATCAGTTGTACCTTTCATGTTCAAAATAAATGATTGTGGTAGTTTGATAAATAACTGTTGTACTTTGGTTATGTAATAATAATAATAATAGTCCAATGTATCTTCTAGTTTTTGTCGCACTCTGAAGATCTTGTAAAATTGCCTAGCTTGCTTTGGTTCTATATAAAGACCCGTCGTGTCTCGGGTATCTTCCGCTCTCGGGACGTGACAGATCTTTCTTGGTATCAGAGCCTAGGTTTTCAAACCTAGGGAACTAGAATAAATAAATAAACGGTTAGAAATTGAATTCTAAGTAAAAACGTGAGTCTAAGGATAGGTAAAACCCAAGTTCAATGATAGATATACCTTACCCGGTGAGATGGATAGAGCCATGGGTTAAGTTCTACAATGACTTTCGACCTTACAAGTAAATCTGATCTTTATCATACTTAACTCTTTTGTAGGATCATGGCTGCAGAAAGAGCACAATTACGTGAGATGCAGCGCACCGTGCAAAACCTCACCGAGGCACTACAACAAGTGGCCCAAGGCGGAGCAAACCGTGGAGCGGGAGATCTCCACCGGAGTTTCCGTAACATGAACCCACCAAGGTTCACGGGTTCGTCTGACCCCGAGGATGCCGAGAATTGGCTAAAGGAGACCGAGAGGATTTTCCGCATAATGCAATGCACGGACGAGGAGAAGGTCCTACTAGCTACATTCCAACTGGAGAGAGATGCACGAAGCTGGTGGGAGTCCGTAGAAGCTACTTTGCCCGATAACCATATCACATGGACGGAGTTCGTCGATCATTTCAACAGTAAATATTTCTCCGATCGGGTGCAAGAAAAGAAGGCCGCGGAATTTGCCGCGTTAAAACAATGGACCAAGAAGGTGGCCGAATATGAGGCCTTATTCTCCAGACTTTCCCGTTATGCACCTCACTTGGTGTGTACGGAAAAAATGAAGGCGAGAAGATTTCTCAATGGGTTACGACCCCAGTATATTACTCAGCTAGCACCAATGGACATTCAGGTCTACTCAGAAATGGTGCGACGCGCTCAATTGCTAGAGGATGCCACGGAATTCTCAGATAGGATCCGAGGAAAGGACAAGAAGGCACATATTATAAGTCCGGGAAGCTTCAAACCGTCATTCGGTAAGAAGCGATCTTTTAATGGAGGGGAATCTTCCAAGGAGAAGAAATTTCAGAAAACTACCAAGCCCTTCTTCTCTAACAACAACAAGACTCTAGCAATCACTGGACCTTCCAAGGAGATTTGCAAGTATTGTGACAAGGCTGGTCACAAGACTGAAGAATGCTGGAGGAAACTGGGAGCATGTCTTCGATGCGGGAGCCGCGAGCATCGGATTCCCGACTGCCCCCTGATGAAGGAACAATCCAACCAGGACGAGAAGCGTCCGATGAAGAAACAAGGTCGTCTCCAAGCTCTGCAAGAAACGGAACCAATGGAAGGAGGGATCGTGGAAGGTATTTTAAATATTTGCTCTAAATCTGCTAAAGTTCTCTTTGATACTGGAGCAACCCATTCTTTTGCTTCCAAGAAGTTTACTGCATCATTCACTAGAGAATCAGAACAGTTAGACTTGATTATTTCTACACCTCTTGGGAATAAATCTGATGTTACACATCACTACCCGAATTGTGAGGTTGAGGTGCACGGTAATAATTTACCTGCTAATTTGATATGTCTTGACATGGATCAACATGATGTTATCTTGGGAGCTGACTGGTTGTCAACCCACCAAGCCACGGTAGATTGCCGACATGGCAAGATAACTTTTGTGGGTTATCCCGAGTTAGTTTATATTAAACCTCGGAATAAATCCCTACTCATCTCAGCTCTTCGAGCTAGTAAACTGGTGACTAAGGGATGTACGGCTTTCTTGGCATTTGTAACTACCACGGAAGCTGACAAGTCAAGAGTTGAAGACATTCGAGTGGTTCAGGATTTCCCTGACGTATTCCCAGAAGAACTGCCTGGTTTACCCCCGGAAAGAGATGTGTCATTCTCTATTGACATTATTCCTGGTGCTGGTCCTGTATCTAAGGCACCCTACCGGATGTCGCCTGCTGAATTGAAGGAGCTGAAGGAACAGCTGATGGATTTACTGAAGAAAGGCTTCATTAGGCCGAGTACTTCCCCTTGGGGAGCACCCGTGCTATTTGTCAAAAAGAAGGATGGAACGATGAGGCTATGTATCGATTATCGGCAGCTGAACCATCTTACAATCAAGAACAAATATCCACTGCCGAGGATCGATGATCTATTTGATCAACTTTCTGGAGCTTCTTACTTTTCCAAGATTGATCTTCGTTCTGGTTACCACCAATTGAGGATCAAGGAAGAAGACATTCATAAAACTGCATTCCGAAGCAGGTATGGGCATTACGAATTTACCGTTATGCCTTTCGGACTAACAAATGCCCCTGCAGCCTTTATGCAGTTAATGAACAGCATTTTCAGGCCACATTTAGACCAATTTATTGTGGTCTTTATTGATGATATTTTGATCTACTCAAAGACTGATGAAGATCATGAAGAACACCTCATGAAGGCCCTACAGATATTAAGAGACAACAAGCTATATGCTAAATTCAGCAAATGTGAGTTTTGGCTGGAGAAAGTATCATTTCTGGGTCATATTATCTCAAAGGATGGAATCGCTGTTGATCCGTCAAAGATTGTAGCAGTGAAGAACTGGGGTCAACCCTCTAATGCAACAGAGGTGCGAAGCTTCATGGGCTTAGCTGGTTATTACCGGCGTTTTATTAAGGACTTCTCCAAAATTGCGGTTCCTCTAACAAGGTTAACCCGCAAGGAAATACCATATGAATGGAGTAGTGATTGTGAAAAGAGTTTCCAAACCCTCAAGGATCTCTTAACCACTGCTCCAGTTCTATCATTACCGACAGAAGGAGAAAGATATGAAGTTTATACCGATGCTTCCGGAATTGGCCTCGGTTGTGTGTTGATGCAGAATGGGAAAGTTATCGCATATGCTTCCCGTCAACTGAAGAAACATGAGGAGAACTACCCAGTGCATGACTTGGAATTAGCCGCGGTAGTATTTGCTCTAAAGATCTGGAGGCACTATCTCTATGGAGAGCAATTCACTGTATACTCCGATCACAAGAGCCTTAAATATCTATTCTCCCAAAAAGAATTGAATATGCGGCAAAGGCGATGGCTCGAATATCTCAAGGATTTCGACTTCAACATCCAATACCATCCTGACAAGGGTAACTCAGTAGCAGATGCCCTCAGTCGGAAGCCTAAAGTAATTCTAGCCAACTGTATGATACAAGAGTGGAAGCTGCTAGAACAACTTGTCGAGCTGGACATTAATGCAGATGAGAAGGTTCCAGGTGTTATTCTCTCTTATATAAGCCTACATCCAGACTTATTGCCGGAAATCACAAAACTGCAAGAAGAGGATCCAATACTGGTAGAAATCAAAGGCAAGATAGAAGAGAAGCCTGATTTCAAGATGGCACCAGATGGCAGATTGTTATTTCATGAACGGACATGTGTACCTGACTGTCCGGAATTGAAGAAGAAAATATTAGAAGAAGCTCACCGATCAAAATACACGATACATCCTGGAGCTACTAAGATGTACCAAGACTTGAAGAGAACTTTCTGGTGGCCAAACATGAAAAGAGAGGTAGCAGATTTTGTATCTCGTTGCCTCACATGCCAGCAAGTGAAGGCGGAACATCAAAAGCCCGCCGGAAAGTTACATCCACTAAATATCCCAAAATGGAAGTGGGAAGATATTGGCATGGACTTTATTGTGGGATTGCCCAAGTCTAGGAGCGGTTATGATGGTATTTGGGTAATTATCGATCGACTCACAAAATCGGCGCATTTTTTACCAATTAAAAGCCGATGGTCAATCGACGTACTTACTGCCATATATATGAAGGAGATTGTCAGATTGCATGGGGTTCCCGTCTCGATCGTTTCAGACCGAGATCCCCGCTTCACCTCTCATTTTTGGAAGAGTCTACAACATTCTATGGGAACAAAGCTCAATTTCAGTACTGCTTTCCATCCCCAGACAGATGGTCAGACTGAAAGAGCAAATCAGGTTGTTGAAGATATGTTAAGGGCATGTATTTTAGACTTCGGTGGGAGTTGGCACGACCACTTACCCCTAGCCGAGTTTGCCTACAATAACAGCTATCAAGCAAGCATTCAGATGGCACCATTCGAGGCATTGTACGGCAGGAGTTGTAGATCTCCTATATGCTGGAATGAAATTGGTGAAAAACAACTTCTTGGTCCTGACATGGTAAGGGAATCGACGAAGAAGATTCACCTCATCAGAGAAAGGTTGAAGATGGCACAGTCCAGACAGAAATCATATGCTGATAACAGAAGGAGAGACTTGGAATTTCAGATTGGTGATCATGTATTCCTCAAGGTATCTCCGAGTCGAGGCATCAGGAGATTTGGTATTAAAGGAAAACTTGCACCAAGATTCATCGGCCCATTTGAGGTGTTGGAAAGAGTGGGTGAGGTAGCCTATCGGGTTGCTCTACCTCCTCAACTCTCAGAAGTACACAATGTATTTCATGTTTCTATGCTGAAGAAATATGTGCCTGATCCTTCTCACATCATTGACCACGCCAGTTTGGTGATTCAAAGGGATCTTACCTTCGAGCAAAGACCGATGCGTATTCTTGATCAAGAAGTTCGAGTTCTCAGGAGCAAGACGATCCCTATGTTAAAAATCCAGTGGAATCGATGCTCCGAGCGAGAAGCAACCTGGGAGACGGAGGAGTCTATAAAAGCGAGATTCCCCGAGTTATTTCAGACTGTAAGTGTTGTTGACATTATGCATTTCTTTTACTAGATAGAACTATCCCCATGTAATTGAATTTGGGGACCAAATTCTTTTTAGTGGGGGAGGGTGTAACACCTCTAAAAAAAAATATATATATATATATATATAATATATAATATAATATAGTGGTATTATTATTGATAATATTAGCAATTAGCTAGCACATATGTATTTACAAACAACTTATAAAAATTCTTTAAAGGGCTTAAGTTAAAGATCAAAAGGTAGAGTCATTTTAAGTAAAGAGTGTCCACTTCACAACAAATAGTCTAGAGGAGTGGTTAAGAGCCTTACCATTCACCATGAGGTCCAAGGTTCAATACTCACCATCCACACCTACGTACAAAATGGAATTTTTGCAAATCTCACTTAAGCTAATCAAAAACTCTTAAGTTAATTAATTCTAATTGACTAATGCTAAACCTAATTAATTAAGAATCATAGTTAGATGATTATTAAGTACCTAATCCATCTTAAACTAATTAATTCTAACTAACAAAAATTAAACCTAAATAATTCATTAGTTGGTAGCATGTCCCTTTCCCCCAGCTTGGGATCGCACCAAGCTGGGCAGGCAGCTCATGGGTGACAAGGCTTTGTCACCTTGTTCCCCTAGTTGTTCCCTAAGCACTATCCTTATAAGATAATGAGAAGAGCCAGAACTCCCCTACCTAGAAGGGTTACGGATGTTGAAGAGAGGGTTGCTGTGAAGCTTCCTGCGCAGAGAAGCTTTGGTGCTGGGAGCTATTTTTATTTCATTATTCTTTTGGTCTTCATCTTAAGAGGTAGGTGTTCTCAATTCCCTTGCAAAATAATAATTAGCATATCTTCATCTCCACAATTGTTTCCACATGCATGCACCAAATTTAATTAAAACATGTTCATAAGTTTTGTTGAGAAAATATTTTAGTTAACTTTGTTAATGACAAACCTGCTCATCATGTCGATTAACCTTGTTAGATAAGGTTATGCACCTATTAATAAAGCATGTTACTTGTACCATGTTAATTAAACTAGCTAATTTGGTAATGTCGTTATTAATATGATAGTTAATCTAGTGAGCCATATACATGAAAAACACCCTGTTAAAAGATATATACACTATTAGTAAAGCTTGTCCGTAAGCCCCTGACAGTTAAGATTATACTAGTACTCTAGTGAGCCAGCCAAATACATTTAAGACTCCCTGCTGAAAACCCTTGTTGGAAACTAGAAGCAACAAGGGGTCGACCAGGGGTCGACCCTTGCTGCTGGAAATACATGACAACCGAGTCGACCCTGGGTCGACCCGTGCTCAAATTTTGACTGATGAAATTTTTAAAATAATTATATGGAAAAATCCACAAAAATGGAAAACGTATACTCTTAAAATTTTGCTTCCAGATCCTTTCAAAACAAAAAGATAAAAATCTTTTAACCCTGCTATGTATATAAAAATATATATAATTGATTTAATTTAGTCATGCATAATTAACATTAGTGAACTAATAACTACTATACAATGTATTTAACGGTTTACAGTGTATAAAGTTAGAGTATATAGATAGTTGACTGTTAAATAACTATTAGTTATGTATAAATGATATTAGAAATGATATAAAGGGGACAAAACCCTTGCTGGAAGCAACAATGGGGTAGACTAATACATATTCACAGTGTAATTATATTCTGTGAGACAATACACACATACCGTATTAACAGTTTAGTCATTATATATTATATATGTTAAAGTTATATGTTCACAGTATGTTCAAGGTATAGTAAAACCTTACAGCATGTATAGTTTAGTTTAATTGTACTGAGTTATAGTTTAATCAACTTTAATCCCACAAAGTTTAGCTTAAAATATCATTAAAACCCCCTAAATGCTCATTTAGTGATTTTTAATGGCTTGGTCGAAGAAGATAAAGTTGCTTATAAAAATGTGCTCTATCAAATGTGAATTTTATAGATTTTTCCAAGTAGTCTAATTATCACGTGAATAGTGTTTTCCGCATTTTAAGTCAGGATTAATTCACCGATTAAGTTAGGTAAATGATTTTATTAGGGTCAGGCTCAGAAGACAATTGTGTTTACCATCGTGTTTACTAATTAATTACTATTTTTCTGAATTTTTATATGATAGTCAAAATTTTTACTTTTCACCATTTACTGTTACTATTAGAAGCACTATTGTTTAAACTGTTAACCTGTTAGACTCATTGTCGCTAACCTGCCAACCTATTAGAAGTGTTACGGTTTAAACTGTTAAATCGTTAATCTGTTAAACTTAGTGTAATCAGTTAATGTTAATCTGTACTATCAGTTAACCTTAAACTGTTACATAATATAGAACTTTAAACGTTTAATATGTTAAACTGATAGTTAACATTAAACATTTCATCTGTTAAACGTTAAAAGTGTTACTGTTTAAACTGTTAAACCATTAATCTATTATAATCATGTTAGCCGATCTGCCAAAATCTGTTAACCTGTAATTAATTTGTTAAACTTAGTGTAATCAGTTCCTATTAAAATCACTTCAAAACGAGCCTAGATCTAAATGTAAATTTTTCTATAAAAAGTTCCAGAAGACAAATTGTTATACAAAATTTCGATATACCATTTGCTATTTTTTTTATCAGCTAGTCAAATTTTTGATGAATAGTATTTTTCTGAATGAATAGTAAATTTTAAGTCAGGTGTAATTAACTGGTTAGCTCATGATAATAATTGTATTAGCAATTGGCATAGAATACAAAATTGATCAACATATTCTTAGCAATTTAATTAATATTTTTACGAATTTGTATGGCATAATATTTTTAGTATCTTTGATAACATGTTAATTAAGTACAGTATATCTCCTTAAGTATATTAGTGGTGTAATCTTAGGATAGTGTTGCTAATAATAATAATGTATTAACACCCCAAAAATTATGTACTATCACTCTAGAAATTTTAATGCCTTGGAATTATAATTTTAATATCTTGTAAATATTATTAAGTGCCATTAACTATCTGTTAACTTTACACAAAGAAAATGAACTTCCGTCCAGGAAGGACATTGGACTGGAACACCAGTAACCTTCCCCTTAGGAAAAACTTATGGTATAACAACGCCACATACTATTGTTCAAACTTACATTAAAATTTTATTAATTGCATTAATAAATCACAATTACTTCCTCTATATTTAAAGGTGTTACCATTCGATTACCAGCACCCCTGACCAAGGTGTCTCTTCTGTCAGTTATGCGTAGACTTGAAATTAATCCTTTAGTAATGCATGCATTAGTCCTTAGCAATGTTTTACGTATCTGTATCTTTGGATTCCAAATCTGCCTTATACTGAATACCGGTCAAACCTTGAATTCTTTATTGGCTATACTTATTATACATGAGTGGGTGTCAAAAATAAATGACTAAATAATGCTGGCAAATAAGGGCCTGGTCTGGTCCTGGGGGGAGCGCCCAAAACCCGAGGGAAGATCTCTTGCTTGCGGTGTCTAGCATTGCACCGAACCTACATGCAGGATTTAGACATTCCACTGCTCTTTCACTTGACTTGCGTGGCCCGCAAGGGCAATACTTGACTTGTTTAGCCCGAATGGGCAATGATAATTTGAAATGTTATATATATAGCCAATTCCATGTGATTGAATTTACTTGTTTACAATGATTGCTATTCAGATATTACTTGCTATTCCAGTATTTGTTGTTGATATCACTTATTAATTCCCTATGAAATTGAGTTCTTAATCTTTACTCTTCAGTTAAATTCCTTGTGAATTCCGGTCATTTCTTGATGTTATTTGTCGGCATGCATACATCCTTTCATTAATGTAATGTGTAATTCACTTAAATTCTGCTGAGAATTGAGATGTAAATCCTACTGGGCGTTTTTCGCTCATGCTATGACTTTTTAACGTTTTCAGGGAGCATAGCGATCGAACAGGACACCGATGGGGAAGAAGCCGAGTGATGAGAGTAGTTTTAGTATCATTGTAATCGAGGGTGTGGAGTTGATCTTAGCTTGTATCAGTTGTACCTTTCATGTTCAAAATAAATGATTGTGGTAGTTTGATAAATAACTGTTGTACTTTGGTTATGTAATAATAATAATAATAGTCCAATGTATCTTCTAGTTTTTGTCGCACTCTGAAGATCTTGTAAAATTGCCTAGCTTGCTTTGGTTCTATATAAAGACCCGTCGTGTCTCGGGTATCTTCCGCTCTCGGGACGTGACAATAGAAGCCATGAGAAACATACCCTGCCTGGGAGCACAGAAGAAAAGCTACACCCTAACCGGGGGGCGTGTTAAGAGAAAAAACACCCCAGTCCGGGGGCAGCAATGAGAAAGGAAGAGCAGAACAAAAAGAATAGTCACGGGGTAGGCGTGGTCTTTGCACCCCCCCTCTTCACAAAAAAAAAGAAGAAAAAAAAAGAAGAAGAGAAGAAGAAGAAAAGAACAGCCACGAGGCGAACGTGGTCTTTGCACCCGCCTCTCCACACAAAAGAAGAAGAAAAGAAAAGAAAGAAGAGAGACACGAGGCAGACGTGGTCTTCGAACCCGCCACTTCACATAAAAGAAGAAGAGAAGAAAAAAAAGAGACATGAGGCAGACGTGGTCTTCGAACCCGCCGCTTCACATAAAAGAAGAAGAGAAGAAAAGAAAGAAGAGAGACACAAGGCCGACGTGGTCTTCAAACCCGCCACTTCACAAACCCTTCTCCTAGGCTCTCGTATCCTACCACCCGACGTCCTTCGGCTCAGTCATGTCGGCCAAGGCCCACTATCAGGATTAATCCACCTGTCCCACCGCGCTCTCCGATATCTTTTCGGCTTTATAGCCTACTTCTAACATCTCTCGGCTTGTCAGTCTGCTCCCAATATCCCTTGGCTTTTTAGCCTACTTTTCAGTATCCTTTGGCTCCTACAGCCTGCTTCCCCGATTTGGCTTACGTAGCATGATTCCCATAATTTCGGCTCTTGCAGCCCGCTTCCCAATATCCTTGGCTCTTGCAGCCTGATTCCCAAAATTTGACTTTCACGGCCATCTTCCCAGAATTCGGCCTTCACGGCCCGCTTCCCATAATTTCGGCTCCTATAGCCCGCTTCCCAATTTTGGCTCTTGTAGCCTGCTTCCCCGATTTGGCTTCCGTAGCCTGCTTCCCATAATTGCAGCTCTTGCAGCCTGCTTCCCAATATCTTTGGCTCTTACAGCCCACTTCCCATAATTCGGCCTTCACGGCCTGCTTCCCAAAATTCGGCCTTCACTGCCCGCTTCCCATAATTTTGACTCCTACAGCTCGCTTCCCAATTTTGGCTCTTGTAGCCTACTTCCCCGATTTGGCTTCTGTAGCCTGCTTCCCATAATTTCGGCTCTTGCAGCCCGCTTCCCAATATCTTTGGCTCTTGCAGCCTGCTTCCCAGAATTCGGACTTCACAGCCTGCTTCCCAGAATTTGGCCTTCACGGCCCGCTTCCCATAATTTTGGGTCCTGCAGCCCGCTTCCCAATTTTGACTCTTGTAGCCCGCTTCCCCGATTAGGCTTCCGTAACCTGCTTCCCATAATTTCGGCTCTTGCAGCCCGCTTCCCAATATCTTTGGCTCTTGCAGCCTGCTTCCTAGAATTCGACCTTCACGGCCTGCTTCCCAGAATTTGGCCTTCACGGCCCGCTTCCCATAATTTCGGCTCCTGTAGCCCGCTTCCCAATTTTGACTCTTGTAGCCTGCTTCCCCGATTTGGCTTCCGTAGCCTGCTTCCCATAATCTGGCTCTTGCAGCCCGCTTCCCAATATCTTTGGCTCTTGCAGCCTGCTTCCAAGAATTCGGCCTTTACGGCCTGCTTCCCAGAATTCGGCCTTCACGGCCCGCTTCCCGTAACTTCAGCTCCTGCAGCCTGCTTCCCAACTTCGGCTCCTGCAGCCTGCTTCCCATAATTTAGCTCTCGCAGCCCGCTCTCCTCGATTTTTGGCTATTGTGGCCTACTTCCAATATCAACTTCGGCTTTTATGGCCCGCTTCCCCAATATCCTTTCGGCCCTTCGCGGTCTCCTTCCTCAGCACCTTGGCTGCTGCTTTGATTCTATATGCACATACAAGATACATATACGTAACGACAGTATGTTCTTACGCAAAAAAAGAGAAAAAAATAAGAATTGCTTGGCTACCCTACTTGCATGTTTACTTAATATAGAATAATGCACCTCCTTGAAATTTTCTAGGACCTTGTTTCCTTGCTAAATAATAATGCCCCGATTCCGGATGCAGGTGCATCACAGTATACACTCGAAGGGAACCCAATTATGGTGGGTGCATACGTCGAGGGGAAGAGTCATGGCTGAATTGCTAAGCCCAACTCACAAAATAAACATGAGAGGACTATAAAAGATGAGAAAAGAGAAGAGAAGGTGAAAAGAAGAAAATAAAAAAAGGAAATACTCTTGAAGTGCTCCAATGGCGCAGTAGCCTGCAAGCCCTCCAACAGCACACTACTAAGTGCCCACAGCGGTACACCCATTGTGAAGCCTTCAGCGGCACAACCACACGCCCCCTCAGCGGCACGCTCCTAGGCGCCCCCTAGCGGCACACCTTCGGAGTGCCTTACGCGGCACACCCTCCCGTGCTCTCTCCCAACGCGCCCTTCAAGTGTCCCGACGGCACGCTCTAGCCAGCCCTTCGGCGGCACGCCACCCCCGCCCCCTTTATACGGTGAGCAAAAAAAAGAGAGAAAAAAAGGGAAAGAAAAAGAGGAAAGACGGTAAAAGAGGAAGAGAATGGATAAAAAAAGAAAAAAAAGAAAAAAAAGAGGAAGAGAAGGGGGGGTATTTCGACAAAAAGAAAAAAAAGAAAGGAGAGAAAAAAAGGAGAGAGAGAAGAAAATAGAAAAGAGAAGAAGAGGAAAAGAAAAAGAGAGAGAAAGAAGAGAAAATAATATATATATATATATATATATATATATATATATATATATATGTATGTATATATATATGTCTCCCGTCCGCACGCCCCTATGTATCGACAGGCATCCGCACGGGCAAAGACGGCTCCACCCCTGCGTTGACGTTAGTTCCTTGCCAGCAAATAAGTCCTTTTCCGGCCCAAGGCTTCGTGCCCTAGCCACCTTCTCTCATGCAAAATTACCATTGTGGGCCTTACGCCCGAATCGGCAAAATCTCTATCCTTACGCTGGCATTAGTCCCTTGCCAATGAATAAAGTCCCTTTCCGGTCCAGGGCTTCGTGCCTTAGCCACCCGCTCTCACACAATATTGCCATTACGGACCTTACGTCTGAATCGGCAGAGAAAAAAACCTTGTTGCGTTGGCATTATCTTCTTGCCAACGAATAAACATTATCTCTCGGCGCAAGGCTTCGTGCCCTAGCCACCCTATCTCATGCAAAATCATCATTGTGGGACTTACGCCCGAATCGGTAAAATCTCTATCCTTGCACTCACATTAGTCCCTTGCCAACGAATAAAGTCCCTTTCCGGTGTAGGGCTTCGTGCCTTAGTCACCCGCTCTCACACAATATTGCCATTACGGACCTTACGTCCGAATCGATAGAGAAAAAAATCCCATTGCGTTGGCATTATCTTCTTGCCAACGAATGAACCTTATCTTTCGACGCAAGGCTTCGTACCCTAGCCACCTTCTCTCACACAAAACTACCATTGTGGGCCTTACGCCCGAATCGACAAAATCTCTATCCATGCGCTGGCATTAGTCCCTTGCCAACGAATAAGTCCCTTTCCAGTGCAAGGCTTCGGGCCTTAGCCACCCGCTCTCACACAATATTGCCATTACGGACCTAACATCCGAATCGACAGAGAAAAAACCCCGTTGCGTTGGCATTATCTTCTTGCCAACGAATGAACCTTATCCTTCGGCGCAAGGCTTCGGGCCCTAGCCAACAATTACATATTATCCGCTCGTCAAAAAAAAAAAGAGAAAGGGGCTTAAAACATAGGTGTCCCGCCGGACTTGTCCCCACACGGGGACAAGGGCAAAAATGGCAATAACCCATGTAACATCTCGGACCTTTCGGATCCTTTTTTGTGGGTCCCGGATCTATTTTCTCAGAGTGTCCGGCTCCATTGTGTCTGAAATTTTATTTCAGACATCTTTCGTGTTCGGATCAGCGCGATCTGGAGTTGTTTCGGAGGCCCGGAAGCGTTCCGCGGCTTTTCCGCGCGTGTTTTCCGATTACCGGTGTGTGTTTTGGTAATTCCTTCGGAATCTCGTTGCGGGTGAACTGGGCCGTTCACCTAGGTGAGAGTGGTACCGTTGCGATCGGTGCGTTCCAAGGATCGCGAAAATGTAATTTTCTATTTTTTGGTGTTTTCCAAAATTTCTGGATTTTCCTATAAATAACCCCCCTTTTTTCTCTCTCTTCCCCACCCTCTTCTTCTTCTTCTTCTTCCTCCTTTCTCCCCCACCGTGCGATGCCCTCTCTCCCTCTCTTCTTCGTCCGGCGAGACCGCGGCGAGCCCCTCCGGTTGCAGACGGCTGTGGGCGACGGCGTGGTGACGACGGCGACGGCGAGGTGATCGTGGAGGCTTACATGAACCGTGGGAGCTCAAGAAAGAACGAGGGTTTTCGAGCATTCTTTGCAATTCATGGTTGATCCGGCGCGTCTCGGGACGCAATTGAGGTAGGGTGACATTCCCTAGTCTCTAGCCTTCCTTTCCCGCGATTTGTAGGCCGATGGGAGGCCGAGAGATGGGATTCCTTACGGGTTTAGTGTTTTCCATGATTTGGGGAGAGCTCACCCGATTTATAGATTTGATGCATGATTTCGTGTTTTGATGGCCTAGAATCATGCTAGGGGTCCCCAGAGGTCTTCCCCTTTGATTTCCCCCTCTCCGGTGGAGGCATGGGGGTGTGGCTAGTTTTTTGGGCGTTTCCCACCGTTTCACCCTCGGGCGGGTGTGACGGTCCTTCCAGTGACCGTCACACTATGTAACGCGCCCAGATGGGTGCGTTACAGCCCTGAGTGTAGCCAAGTGGGGTCTGTGGGCTGTGACGGTCCCACGATAGACCGCCACGGTGCTGTGACGCACCTAGGTTGGACCGTCAGGGGCGTTCGACCGTTGGCTGTCGACCATTGGTTTTTCACCGTTGGGGGTCAAGGCATGTGACGCACCTGGCTTGGCGCGTCACAGCCATGTGACGCCCCTATGTGAGTGCGTTAGAGCAGACGCATTCCCACGTTGTGACGCACCAGGGTTGATCCGTTACACGCTGTGACGCACCGAGTGGCACGCGTCACAGCTGTTCTCTGTTGTCTTGTGACGCATCAGGGTAGGCGCGTCACAGACTGTAACGCACCATAGTAGGTGCGTTACACCCTATTTTGCACCGAGCGTGTGACGCCTTTGCGTTGGGCCGTCAGGTGATTGTGACGGTCCTGCCTAGACCATCAGAGCATGTGACGCGTCTAGGGTAGACCGTCAGGCACTGGGTTGCCCCGGGTGGTTTGCAACCCCGTTTCTGTTCCGACTATGGTCACCGTGCGACGGTGCTGGTACGTGGGGCGGTCCCCGTACGTTGTCGGATGTGGACGATGTTTTCCGTTGACTTGATAGTCTACTCCGTAGTGACCCTCCACTAGTCGTAGCATGCCTGCGCGTGAGTGGACCCACCAGGGAGTGGTGGAGAGGCTACCCTGAGGACGGTTTTAGACTGGTTTTCATCGGCCCCTCGTCGGTAGCCAGAGTCCGGCGACAGGGGAAAACTTGTTAGAGGCCAGACCTAGGACGTACGGTCTGTGTGTGCACACGTGGTTGGGGGTGGTTGGACCCACGCTGACGGGCGTGGCCCTAGCTAGTCACACGTTTGTGGTTACTTGTTCGGTGTTCGTGCCTTTGGTAGTAGCTACCACGTCAGGCAGTTCACCTGCGGTGCGGTGTAAGACGTCAGGGGACGCTACTGGCTGTGATTCTAGTGGGAGGTACTCCTGTCGAGTCGGTAGTGTCAGATTGTCAGTCCTTGCGACTTCGACCTTCGGGTTTTATCGTGTTGACAGTGGTGCTCCGGTCATTTCACAGTGGCACGGGTGTCAATTTTTGTGCCGTGGGAGCGGTGTTTTGTAGATTGCAGGGCTTCCTTTTCTGAGGTACTCGCTTACTGCTAGCGTAGAGGTTTCTTCGTTTGCGAGGTAGGGTTCAAGTGATCCCTACTGAGTCTTGTTCCGAGACTCATTCCCTGCTTGTTTTCACCGTATTTCAGGTGAGTCGCGGCCTCAGGGGAGCGCGTTTGAGGCTCAGCGTGGTTCAGGTGCCCAGCGTTAGTGCCAGAGGTCAGAGCCGGGGTATGCCCCGTATAGCTGTACTTTTCTTTCTTGTCTCTGTACTAGTTGTGGACTACTGTTGTTGTTATTTTTATATATCGTGGACCATGTATCATGTAAACTGTTAATTTATTTCCTGCTTAATAATATAACTATTCATTTCTACAATTATTTGTGATACTTGTGTAGTCTCCACACCATTCCTTTAACCCTTCTGAGTCTTCGGGCTCGTGGGTGGCAGTACGAGTCTCGGGTTATCGGGCCTTCCCGATAATCGGATTCTCGAGTCGTTACACCTGGTATCAGAGCAGCGGTTGTGGGATTATACGAGAATCATAAGTGATTGTGGTGGTCCACTAGTCCACAGTGATGATGTATGGTTGACGCTGGCATCGGGCATCGGGCGTTTTTCTTGACCTTGTTGTTTCCGTGTTTTCTGTCTTTTGCTTCAGGAGCGAGCATGGCGCCGAGGCGGAGCACTCGCTCTCAGCAGGGGCAGTCGGCTGGAGGGCAGGAGATCCAGCAGCGGGTTCAGCGGGAGCAGGAGGAGCAGAGTAGAGTGCCACCGGCGGCCACCGAGACAGTGGATACTATAAGGTTTCCGGGGGCCGAGGATTTCTTCCATGGCATGTACCAGCTTATGTCTCATAGGTTCGGCGGAGAGGTTGGTGAGGGCTCGTCGACCAGGGGTGGGTCAGGCCGAGCAGTGAAGGATTTCATGCAGTTTCATCCACCTTACTACGGCGGTCAGCCAGACCCTGATGTGGCTCGGAGTTGGCTCGACGAGATGGAGCCGGTGTTCAATTCCGCGCGGAGTACTGCGGAGGACAGAGTGATGTTAGCCTCCAACCAGTTGCAGGGTACGGCTCGGGAGTGGTGGTCTTCCGAGTGGAAGACGTCTTTCTAGCTTCATCCACTTGAGCAGATTGTGTGGGGTGACTTTGTCAGTGCTTTCGAGCGTACCTACTGTCTAGAGTTTATTGCTACGCAGCGGATGCGTCAGTTTCTGGAGCTGGTTCAGGGCGACATGTCTGTGTTGCAGTACAGGGCCCGATTTGTTGAGCTGGGTCGGTATGCACCTCATATCATGGAGCATGAGAGGGTGAAGACCGCACAGTTCGTACAGGGCTTAAGACAGGAGCTGAGGCACCATTTGATCGCGAATGCGGCCACTGATCTAGAGACAGCGTCTCGTGTTGCGGCTTCTTTGGAGTTGGATATGCAGAGGACTCGAGGACCGATCAGCCAGGGGCAGTCTTTGTCGGGTCGCAGCCAGCAGTCGGCTACCCAGCAGCAGGGTTCCTTTCAACATGCGTGGGGTGGTTCAGGAGCGCCGGCACCGGCAGCTTCGGCGACATGATTTGTGTCTTTTGGCTCTAAGGTCAAGAAGTTCCTCGGGAAAAGTTTCCGGAAGAAGAAGCACAAGGATCAGGGGCAGGCATCATCGGGCAGTGTACAGCAGCCGGTCCCGTTTCAGCGTCAGGGATCAGTGGGTGGATCGCGAGGACCGTGTCCACGATGTAGCAAGCATCACCCAGGCAGGCAGTGCACCGCGTCGATTATTTATTTTCGGTGTGACCAGCCAGGGCACATGGCACGTGACTGTCCTCAGAGGCAGCAGCAGCAGGGACAGTATCTGCCACTACCCAGGTCAGCTAGTGTGGGAGGCAGGCAGAGAGCTCGAGGCCAGATCACGCACATGACCAGGGCAAAGGCAGTGGCGTTGCAGCTCGTGGAAGGTACTGTTCAGATTTTGGGTTGTGCGGCTCGGGTTTTGTTAGATTATGACACGTCTCACTCGTTTGTTTCGGAGGATTTCGCGTTAAGTATTGAGGAGCCGGTGACCCAGTTGTCTTGTGATTTGGCAGTAGAGTTACCTTCGGGTGATTTTATGATCACTCCGTATTGCTTCGATGAGGTTCCTGTGTGGGTGGAAGGGCGGAGTTTACCGGCTAGGCTCTATGCGTTGTCGCTTCAGGACTTTGATGTGATTTTGGGCATGGATTGGCTCGAGGCACATCATGCGTTGGTGGATTGCGGCTCGAAGAGGGTTTATTTCCGGCGACTTCACGGACCCACCTTCTATTTCCAATGTATCAGGTCTTCCTCTTCCCACTTTCTCATTTCTGCGATTCGAGCTCGTCGTTTGCTTGATGCGGGTTGTCAGGGTTTTCTCGCCTCCGTGGTTGTGACTGACCGGATGGAGCCGGATGTCGAGGACATCCCGGTGGTGTGCGAGTTCCCCGATGTTTTTTCGGAGGACTTACCTGGATTGCCTCCCCAGCGGGAGATTGATTTCGTGATCGAGGTTGTGCCGGGTACGGGACCTTTGGCGAAGGCTCCCTACCGTATGGCCCCCGCTGAGTTGAGGGAGTTGAGGGCGCAGTTGCATGAGCTGCTGGCTAAGGGGTATATTCGTCCTAACTTTTCCCCTTGGGGTGCGCCTGTGTTGTTTGTGAAGAAGAAGGACGGTAGCTTACGATTTTTCATTGACTACCGACAGCTGAATGAGGTGACCATTAAGAACAAGTATCCGTTGCCGCGGATTGATGATTTGTTCGACCAACTTCAGTCTGCGTGAGTGTTCTCGCGGATTGATTTGCAGTTCGGTTACTATCAGTTGAGGATTCGCGAGTCCGACGTGGAGAAGATGGCGTTCAGTACGAGGTATGAGCATTATGAGTTCTTGGTGATGCCGTTTGGGCTCACCAATGCCCCCGCAGCCTTCATGGACTTGATGCAGAGGGTGTTTCGTCCGTATCTAGACCAGTTCGTGGTCATATTTGTGGACGACATCCTTGTTTATTCGCGGTCTGTCGAGGAGCACGTGTACCATTTGGGTGTGGTGCTGCAGACGTTGCGAGATCACCAGTTGTATGCGAAGCTCAGTAAGTGCGAGTTCTGGCTTCGTGAGGTGCACTTTTTGGGGCACGTGATTTCTAGTGATGGTATTTCCGTGGACCTCGCCAAGGTCGAGGCAGTAATGCAGTGGCCGAGGCCGAGGTCTGTGACGGAGATCCGGAGTTTCTTGGGACTTGCGGGCTATTATCGTGGGTTTATCCAGAATTTTTCTCGCATTGCAGCCCCGATGACTAAACTTACACGGAAGGATGTGCCTTTCGTCTAGTCTGAGGAGTGTGAGCAGAGTTTCAAGGAACAGAAGAGATTGCTCACCTCGGCTCCAGTGTTAGTTTTACCTTCTGGATCGGGAGATTTTGTGGTGTGTACAGATGCTTCCGGGGTCGGATTGGGTGCTGTGCTGATGCAGCATGGTAGAGTGGTGGCTTATGCATCTCAGCAGCTAAAGCCCCACGAGGAGAACTACCCTACCCATGACCTAGAGTTGGCAGCTGTAATCTTCGCGCTGAAGATCTGGAGGCATTATCTGTACGGCGAGAGGTTTGAGGTGTTCACTGACCATCAGAGTTTGTGACATATGTTCACGCAGAGGGACCTTAACCTCAGGCAGAGGCGATGGATGGAGTTTATGAAGGATTATGACTTCACCCTGTCTTATCAGCCGGGCAGGATGAATGTCATCACCGGTGCGTTGAGTCGGAAGGTCGCGGTCAGTGCCTTGATGTTGAGGAAGTGGAGGCTCTGGGAACAAGTGCCTGAAGTTTCATTCAGGCTCAAGATTCCCCAGGATCCAGGGTTGTCAGTGCTTGCTAGTCTGACTGTCACGCCTGCTATCCGCCGTCAGGTGACAGAGGCTCAGCATGCGGACCCTGAGTTGCCCCGGATATTAGCTTTGGCTGATGTGGAGCTCGGCGAGGATGGTGCCGTGAGGTTCTGTGGTAGGTTGTACGTCCCAGCCGAGGAGCGGGTTCGTCGTGCGGTGTTGCGTGAGGCTCATGGGAGCAGGTACACCGTACACCCGGGTGCGACGAAGATGTATCGGAACCTGCGGAGGCAATTCTGGTGGCCTGGCATGAAGAGAGATGTCGCCGCGTTTATGGCCAGGTGCCTGACCTGTCAGCAGGTGAAGGCGGAGCATCAGTGACCGGGAGGTACTCTCCAGCCCTTAGATGTTCCTGCGTGGAAGTGGGACCACGTGACCACGAATTTCGTGGTGGGATTGCCGAGGACTCCGAGAGGTCAGGACAGTATTTGGTTGCTGGGGGATAGGCTGACAAAGGTGACTCGGTTGTTACCGGTCAAAGTCAGCTGGAGCGTGTCCAGGTTGGCTCGTCTTTATGTGGAGCGGATCGTTCCGTTGCATGGGATTCCCATTTCCATCGTGTCGGATCGGGATCCGCGTTTCACTTCTGGATTATGGGGGAGTTTCTAGCGAGCTCTTGGCATAGATTTGGCTTTTAGCTCGGCGTATCATCCTCAGTCAGATGGTCAGTCAGAGAGGACCATTCAGACTTTGGAGGACATACTGAGATCATGTTGCCTGGAGTGGCAGGGGAGTTAGATTCACCACCTACCGTTGGTGGAGTTTGCCTATAACAACAGCTATCATTCTAGCATCGACATGGCTTCTTATGAAGCGTTGTATGGGCGTCCGTGTCGGACTCCACTCGATTGGTTTGAGGTTGGTGAGCGTGTTTTGACGGAACCGGAGTTGGTGCAGCAGTGTGTAAAGGTTGTGCACTTGGTTTGTCAGAACATGTTGGCAGCCCAGAGTCGACAGAAGAGCTATGCTGACCGTAGGCGGCGGCCCCTCGAGTTTGCCGTGGGCGATCGTGTGTTCTTGAGGGTTTCTCCGATGAAGGGGGTGATGCGCTTTGGACGGCGTGGGAAGCTGAGTCCCCGCTATATTGGTCCTTTTTGTGATTATGGAGCGCATCAGTGAGGTTGCTTATCGGTTGCAGTTACCCCCTGAGTTGGCGTCGGTGCATGACGTGTTCCACGTCTCGATGTTGCGAAAGTATATGCCCGATGACTCTCATGTGCTCGAGGATTCTGTTTGGCCTGAGGTGACTCCAGACCTTTCTCTCCCAGAGTTTCCGATCCGCGTAGAGGATAGGCGAGAGCAGTGCCTGGGGAACAAGGTCATCCCCTTGGTTAAGGTGGTGTGACAGCGGCACTCTGGTGGTGAGGCTTCTTGGGAGCGTGAGGACGAGATGCGTCAATAGTTCCCTTACCTGTTTGAGTGAGTCTTTCTCTTCTTTCCCCTTGGGTTGTCCTCAATTTCGAGGACGAAATTCCTTAAGGGGGGGGGGGCTGTAACATCTCGGATCTTTCGGATCCTTTTTCGTGGGTCCCGGATCTGGTTTCTCATAGTGTCCAGATTCGTTGTGTCCGAAATTTTATTTCGGACATCTTTCGTGTTCGGATCGGTGTGATCCGGAGTTGTTTCGGAGGCCCGGAAGCGTTCCGTGGCTTTTCCGCGCGTGTTTTCCGATTACCGGTGTGTGTTTCGGTAATTCCTTCGGAACCTCGTTGTGGGTGAACCGGGCCGTTCACCTAGGCGAGAGTGGTACCGTTGCGATCGGTGCATTCCAAGGATCGCAGAAATGTAATTTTCTATTTTTTGGTATTTTCTGAAATTTCCAAATTTTCCTATAAATAACCCCCCTTTTTCTCTCTCTTCCCCACCCTCTTCTTCTTCTTCTTCTTCTTCTTCCTCTTTTCTCCCCCACCGTTCGACGCCCTCTCTTCTTCGTCCGGAGAGACCGCGGCGAGCCCCTCCGGCTGCAGACGGCTGTAGGCGACGGCGTGGTGACGACGGCGACGGCGAGGTGATCGTGGAGGCGTACGTGAACCGTGGGAGCTCAAGGAAGAACGAGGGTTATTGAGCATTCTTTGCGATTCGTGGTTGATCCGGCACGTCTCAGGACGCAATTGAGGTAGGATGACGTTCCCTAGCCTCTAGCCTTCCTTTCCCGCGATTTGTAGGCCGAGGGGAGGCCGAGAGATGGGATTCCTTATGGGTTTGGGGTTTTCCATGATTTGGGGAGAGCTCGCCCGATCTATGGATTTGATGCATGACTTCGTGTTTTGATGGCCTAGAATCATGCTAGGGATCCCCAGGGGTCTTCCCCTTTGATTTCCCCCTCTCCGGTGGAGGCATAGGGGCGTGGCCAGTTTTTTGGGCGTTTCCCGCCGTTTCGCCCTCGGGCGGGAGTGACGGTCCTTCCAGTGACTGTCACACTATGTAACGCGCCCAGATGGGTGCGTTACAGCCCTGAGTGCAGCCAAGTGGGGTCTGTGGGCTGTGACGGTTCCGAGATAGACCGCCACGGTGCTGTGACGCACCTAGGTTGGACCGTTAGGGGCGTTCGACCGTTGGCTGCCGACTGTTGGTTTTTGACCGTTGGGGGTCAAGGCTTGTGACGCACCTGGCTTGGCGCGTCACAGCCATGTGACGCCCCTATGTGGGTGCGTTAGAGCAGATGCATTCCCATGTTGTGACCCACCAGGGTTGATCCGTTACACGCTGTGACGCACCGAGTGGCACGCGTCACAGCTGTTCTCTGTTGTCTTGTGACACACCAGGGTAGGCGCGTCACAGACTGTAACACACCATGGTAGGTGCGTTACACCCTGTTTTGCACCGAGCGTGTGACGCCTCTGCGTTGGGCCGTCAGGTGATTGTGACGGTCCTGCCTAGACCGTCAGAGCCTGTGACGCGTCTAGGGTAGACCGTTAGGCACTGGGTTGCCCCGAGTGGTTTGCAACCCCGTTTCTGTTCCGACCGTGGTCACCGTGCGATGGTGCTGGTAGGTGGGGCGGTCCCCGTACGTTGTCGGATGCGGATGATGTTTTCCGTTGACTTGATAGTCTACTCCGTAGTGACCCTCCACTAGTCGTAGCATGCCTGCACGCGAGTTGACCCACCAGGGAGTGGTGGAGAGGCTACCCTGAGGACGGTTTTAGACTGATTTCCGTCGGGCCCCTCGTCGGTAGCCAGAGTCCCGCTCCAGGGAAAAACCAGTTAGAGGCCAGACCTAGGACGTACGGTCTGTGTGTGCATACGTGGTTGGGGGCGGTTGGACCCACGCTGACGGGCGTGACCCCAACTAGTCACTTGTTTGTGGTTACTTGTTCAGTGTCCGTGCCTTTCGTAGTAGCTACTACGTCAGGCAGTTCACCTGCGGTGCGGTGTAAGACGTCAGGGGACGCTACCGGCTGTGCTTCTAGTGTGAGGTACTCCTGTCGAGTCGGTAGTGTCAGATTGTCAGTCCTTGCGACTTCGACCTTTGCGTTTTGTCGTGTTGACTGTGGCGCTCCGGTCGTTTCACCGTGGCACGGGTGTCGGTTTTCGTGCCGTGGGAGCGGTGTTTTGTAGATTGCAGGGCTTCCTTTTCTGAGGTACTCGCTTACTGCTAGCGTAGAGGTTTCTTCGTTTGCGAGGTAGGGTTCGAGTGATCCCTACTGAGTCTTGTTCCGAGACTCATTCCCTGCTTGATTTCACCGTGTTTCAGGTGAGTCACGGCCTTAGGGGAGCGCGTCTGAGGCTCAGCGTGGTTCAGGTGCCCAGTGTTAGTGCCAGAGATCAGAGTCGGGGTATGCCCCGTGTAGCTGTACTTTTCTTTCTTATCTCTGTACTAGTTGTGGACTACTGCTGTTGTTATTTTTATATATCGTGGACCATGTATCATGTAAATTGTTAATTTATTTCCTGCTTAATAATATAACTGTTCATTTCTGTAATTATTTGTGATACTTGTGTAGTCTCCACACCATTCCTTTAACCCTTCCGAGTCTTCAGGCTCGTGGGTGGCGGTATGAGTCTAGGG
This sequence comes from Amorphophallus konjac, assembly GCA_022559845.1. Lineage (NCBI taxonomy): Eukaryota > Viridiplantae > Streptophyta > Magnoliopsida > Alismatales > Araceae > Amorphophallus > Amorphophallus konjac. The sequence continues at coordinate 445,452,754 of CM040126.1, forward strand.
TTATCGGGCCTTCCCGGTAATTGGGTTCTCGGGTCGTTACAACCCAGCTATGGCGAAAATCCGAAAGGGCGCTACAGGAAAAATTGGGTATCCCGCCACGTGAAAACCCTAGAGGGCGCGTGGGCAAAAGCAAGAGGGGGCTGGTGTCAGCGAAAACCTGAAAGGGCGCTTGCACCAGTATTGTGGTTAGGAAAAAAAAGAAAAGAGAGAGAAGGGAAGAAGAACAACAGAGAAGAAGAGATAAACAAACCATGTCAGCTCCCGACACCTTATCGGCACTGATAAAGAGAAGAAGAGACAAACAAACCATGTCAGCTCCCGACACCCTGTCGGCACTGACAAAGAGAAGAAGAGACAAACAAACCACGTCAGCTCTCGACACCCCGTCGGCACTGACAAAGAGAAGAAGAGACAAACAAACCATGTCAGCTCCCGACACCCTATCGGCACTGACAAAGAGAAGAAGAGACAAACAAACCATGTCAGCTCCCGACACCCTGTCGGCACTGATGAAGAGAAGAAGAGACAAACAAATCGTGTCATCTCCCGACACCATGTCGGCACTGACAAAGAGAAGAAGAGACAAACAATCCATGTCAGCTCCCGACACCCTGTCGGCATTGACAAAGAGAAGAAGAGACAAACAAACCATGTCAGCTCCCGACACCCTGTCGGCACTGATGAAGAGAAGAAGAGACAAATAAACCGTGTCAGCTCCCGATGCCTTGTCGGCACTGATGAAGAGAAGAATAGACAAACAAACCATGTCAGCTCCCGATGCCCTGTCGGCACTGATGAAGAGAAGAAGAGACAAACAAACCATGTCAGCACCCGACGCCCCGTCGGCAGTGATGAAGAGAAGAAGAGACAAACAAACCATGTCAGCTCCCGACACCCCGTCGGCACTGATGATGAGAAGAAGAGACAATCAAACCCTGTCAGCTCCCGACGCCCTGTCGGCACTGATGAAGAGAAGAAGAGACAAACAAACCCTGTCAGCTCCCGACACCCCATCGGCATTGATGAAGAGAAGAAGAGACAAACAACCGTGTCAGCTCCCGACGCCCTGTCGGCACTGATGAAGAGAAGAAGAGACAAACAAACCATGTCAGCTCCCGACGCCCTGTCAGCACTGATGAAGAGAAGAAGAGACAAACAAACCCTGTCAGCACCCGACGCCATGTCGGCACTGATGAAGAGAAGAAGAGGCAAATGTATCGCGTCAGCTCCCGATGCCCTGTCGGCACTGATGAAGAGAAGAAGAGACAAACAAAGCACGTCAGCTCCCGACACCCCTTCGGCACTGATGAAGAGAAGAACAGGCAAACGTACCGCATCAGCTCCCGACGCCATGTCAGCACTGATGAAGAGAAGAAGAGACAAGCATGCCACGTCAGCTCCCGACACCCCGTCGGCACCGACGAAGAGAAGAAGAGACCAGTACACCCACAGGCACCGCCCGACTCATCCTTCGCCTGTGCTACCCGTGGGTGGGGGGCATTTGTGGAAGTGCAAAATTACACACCCATACGTCCCAACTAGTCCAGCATCAACAACGACTCTAACTAAACAAACTGCGAAGAAGAGGGGCCATCCGGACTCTCCGAACACACACATACACCGCCGTAAAGTCGTCTCCGGAGTCACGATAGTGAAGAGGAATCAACCACCAAGAGCTTTATAATATGTGGGCCTCGAAGAAAATCGAATGCGCCACAACTTGCGCTCTCAACAGGCTCAGGACTGCCCATTTAGGCCTTCAGCGGCACGCCTTAGCCCCGTCAGCGGCACGCCTTGAAGCCTTCAGCGGCACGCCCTCATGCCTCTTCAGCGGCATGCCTTGAAGCCTTCAGCGGCACACTCCACTCAAATGCCCTTCAACAGCACATTCCCTATGCCCCTTTAGTGGCACACCCCTTTTCAAGCCCACTAGCGGCACACTTCTTCAGCTCCTCCAACGACACGCCCAAGTGCCTTCTCCAACGACACACTTATTGGCCTCTCCAACGGCACACCTCATTGGCTTCTCCACTACAGCGCGTGGCCGAGCACTATAGCATGCCAGAGCACTGTTGCGTGGGCGAGCACTGTAGCAAGGCCGAGCTTCTGAAGCAGACCGAGCTAAATTTGAAGAAGGTCGTGCTACTGTAGCAACCGAGCCTGGAGAGAAAAATGCAGCATGACCGAGCACTGTAGCAGTCCGAGCTACTGAAGAAGAATAAGTCCAAGCACTGTAGCAGTTCGAGCATTGTAGCAGGCTGAGCTACTGAAGAAGAAGAAGTCCGAGCACTGTAGCAAGCCGAGCACTGTAGCAGGCCGAGCACTGTAGCAGGCCGAGCTACTGAAGAAGAAGGCCGAGCACTGTAGCAGGCCGAGCATTGTAGCAGTCCGAGCACTGTAGCAGGCCGAGCTACCGAAGAAGGAAAAGTTCAAGCACCGTAGCAGGCCGAGCACTGTAGCATGCCTCCTGTCTGACAAAAGGACTGCTTTTGACCAGTAGTCTCACCTTTTTGGCCGACAGCTCATTGCCTTGCACTGCAAGAAGCCATCCTGTATGATGGAGACCTAGACTTCTAACACAGTGAAGAAACGATTTCACGTCCGTCTGTATAAATGGGGCCTCCCAGAGGGCTGAAAAAAAAAAGGACCCGGTGGAAAGAAGGAAGAGAAGAAGAAGAGAAAAGAGAGAGGGAAGGAGAAGCTCCTGCTCCCCCTTTGCTGCTCCGTCCACCACCGACTGTGTGCGAAAAAGGAAGAGAAGAAGAAGAAGAGGAGAAAAGAGAGAGGAAGGAGTGGATGCTCCATTATTTTCCCCCCACTGTATTTCTATTTTCATTCTCTCCCCCCTGCAATGTACTAGCCCATGTATTTCTCCCCTTTTTATGAGGAATAGAAGAAAAGCTTGTAAATATTTTCTATATCTTCCTACAAATATTTCTTCTATGTCTGTATTTCTCGCTGTTTTACTTTCTTCATGGTTCCCCATTGTCTGTCTCTGAGTACCACAGCTTCCCTTAGATACATATACCCGGTGCATCCCCAGTCTATGTCAGCCTAGTGTCTCCCATTCACTAGTTTTCCCAGACTTTCCGAAGTTTTATCAAATGTGCTGCTGGCTTTGGCACACACCTCAAATTGTCGGGTTCCGCCACTCCACGTGGGCGCGTTCCCTGTATCTCCCTTACGCTCGGGTCAAGGGAAGGTGCTGTCGAATTTTTGTTAGAAACGATAACATATTAAAAAGATAAAAGGAAGCAACAAACAAATGGGGCGATAATGAATTAAAAGACAAAAGAAAGCAACAAACCAATGAAAAGAACAACGATAAAACACTTTAACCAAAGCAAAGGAACCGCAATCAACACAAAGAGAGCCGGATCGAACGACAACTAAACAACTTGAACATTCGTCCACCATGGGAGAAAGAATGGAAGTTAATCAAGAGAGAGGAACAACAGACCCATGCAAACCAAATAAAAATCAAGGGAGAAAAGAAAAGGAAAAGATATAAGAGTGGGAGAGGAGTAGGCCCCGTCCTCACCCTCATCCGATACGCCTGCTTGCTTTGGCCTTCCCCGGGATGCTCCTAGACCGACACGCCTTGTTTGACCCTTCGCCGACACGCTTCCCATGCCCTTCGCCGGTACATCCTGCAGCTGCTCTTCGCCGGCACGCCCCCAGCCCAGCTTCCCCAGCACGCCTTGCTTGGCCCTTCGTCGACACGCTCCCCACGCCCTTCGCCAGTACACCCTCCAGCCACTCTTGGCCGGTGTGCCCATCCTTGCTTGGCCCCTTCGCCGGCACGCTCTCTTTGTGCTCAACGGCACCCCTTTTTAGCCCTTGCCCGGTACACCTAGCCACGCCCTTCACCGGCACACCCTTCAGGGGCCCTTGCTGGCACACCCTTCATGGCCCTTCGCCGGCACGCCCGTCTGCACCTTGCCTGGTACGCTCGGCCAGATCCTTCGTCGGCACGCCCGTTTGCGCTCTTCGCCGGCACGCCCAGCTTGGCCGCCCTTCGCCGGCACGCCCGCTCGCGCCCTTCGCCGGCACGCCCAGTTTAGCCGCCCTTCGCCGGCACGCCCAGCTTAGCCTGCCTTTCGCCGGCACGCCCCTTCAGCCCCCCCCCCCCCCCTCTTTTTGGCCCTCCAGTGGCCCACTCTCTCTCCAGAAACACATATATAATATATAGTGATAATGACAACAATAATAATAATAATAAATTAATAAAAATAATGATAAATAAATAAATCTGAATAAATACATAAGAAATAAACGAAAAAAAATGTGAGATAATAGTGATAATAATAATAATAACAAACAAAAATAAAAAAATCATTCAGTATAAATACATAAAAAGGAAATAAGCAATAAAAAAAATATATATATAATTGGAAACCCAGGTAAAAATAGTAATAATCCGCAGTGCAGCCCCGTCTCTCCCTGTGGCCCGGTTCTGAAGGAACAATAATGTCGCCCTTGTAGGCCGGGCCTGAGTCTTGAGAGTTATCCCGAAATGGCCATGACCCGACCTCGCCTTGGGCCGACATTCCGGTTAAACCATACCCGTTTCTCAGGCCGGATCCCTTCCGAGCCACTACTAAAATTGCCGTACATTCGGCAGACATTCGAACGGGTTCACCTCGGTTTCCGTCGCGTTTCTATTACGGACCTGTGATCGAACATGAAAAGGTCTGTGAATGACCGACAAAATCCGAATGGAACGAGGTGGTCCTCGTCCTCCCTGGACCCTACGCATGGGAATATCAATAAGGCCTTCACGGGTCACGCTTAGACCTCGGTGTGAGCGACGTCACGCGGTTCGGAGAAGAGCGGGGAAGAGGAAGAAGCGGAGAGCGCGCGGGCTCCTTCTTTTTGTTGGGTGTTTTGTTTGCTGCAACACAGAAATGAGAGGAAAGAGAGAAGGGGCCACCACGGGAGATTGCTCCGGCGGGGCGAGCGGGACAAGTATGATATAGCAAAATATGGGGATTAAACGGCCATAGCGGGAAGTGACTCGCCGCGACCTCGGGGGGACGGGAATGATGCAAAAATTAAATAACAAGAATTGAAACGGCCATTGGGGAAGTTACTCGCCGCGGCCTCGAGAATATGAACAGAATATAACAGAATATAGAGAAAATATGAGAACAGAAATTTAAACGGCCATTGGGGAAGTGACTCGCCGCGGCCTCGATGATATGAGCAGAATATAACAGAATATAAAGAAAATATAAGAACGGAAATTTAAACGGCCATTGGGGATGTGACTCGCCGCGGCCTCGATGATATAAGCAGAATATAACAAAGCATAAAGAGATTGTAGGAATAGAAAATTAAACGGCCATTGGGGAAGTGACTCGCCGCGGCCTCGATGATATAAGCAGAATATATAACAAAATATAAAGAGAATATAGGAAACAGAAATTTAAACGGCCATTGGGGAAGTGACTCGCCGCGGCCTCGATGATAAGATGTGATCGCCAGGGGCCAAAAGACCCCAAAATAAGAAGGTGATCGCGCCTACCTCAAAAGCGGGAGATGGCGGGTTGCTTCTTCCTCTCCTTCCGGCCGGCCGACGGAGAGGGCTTTCCTCGGGTACCCTTGCAAGACAACGACAAATAAATGACAAGTGGATTAGAAAGATGGAGGTGTAGTATTCGAATCCTTGCGATAAAAATAACGAAATGATGGCAAGACACACACCTGGTTGGTGTTATCTTTTAAACCCCTCTCGGACTCGAGTAGGAGGAAAATGAGATGATGGACGCGAGATGTATAAGAGAAGAGGCCCCCTTGTGAAGGGGGATAGATGATGCAATATGATGAATGTAAAGGACTATGGAGAAAAAGGGGAAGAAAAGGCTTATTGGATGAGCCGAAGGTGAAATCCGGCGGAGCTCCGGCAGCGTGGGGACGACGTGGAAGCGCGGTGGATGAAGACGACCTTCCTCTCGCGAGCGTGAGCACCCGAGAAGCCGGCAGAACCTCCACCTACAAAAGAACCCACGGGTTAGAAAAATGACTCCGTAGCCTCTGGGCTCCGGCAGCCTATCGGATCACTGCTTAGCTCCCCTAGAACTGAGGGGGGGGGCCTCTATTTATAGAGCTCCGGAAGGTGGAGGCGTCCAGGACCCTGGACACCTCCATCAGGGCCGAAATAGTATTTTATTCTATTTTTATTGATTTTTTTAGAATACTTTTATGGGGGCGTCCAGGGTCCCGGACGCCTCTAACAGGTCCACCGAAAACCGACGACGGCCGCACGCGGTTTGGCACAACGCGTGGTTTTGTGAGCGGCGCCTCGTGATTCAGAAATGGGCGCGTCCAGTCAGCTGGACGTCTCTAAATTTGGCTTTTTTTCACACACGACAAACCGTCGTTCGGTGGGCGGCGCCCGTGAGTGAGTTGATGGAGGCGTCCAGGGGCCTGGACGCCTCCAAAAGTTTATTATTTTTTATTATTTTTGTCTTTTATGCCAAGGCTGGCATTTTATATATTTTTTTTACTTGTTTTTATGGAGGCGTCCAGGGGCCTGGACGCCTCCATTAATATATATACATTTTTTTTAATTTTTTTATTTTTATATGCCAACTGGCAATATATATATTTTTTTATATTTTCTTTTTATGGAGGCGTCCAAAGGCCTGGACGCCTCCATTAATTTATTATTTTTTTATTTTTTTTTATTTAATTTTGGGCCCTGAAGAAAAAAAAAATAAATCAAAATCATGGGGGCGTCCAGGGGCCTGGACGCCCCCATTAAGACCCACCCGGGTCCTTGGATCAGGCGTCGGCGGCCGCCCGGCAGACCCCCTTCTTGATTCCGGAACCTCTTGATGCGTTCGACTGGTGTTGATGCCGTCCGAATGCCGTGACGGGACGATTCCGGATGCCGAAAAGGGCGGAAGAAGACTCAGGAAAAGGAAGCACTCGAGCGATTCGAAATGCGTAGGCCATCGCGGGGCGTCGTATAGTAATATGAGACTTTCTATGAGACGTCAAGAATGGCGTGTCTACAGCTGCCCCGCCTTGGCGTCTGCTTTGCAAGGGAGCGACACGTAGTGGAATGGTATCGAAGTGGACTGAAATGAAGTGGGAGCGGACTGATAAGTTGAGGCCAAGGTGTGATGAGACACGCTTGTGACGTTACTGTTTGGAATCTTTCCTGAAGTTTCAATGAGGCGACCTTGAAGGAGGTCTTTCAAATATTGACGATTGCTTGGACGGAGATCAAATAAGGGAGGGTGAGATGTGCACTCAGGCACGAAACAAAAGAAGACCAACTTCTCGGTGTGGAAGTACCTGGGTCATAAACCGGAGGTTTCACCTTTGGGGAGCGGTTACCAGCCAATGTGGAAGTGCTGCGGCCAAGGTGGGTCAAAAAGGTAAAGGAATATCTGAGGGTCTGTCCAAACAAGGGTCTCCTTTGGAAGAGCAGCGTAGGGCTGTCTCAAAGAAACTCAGTATTTCATTCAGAGTGGAATATCTCATATTTGTAGGAATTGAAACACAACGGCTTTCACAATCGAATCGCTTGAATGATCTTCCGCAATAAATCAAAGTCCTATATGAATGCATGCTGGGTTTAAAGAAAAATTCAAAACAAACTAAAATAGAAAATAGCCAAGGATAATATTGTCAACTTGTGAAGAACGGGTCAGGATACCGACCCGGTGAGCTGATACTGGGCTGGGGCCCGTTTATCCGCGCACCAACTCACTGAATGGAACCGTCGTCCCCATGCTACCACAAGTTAACGGCCTATCCGTACAACCCAAATTCTTCCGGGATCATCACTGTTTTTGTTGAAGGGGAACTCAAATCCCAGATTTGTTCGGGTCGCAAGGTCCTTGACATGTTCTAGTAGCGTAGGTATCGTATACTATGATGCATGACATGGTGGGACCAACCATTGAAAGGTGGGACAGGAGACAGGACAAAGACGTCCGTTAGTAAAACCTGCACAGATTAGCAAAGGTTAGCAACATCAGAAAGTAGCAGAATCACAGCAGAATCGCACCACAGTACAAAGGAGATTCAGACAAAATCTTGACAATGACAACTGATGTGACACGTTTTATCCTGTAGCGATCTTCCCTTCCTACACTTCTTCTCTTGCACCAAATTGTTTCGAGGCACGCTTCACGAGACCTTACCCTAAACAGCAGGGAACTACGCCTCGCACGGAGGGATCCCCTTTTCTCTTTCTTTTGGGCGCGTCCAGGCGTGAGGACGTGTCTTAACCCTCGAATTCAAATTTAAAGCGACGGGTGGTCTTTCTTCTCCCGTGCCTTACCCGCAAACGAGCCCGCCTTCTGCCGAAACTCGCTTGCCCCCTTTCTCGTCTTCCTCCTCTTTTGATTGATGGAGTTCGGTGGGCCCGACCACGGCGAAGGCGGAGAGGGACGAGGAAATCCTCGCCCAAGGAGGGACGCGCCCGAGCACGGAACGGCGTCCATGGAGGAGGAAGGGCCGCTTCGGGCCCCCGAGGGACCCGAGGGGCCCGAGGGCGTGGGAGGAGGTGAACACGGTCCGGTAGGTCCTCCGATCTCTTCCTTTTTTAATTCATTTTGGGTTTTGAAGCGAGTCGGGCGAGGAGAAAAGGGTTCGGCGAGTGTTGCACTCAAATGATGGACGCGTCCTAGACAGGGGACGCGTTCCTTTTGACTGATATGGGACCCCTTTCTTGGTGCAGGACATGGCAAGGACCCTGGGCCTGGCCGATGAGTGGGCGAGTGCGGACGAGCCGGGCCGCGTCAGGAAGGAGAGTCGCGGCAAGGCGAGGCTCGAGGACTGGCCCGTACGTCTCCCTGGACAGCAAGGGGGTGTACTGGTGCAGGACAGTGCCGACTTCCTGCGGCGGCAGAGAGAGAGTTACGCGGGGCTTCCCCAAGCTGGGGACACGCGTGGCATCGGCGGCTCGCGCGCCCAGCTGTCAGAGACTAGGCGGCAACTGGCTGTCGCTCAACATGAGCTGTCGCTCCTGGTAAGTTACGTGCTGCCCTTTTAATTTCAGATTTTGGAGTTTCACTGACGGCCGTTGTTTATTTTGTTCCAGCGTGCCCAGCAGACAGCGACGGTGGGAGCGGCTGGCGGATCTTCTAGCTCCTCGGCCCCTTTTCTCGAGATTGCTTCCCTCCGGGAGCAACTTGCTGGTGCGGTGGCCCGCGCGACCCGGGCGGAAGAGGAGCGTGACGCCTGGGTGGCGACTGTAGCAGAGCTGCGGCATCGTGGTGAGGAGAGACCTTCTCCAGACATCCTGGAGTTAAGGGTTCTTCTGCAGATGATGAGGAGAGAGGTAGAGAGAGAGAAAGCCGAGAGAAGGTCCGAGCGACAGCGGGATCTGACCGAGAGGAGGGCCTTGGAGGCCCAAGTGAGGGAGCTCCAGCTGGGCCTTCAGGCCGTCGTGCAGAGGCTAGGAGGGATGGAGACGCGCTACGAGAGAGCGCGAGAGTTCGGGGAGCGCCTCCGCCAGTCCGGTCGCTTTGCCGCCAGTGGCTTCTTCGCCACGCCAGGGGAGGAGCAGCGAGTCACTGCTGCGGAGCAGGCGCCCAGAGGCGAGGCAGGTGCTACTGCACGGGGATCCTGGAGGCTTCTGAGGGACCCTCACCTCGGGGGAGAGGAGGAGAGTGCCCGGAGAGATGAGTGATGGTGAGGATTGGCGGGCTAGTGGACCCGTCACCTCTTTATGTTTATGATGTTTTTGACAGTTTATATAGAATTATGAATGGAGTGATTTGATTTTCTGCTGTTTGTTTGTTCTTTTGTGCGTTCCTTCTTCCCTACACTTCTCCTCATTTGCACTGTTTTCCATGTGATGGGTCTGCCGAGACTCCGCTCCAAGCGGAGAATCGCGTCTTGTTGTGACCATTTTCCACGGGAATCTGCCGTCGAAGTCAATACTGACGGCCCTAGTTTCTTTTCCCGAAATGCTGTGTCAAATTTTGTGGACGTCCTCCAAAACATGATAGGGTATCCCTAGACAACATAGGGGCTATTCGTCCTATTCTTCGTCCAGTCAATCACCCTGTGCGAGCGGTGAAGCGACACATGGGGCCGCTTGGCCGGTGTCTTATTGCGAGGGCTATCATCGACAGGTGATGGAGGCAATCTTGGCCCGCACTCCTTCCATTTCTATAAATTCTTGTCCCTTTTATCCTCCCAGGTATATCGAGAGCTAACTCGAGGGGCACGAGTTCTTACGGGAGAAGAGGAGTTCAAAATTCCGAGAGTTGGATGGAGGGCGAATCTTCCCATTCCTCGAAGAGAAGCAGGTCCAGTGGTAGTAGTTCCAGAAGGCTTTCAGACCTTGAAGGGCACTTCAGCGAAAGGGCCCAATCACAACTCGTAAGCCAAGTTTTCTTGCCCTTTTCTCATTTTTTCTTCCTTTCTTGTGACCAAACCTCACCCCCATTCCTTGTATGTGTAGGTTGTGATGAAATCACAAATCTTGTGGGAGTTGGTAGTAGCGGCGTACAGGGGCCTCCCAGATTTTCAGAAGGCGAGGCTAGACGTGATGGGATTTGGTACCTTTCTTCGGATCGAGCCGATCAAGCCCGACCTGGTTCTGATCCAAGCTTTGTGTGAGAGATGGGACCCAGTGAGCCGGGCATTCCTGATGCCCTGGGGGCACATGGTGCCCAGCTTGGAGGATGTGGTCCGGATCACAAGCCTGAAGGTAGAGGGCGAGGCAGTGACCGGAGTCACTTACGCGGACTACAGAGAAGGTGCCCAGAAGTTACTGGGTCTGGACCTGGATGGTCGGAAAAATAGGTCGGTAGCTAGGGCGTCCCTCATGGGTGCATTAGGGCTCACCGACACTCGTCGGCGGGATGATGAATCCTCAGAAGAGTTCATGGAAAGGATAGAAATAGGATGCCGCGCCGTGTATTGCACAGATTTCGGCAACTGGGAAAGATGTAACATAGATTTGAGAAGATTTCTCCTCTTCCTTTTGGGGAGATTGGTACTGAGCTCGAAAGGGGATGGTATCCAATGTTGCTTCCTGGAGCTGCTGTCAGACCTTGAAAGAGTAGGGTATTATGCCTGGGGAGCCGCCATGCTGGCACACTTGTTTGCAGGCTTATTCCAAGAAACGGATCGTGAGATGACTGTGAGTGGCTTCACACCATTCATCCAGGTATTTTTTTTGGTTTTGCTTGTTTTGTATATATATATATATATATTTTTTTTTGTGTTTTTGCATGGTACTGATGACCTGCGCCGAGCAGTTATGGAGCTATTATTACCTCCCCATGGGGAGAGCTCGACATTGGCGACCTGCGATGGTGCCGCTAGCCAGGCGGTGGGAACCCATCATGAGTGCGGCACCCCTAACCTACCAACTGATGGTGCTGAGGCGAGAGCTACAGGAGTTCCCTGCAGCGATGGTAAACTGGAGACCCTACTCAGACATGGTCGATGCCGACCAGCCGTGGGTTCTAGCAAGTCGTGCCCGGTTCGGACGTGAACTGTGGATGCACTGCCTGAATGAAATCGAGCCGCTCCGGCTACGATTGGTTATGAGAACCTTAGGACTGGCTCAGGAATGGGTGGATACGGCCGCGCCACCTCGTGTCGGGAGAAAGACGCGAGGACCGGCGACCTGCATTGACTGGCGCGTGCGGTTCCCTGAACAGTACGAAGACTGGCAACGGGGTGGCACGATTGTAGAATCGCAGGCGCGGGACAGCGAAGACTATTTGCGTCTATATAGGACAAAGTACGCAGAACGGTTCCAACCCCGGGGACTTGTGGAGGTAGGTTTCCCCTTTTCTCTTCTCTTCTTTCTCTTTTCCTTGGTTTTCTGGTGAAAATGCTGACTTGTAAGGCCGCAGGATGTCCGGGATGCCATGATCGCGAATTTACGGACTCGCTTGGCAGAGATGGAACAACAGTTGGGCGATACCCGCGGAGCTACGAGCGCCTTGGTAGGTGTACAGTACGTTCCTAGTTAAAACCCCAGATTCCAGATGTTGGCTGCTAATTCACATGGTCGCAGCATGCCCAGATTGGCGCAGCCTCCCCAGCGATGGGAGTAGGTGGTTCCTCTTCCAGCTTGTGGATTCCCACCTCAGAACTTGACTCGCTTCATGAGCAACTTGCTCACGCCACGCAGCGTGCTGCGGAGGCAGAAGGAATGCTTCGTGTACAGGTAAAAGTTTCAGCGTTGAGTTCTCTTGTTTACGCCTTATCGCGTATCTGAGATGGTTCACTCGGCAGGAAAAGGAGACGGAAGAAGCGCTTGCCCAAGCTGTGCATAAGGAGGCTAGGGTAGCAGAACTGGAGAGGGAACTGCGGCGTCATCCTGATGACGACTCATCCAGGGATGCTATGGAACTGAGGATCACTCTCCAGTTAGAGAGGGAAGACCGTGAGAGAGAACGGACAGAGAGAGAAAGAGACGCAGAGAGAAAAAGAGCCAACAGATTGACTGAAAGGGAGGAACGAAGGGCCATGGAGGCCCAACTATTCGAACTCCGAATCAGCCTTGGTCTTGCTGAACAGTGGCTGAGAGAAGGTGAGGAGCGCTACCGAAGAGCACGAGAGCGTGGCTTTCGTGTTGGTAGCTTCTCTGCTGCTTCCGTGGATCAACGCCGGGATGTGGGAATAGGAAGAGGAGTACAGAGTGGCAGGAGTACCGCTTTTCGTAGTTGGGTAGCGCCTTTGAGAGTGTTTTGCCCGGAGAGTAGTGGGACGAGTAATGCAGAGAGAGAGGGCGGAACTTGATGTAATTTTTTTGGTTTTTTGGAATAAAAAACAAGGTTCGGTTTGTTTGTTTTTCACCTTTGCTTCAGTTACCTGAATCCCTGCACATATCACTGAAACAAACAAATCAGAATTTCTGTTCTGACTTGGCCCCTTGCTCAATAAGCAAATGGTCACTGTGACTGTCCTTGATAACTGGTCAAGGGGCCAAGCCTTTATTTAACGAAGGCAAGGGAAAGATGCGGTGATGATAAATGCGACAGGCAAGCACACGAATGCAAGCGGTATTAAAGTGAGATGATGCACGTAAATGCAATCATGCAAAATTGATTTGTTTTCTTTTTTATATTTGACATTTTTTTTGTTTTATCATAAAAAGATTTTTTTGTTTGCAAATATGTACATTTCTCTTTTCTATTTTTTTTGCTTTTATCATTTCAATTTTTTTATTGCTAACGCCCAGCAAGCACCCAAATGGCACCTAACCTACGTGAGACAGGGGTTTCTTACTAACCTCCCAGGTATCCTAAGTGCACATCTAGGTTGATTTGGGCCTCTAGACCCCTCGAATGACGATCCCGCCGGCTAAGACTTACCCTGATGACAATACCGTCATGCCATGCTTAGGCTCCCAGTTGCTTCCGACCACAGGGATTCACCCAAAAGGTGTTTGAGGTAGATGATTTGCCCGACCCGGGTCTGTTTCCTCACAACTCTAGATGGTATAAGATGGAACACCCTGGAACCCTAACGACCAACCGCGCGACGCTGACCCGGAATCAGACGCCGTCGTACCCATAGGTGACGCGCTTGCATTGGTCTAAGCCCGAGGTTAAACAAGAAGACATCAAGGTGGTAAACAGGGGTCTTGACCAGCCAGAAACACAGAGACTCCTTCGCAGCGATAGCTTTTGCTTTTCAAAGTAGGCAACCAAAATGTGTATATTAAAATAAGGTCGCAGACCCTGGGCAGTTTTCACCTTTCAGAAACTCCATCGAACCTTCATCTTTAGAGGGAGAAGGAAGAGCGTAGGGGATAAACCTCCTGAGAGGACCGGCAAAGCCGTTAACCCGGCGAGCGAATAAGGGCCCATTAACTCTTTCCTTTCGGACAACTTCGGACCAAATCTCGAGCATTTACATTCCACGGCCCCCCCTTTGTGGATTCAGACTTTTGCTTTGAGGGGTCCGTTTATCGTACCAGGCACGGTCACGACCAGGCTTTTCTCTTGATTTTGATTTTGTATTTCTTTCTGTGAGGGAGATATAGTCGTTTGACATTGGTGGGCTCCCTCTTCGTATGCCTGCGGGGACACTGCCCTCTTCTCGTGCTCTGATCGATGCTCGAGGAAATGGGTCCTACTCTTGCCTTTGGGGTTTGAGTTTCGGTTTCTCATGCTCAGCGTTTTAAGGGCGCCGACTGTCTCATTTGGTCGAAGAGAAAAGAATAAAGATTACAGCTTCCGGAGATCTTCTAGGTGTGGCCCTACCGTAGGTGATGCTACCAACTTTTTTGAATAAAATACATAAGTGAACACATGTTAGCTTCCTTCGAGCGAGCATAGGCCGACGTGGCCGGACAGGGATCTCCACGGTTCTGGCAAACCAAGACCCGGTGCCTACCAAGCCTTAATGGGCCCTATCCTAACATGAAGCTTAGATGCAGGGACTTAACTACATGGTGCCTGCCAGGCATCGGCATTTTGAATTTTCCATATTTTTAGTGGTTTTCAATATTCCTTTGTTTTTGATGTTTTTATCTTTTCATCGTTTTTTTTTTTTTTGTTTGTTGTGCTAAGGGTAGTATTTCTTAAGATAAAGCCCATTCCAAGGGTAGGATAACTCGGTCCCTTCGGCGTTGACTAGCTTGTAGGCGTTGCCAGGGTACACGGCTTGAATTACAAATGGTCCTTCCCAATTGGGTTGGAGCTTAGAACGCGGCCCTCCAGGTTTGACAAAAATTCTTTTTACGACCATCTCACCGACTTTGAATTTTCTCTCAACGACTTTCTTTTGGTAAAAGCGAGCGAGTCTATTTTGATACACACGCGCGTGTTCGGCGGCGGCCAGCCGCTTCTCATCCAAGAGTTCCAACTGGGCGAGGAGTGAATTACGACGATCGTCGAGGGAAATTCCTCATCCAATTGTACCCTGAGAGAAGGGATCAGAGTCTCGTACGGGACTACCGCTTCCATACCATAAGTGAGGGCAAATGGGGTCTGCCCGGTGGGGGTACGGATTGAAGTGCGATAGGCCCATAGGGCCTCGATAAGCTTTTCTGGCCAGTCTGAAAACTTACTAGACTCGCAGGTTTTTTTGATGATTTTGAGCAATGTTTTATTGGTGGCCTCCGCTTGGCCGTTACCTTGTGGGTAATAAGGCGATGAATGATGCAATGCAATTGCGTACCTTTTGCAGAGGTCCTGTAGGTCCTGAGAAATGAATTGTGGCCCATTGTCGGTGACGATCGTGCTTGGGACGCCGAATCTGGCGAGAATGTTTTTCATGATGAACTTGCAGACTGTTGACGCCTTGATTTCCGCGTAAGCTTCGGCTTCGGCCCATTTGGTGAAGTATTCCGTCGCAGTAAGGATGAAAGATTTCTGCTTGGTGAGGGAATTGGGATCACCTAGGGGACCAATGATGTCGAATGCCCACATGGAGAAAGGCCACGGGGAGGATATTGGATGAAGTGAGGAAGATGGTGAATGGATTTTATCGGCGTGAAGTTGACACTTGACACACCTACGGACATAGACAGCACAATCCTCTTCCATAGTGGGCCAATAAAAGCCTTGACGAATGATCTTCTTGGCGAGCATCTGACTATTCACGTGGCCACCGCACACACCCGAGTGCGTCTCCTCTACACATTTCCAAACCTCATCGTCACCAAGACATCTTAACAGAATACCAGTAAGGCTCCTCCTATAGAGTAGACCTCCGATCAATGTGTATTTCTGAGCCACCCTTCTTATGGCTTTCTTGTCCTCTGTGGTGGCCCCTTCAGGATAAGACTGATTTTGGCAATATTTGACAATTTCATAGAACCATGGTTTCTCTTCATCAGCCAGTTCTTCTTCGGCCTCTGCCAACATGATTTCCCTCTTCTCAAGGATATCTTCCTGCAGGATCTTCCTTGCTATCCTGTCTTTGATGTTTACGTAGGAAGCATCATCGACTGCAGGGGCGTGAAGTTTGTAGATGGAAATGGACTTAAACCATCTTCCTAGAGGGAACCTTATGGATGATGCCAATGAGGCGAGGGCATCGGCGAGAATATTCTGATGACGAGGGATATGAACAAAGATCAGTTTTGTGAACAGTTTGGCAAAGGCAGCAGTGAGTTCTTGGTATGGCTTGAGTTTGGGATCGCGAGTGCGATACTTAGTGAGTACCTGACGAAGGATGAGCTGACTGTCACCTACAACTCGCAACTCAGTGATACGTAAAGAATGAGCGAGTCCTAGGCCAGCTAGAAGGGCTTCATATTCGGCTATATTGTTGGTAACTGGAAATTTGAGCTGGTACGCCAATGGGAATGTGAGGCCTTCCGGTGACAGGAGGGCGACGCCGATTCCTTTCCCTTGAGAATTCAGAGCTCCATCAAAATATAGTGTCCACATTGGCTCATCTGATTGGTTGATGGACATTAGTTCCTCATCTGGAAACTCTGATTGGACGGGGTCGAACTTGGGAAGAGGATGGTGAGCGAGATGCTCGGCTATGGCATAGCCTTTAATCGCCTTTTGCTGGATGTAGGTGATGTCGAACTGAGAGAGAAAACTTTGCCAGCGTGCTAGCCTATCCGTAAGGACGGCTTTCTCCAGAAGGAATTTGATAGGATTCATCCGAGCAATCAAGTGGACTTCGTGAGCCAAGAAGTAGTGCTTCAATTTCTGCACTACCCAAACGAGGGCAGCACAGGTTTTTTCCATGCCGGTGTACTTCTGCTCACAGGGATTGAGAAGTTTGGACAAGTAATAGGTTGCCCGTTCCTTGCCTTCTTCATCAGCTTGTGCGAGGACGGCTCCCACGGAGTCATCCAAGACTGAGACGTAAAGGATCAGAGGTTTTTCTGGTTTGGGTGGAATGAGAACGGGTGGACTAGCCAGATATTCCTTCAACCCTTCAAAAGCTTTCTGACATTTAGAATTCCAGTGGAATTCTACTCCTGGCTTGGTCAACTCGTAGAGAGGTCTACACCTTTGTGAATGTTGAGACACAAACCGACGAATAAACTGTAACCTCCCGATTAAACCTCGGACTTCCCTCAAATTCTTGGGAGGCGGCATATCCCTGATAGCCTTGGCTTTGTCGGGATCAATCTCGATCCCTCTTTTACTCACAATGAACCCCAGCAATTTACCTGACGACACGCCAAACACGCACTTTTTTCGGGTTCATTTTCAATTGGAATTCTCTTGACCTTTGCAAGACCTTAGCCAAAACTTCTGGATGTTCCATCCTGGTCCTTGATTTTACCAATAAGTCATCCACATACACTTCCAGATATATGTGCATCATGTCATGAAATATGGCCATCATCGCTCTTTGGTAAGTAGCTCCAGCATTCTTTAACCCAAACGGCATGACCACGTAACAATATGTTCCCCAAGGGGTAGTGAATGACGTCTTTTCCTGATCCTCTTCTGCCAAACGAATTTGATTGTATCCTGAAAATCCATCCATGAAAGAGAGGGTTTCAAAACCTGCCGTGTTATCAATCAACACATCAATGTGAGGTAAGGGAAAATCATCCTTTGGACACGCGCGGTTAAGGTCCCGGAAGTCGATGCAAATCCTGACTTTCCCATCTTTCTTCATGACCGGGACAATGTTCGCCACCCATTGAGGATAAAGAACGACTCTAATGAACCTGGCTTTGTGGAGCTTATCGACCTCTTCTTTCATTTTCAAAGCCATCTGAGGGTGGAAACGCCTTAACCTTTGTTTTACCGAGATGGACTCTGGTTTTAGGGTTAAACGGTGTTCGACCAAGGTTGAATCCAAACCCGGCATATCCTCGTAGCTCCATGCAAACGTGTCCTTATATTCCTTGAGAACCTCAATTAATGCCTCTTCTTCAGAGGGTGGTAGGTTGTCACTTATGAGGATGATCCTAGGGTCTTCCTCAGTTCCCAAGTTGACTTCCTTGGTGGATTCTTCTACGGCGGTTGACGGCTCGTCGAATCTCCTCATTCCACTAGCGTATGCGCCCGCCACATCCTCATATTCTTCACCCTCATCTTCAGTGGGGCATTCTTCATTCGTGATCTCGTAGACTCCATACCCTTCATCAGATGCACAGTCGCCCTCGCATTCTATTTCGGGTAGCTGGATGGGATTTTCTAACAACTGGGGGATGGCAAGAAGGGCCTGACACCTGGCGGCCAAATCCAGAAGGAATCGACGAGGGATCTGCCTACCCTTGGATTTCTTCCTAGGTACTACCCTTGGCCTGTCATTCCTAGATTGACTGACAATATTTACAGAAGAGGAGGAAGACGAAGAGGATGGTGTAGAATGTACAGGAGAAGACCCCTCAGAGGAGGGGTAGAAAAGGTCGCTCATCGGACCTTGGACGGGTGGTCCGCAAGGCGGTACGCACCCGTGGGAGATGTAGGAGGTTTCCTCAACGAAGATGTGTTGTTGGAGAGTTTGAAAATTGACGTTTTTTTTTTCGTTTTCATTTTTAATGACAAAGCAGTGAAAAGGGATTGGAGGAGAGAGGAAAGTGGTTATGGCTAGAGGATTGTGGGGCTCGTAGAGCAGATCATGGTTGAAGACCTGGCGCGGGTTGAAAAGCCCGCGCAGGTATGTAATCAAAGAAGGGGACCTGGGAAGATCATCAGACAATCGTCTGGCCCAGGAAGAAAATATCAGCAAAGGCTGAGACGAGTGGATGGAGAGGATGGCGGCTAATGAGCCGTCGATAGCTATGTTGAGGACGGATGAAGATCCGTCGATGACAGAGTCCTTCTGGCGAGGACGAGGATAGTTTGGAACCTTGGCAAGAGTGGCAATGTTCTCTGGTATCTCGGAGATCAATGGTGGTCCTTCAAGCTGTGGGGACGAGAACATCCTTTCCAGTGCAACAGAAATGTCCCGTATGTCGAACCATTTATCCCACTCGCATTCCGGATCTTTGATCTTGCCTCTTTTGGTGATCCTCGGACATTTTTCAGCAAAATATACAGCATGTGATTCCCCATATGCTTCTCGTGGGTGATCTCCTATCTGAACAACGGGCCCTCTGTTGAAGTGGTTTGATAGAGTCCATGTGAGGGGCTTCCAATCTGCCTTGAACGGTCCTTTGAAGCCTAGGCCAAACCTACGGTTCGGCCTAATTTCTTTTGGCGGCTTGAGCATACCCTGTAACTGTGCGCCCAGACCTTTTCCTTGTTGGTAGCCGATGTTCCTCATAATCTCCCAACCTTTGGAGTGAAGAGGGAGACATGATGTTGTGGTTGCCCTGACCGGCTCCTTTGGTGCTAGTGGAATGCGAGATGGATCACGTACGTCCAGCAGTGACAATATGGGCCGATGAGACGGCCAAACAGATGGCAGAGAGGTGTTGATAGCATCCACTGTGTGAAGGACAGGTGTACTGACCACTTTAATAATTCTCCCATTGTAAGGAAACTTCAGGCATTGATGGTTGGTGGAAGGCACAGCGTCATGGCTTCGATGTAAGGTCGACCCAGTATAGCCTTGAATGTGGGGTCCATGTCGAGGACATGAATTCCGTGGGAATTGACATGGGGCCTAGTTCTGCCTTCAGAATAATCATCCCCTGCGGCGGCCTTTTGCTATTGTCATAGGCCGTGACCGTGATCGAGGAAGGTCTTATTTGTTCCTCGTCGATCCCACACAACTGAAGAGTGCTCATGGAGATCACATTTATGGACGCACCCGTGTCCACAAGACACGGGTTTATGGATACCCCATTAATTTTTATTGAAATGCACAGTGCATATTTCCGAGCCTCCTTGGGAGCGAGCTCGTAGTTGTGGAACATGATGGCCGGTTGTGTGTCTGTTGGGGTCAGGACGGTTGAAATCTTCTCCACGGGGAGGTCTTCATTAACCATGACTTTTTGAAGATATTCCATCAAGGCCGCCTGGTGGGATGTGGATCTTTGAAGAAGCTCCAGGATGGAGATCCGAGCAGGCGTCTTGTCCAAGTGTTTCAATAGATCATACTGTGTTCCAGGGATAGCTTTTTCTGGTTGTTCTCCGTCATCCTTCTCTGGCTGAGATTGCTCGGGATTCTGACTGTTGTGGGGGAAAACCCTGTGGAAAATCCTTCCACTCCGGAGCACCATTGCCTGTGGCTTTTGTACCTCTGTGGGGGTAGCAGTGGGTTTTAACAGGGGTTTGAGGGGTAGTAGTGGAGGAATGGTTGATGAAGCAGGGGTGATGACGGGAGCAGGGATTCTGATGAGGGGTTTGTTAGGTGGAGGCATGGTGGAGGTAGAGGGGATATCACGCGGATTATGAAGGATAAGGGGTTTGGAAGGTGGAGGTGGGGGTAAGGTTTGAAACGGGTAAAGGTTTTGAGGCGGACGGTGGGTGATGAGTGGTTTTGAAGGCATTAGTGGTGATGTGGTGGAGAAAGACGGGGTTATGTATGGTGTACGGATGATAAGGGGTTTAGAAGGCGTAGGGGTAAATGTGGTAGAGGTGGATGGTAAAGTGGGGGAGTGGGGGAAGGTGAGAGGGTGTGAAGGCGTAGTAGAAAGTGTCGGTTGATAGGAGGTTGGGGTGCGGATGAGAGGGCGTAATGGTAGTGGAATGGCGAAGGCGATACCGATGCGGGTTGATGAGAGAGAGGTGCTACCCGGGCAAGGTGAGGGGGTTGCATGACGATAGGGTTGGAGGTATAAAGAATGGAGGTACTTTCCTGGTGCCACACCTGCTCTCTCCCGACTTCCGGGAAGGAGGAGATGGGGTTAACCTGATGATTGGGCTGTTGGTGCTCCGGTAGTGGATTCTGGATTATGCCCATGTCGGGCTGTTGTTGTGGGGCCTGCTGAGGCTGCTGTTGTTGTTGTGGTTGCTGCTGCTGCTGCTGTTGTAACTGCTGCTGTGGCCTCTGAGGAGGTCTCCTAGCCTTGAGAGCTGCGACGTACCGTCTCATCTCATCCCAATCTATTTGATGTTCATCGTTCATATCATGTATGTAATCTTTGAAATGGAAGCAGTAATCTACTGTGTGTCCCGGCTGCCTGTGGTAAACACAGTATTTGGAGGTATCAACATTGGGGGGCCACATGAGCCTTTCTCTGGGTAAGGCGAGTTGGTTTGATGCCATGAGGGCATTAAAAATGTCTGTTAAAGTTTCTGGCAATGGTGGATAGTAGGCTCTCTTGGGACCGAGCGGCCTCCTTTGTTGCTGTTGGGGACCATAGTTCCCTGGAGGTGGAACTTGGTTGTACTGAAGCGGTGGTTGTTGTTGCTGAGGTTGTGGTTGTTGTTGCTGGGGTTGGCGTAATGGAGGCATATTATCCTGGGGTGGATTATTTTGGGGTGGAGGACGGAGAGGGAAAGGACCTGGTTGAAGGGGTAGTCGGGGCATTTGTGGAGGCCTTGGGTTGACTGCATAGTTGGCATTGTTGACCGCACTGACTTGCTCATTTGTCACGACCCCTTCTGTGGCTCCGCCCGGGACACCAGCGCCTGTCTTTCTGACCACTTTGGGCTTCGGCGACTCAAACATGTTCATGATGGGGGAGTCTTTTAGTTGGGTTTGGATGTACCGGGCCCTTTCGTAGAGTTCCTCCATTGTAGTCAGTTTATTCATGGCCAGGACATGTCTGAACTGTGGGGTTGCATTAGACACAATCATTTTCACTTGTTCGGGCTCGGAGAGGGTATCCCTTATTCTCTCCGCCAGAGACCTCCATCTATCAGCATATCGGACAAAATCCTCGTCGGGTTTCATCTTTTCGGCCACTAGGTCGGTAATGGAGAGTGAGGGACCGACCCTATCCCTATATTTCTGCAAGAACCTTCTCTGAACTACTTCAAAATTCTCGGCCTCGCGGGGCTCCAGAGAATAGAACCACTCAAGCGCGGGACCATCCAATGATCTCCGAAAGAGGTACGCCAGGGACCTCTGATCATTTTGCCAATAGGAGGACTCATACATGAAGTCCTTGAGGTGAATGAAGGGGTTGCCGGTACCGTTGTATCTGCGGTACGTGGGCATTTCGGAAGGAGGAAGATGAATGACAGGGAGGATTGGCAAAGCAACCTCCGGGGTGGCTTTCACGTCCACCATCTTTCTCAGATTTTGAAACTGCTCATCCATGCGATTGAACCTATTGAGGAGCGATTGGGCGAGCTCCTCTGGGGGTGAAGGTGGCACTTGCCATTGGGGGAGAAACTGTCTCCCGGAGACTTGAGGGGGAAACCCGGAATGAGAGGGAACTGTCGGACCACCGACAGTTGGTCCTGGCTGAAACGGTGTGTGAGGAACACCGGGAGTTTGAGATTGTGACGGGAATTGGAATGAGGGAGGTTGTTGGCTCGCTTGTCCTTGAAGCGAGGGAGACTGGGTGGCTTGCGCCAATGAAGGAGATGGAATGGCCTGCACGGACTCGTGGAGAGGTGCGATAGCCGGAGTTGACTCCTGGGGCGTGGGGGAAACAGATTTCCCCTTTAGAATGGCCTGGAAGGCCCGGAGCTGTTCAGAGGTAAGCTCCGTGTTGGCGAGGACGCCCAGTAAGGAAGTGATATCCTGTGGCGGGGACGTGTCCCCGGCAATAACCTGCACCTCCTGCGAGGGGTCATGAGAAGGACCCGAGTCCATAGCATAGACTCGCGGGTCGGCTGTCAAACCACGGCTAGGGTGGTTCTCCTCGGAAGACTCGTGAGACATGCTCACAGTTCTCCCAGAACGCAAAAACATACACTAGCAAGTAGGTAGCAGAGATTATCAAACAAGTGGATGCCTTTACGCCCTTTTTTTTGTT
Source organism: Amorphophallus konjac (assembly GCA_022559845.1). NCBI lineage: Eukaryota > Viridiplantae > Streptophyta > Magnoliopsida > Alismatales > Araceae > Amorphophallus > Amorphophallus konjac. The sequence goes on from CM040126.1 coordinate 445,475,444, forward strand.
TTGATTTTGATGATTTTTTTTGTATTTTTAGCGAGATCCGAAGTTCACACAAAATGGGGACCCTAGTTTGTTTTTGTTTCACCGCCGTGTCAGCTAGGGTCTCTCGTCTCACCACGAACGAAATGACTAACTCCGGGGAACTTCAATGGTACAACCAGCCCAGTGAACGAAGAGGAGATTCTTCGATGTCGGGGACTTACGGAGGTCCCAGTGTAGGAGATTCTAGTCCGTTGAGAGGAATTCCCAAACGGAGAGTCCTTCCTTCACCGGGAAAGGGTGATCCTCAAAAAATGAAAAAAAGATAGAAAGGAGGAATGGATGTATGCAATGGAATGCTGACAGATATATGGAGTGGGAAAACAACAAAAATAACAGACATATAATAACAAACAACCAAACAACTGACAGTGCTGCCGTTAGCACAACGGGGGCGCGCGCGGGCGCCAAGATGGAGAGGCACGGATGGTGCCGAACTTGCAAGGGTAGCCGAGAGGAAGCAGTAGACGTCCCACCGTGATCGCCAATCTGTGAGCGACGTCACGCGGTTCGGAGAAGAGCGGGGAAGAGGAAGAAGCGGAGAGCGCGCGGGCTCCTTCTTTTTGTTGGGTGTTTTGTTTGCTGCAACACAGAAATGAGAGGAAAGAGAGAAGGGGCCACCACGGGAGATTGCTCCGGCGGGGCGAGCGGGACAAGTATGATATAGCAAAATATGGGGATTAAACGGCCATAGCGGGAAGTGACTCGCCGCGACCTCGGGGGGACGGGAATGATGCAAAAATTAAATAACAAGAATTGAAACGGCCATTGGGGAAGTTACTCGCCGCGGCCTCGAGAATATGAACAGAATATAACAGAATATAGAGAAAATATGAGAACAGAAATTTAAACGGCCATTGGGGAAGTGACTCGCCGCGGCCTCGATGATATGAGCAGAATATAACAGAATATAAAGAAAATATAAGAACGGAAATTTAAACGGCCATTGGGGATGTGACTCGCCGCGGCCTCGATGATATAAGCAGAATATAACAAAGCATAAAGAGATTGTAGGAATAGAAAATTAAACGGCCATTGGGGAAGTGACTCGCCGCGGCCTCGATGATATAAGCAGAATATATAACAAAATATAAAGAGAATATAGGAAACAGAAATTTAAACGGCCATTGGGGAAGTGACTCGCCGCGGCCTCGATGATAAGATGTGATCGCCAGGGGCCAAAAGACCCCAAAATAAGAAGGTGATCGCGCCTACCTCAAAAGCGGGAGATAGCGGGTTGCTTCTTCCTCTCCTTCCGGCCGGCCGACGGAGAGGGCTTTCCTCGGGTACCCTTGCAAGACAACGACAAATAAATGACAAGTGGATTAGAAAGATGGAGGTGTAGTATTCGAATCCTTGCGATAAAAATAACGAAATGATGGCAAGACACACACCTGGTTGGTGTTATCTTTTAAACCCCTCTCGGACTCGAGTAGGAGGAAAATGAGATGATGGACGCGAGATGTATAAGAGAAGAGGCCCCCTTGTGAAGGGGGATAGATGATGCAATATGATGAATGTAAAGGACTATGGAGAAAAAGGGGAAGAAAAGGCTTATTGGATGAGCCGAAGGTGAAATCCGGCGGAGCTCCGGCAGCGTGGGGACGACGTGGAAGCGCGGTGGATGAAGACGACCTTCCTCTCGCGAGCGTGAGCACCCGAGAAGCCGGCAGAACCTCCACCTACAAAAGAACCCACGGGTTAGAAAAATGACTCCGTAGCCTCTGGGCTCCGGCAGCCTATCGGATCACTGCTTAGCTCCCCTAGAACTGAGGGGGGGGCCTCTATTTATAGAGCTCCGGAAGGTGGAGGCGTCCAGGACCCTGGACACCTCCATCATGGCCGAAATAGTATTTTATTCTATTTTTATTGATTTTTTTAGAATACTTTTATGGGGGCGTCCAGGGTCCCGGACGCCTCTAACAGGTCCACCGAAAACCGACGACGGCCGCACGCGGTTTGGCACAACGCGTGGTTTTGTGAGCGGCGCCTCGTGATTCAGAAATGGGCGCGTCCAGTCAGCTGGACGTCTCTAAATTTGGCTTTTTTCACACACGACAAACCGTCGTTCGGTGGGCGGCGCCCGTGAGTGAGTTGATGGAGGCGTCCAGGGGCCTGGACGCCTCCAAAAGTTTATTATTTTTTATTATTTTTGTCTTTTATGCCAAGGCTGGCATTTTATATATTTTTTTTACTTGTTTTTATGGAGGCGTCCAGGGGCCTGGACGCCTCCATTAATATATATACATTTTTTTTAATTTTTTTATTTTTATATGCCAACTGGCAATATATATATTTTTTTATATTTTCTTTTTATGGAGGCGTCCAAAGGCCTGGACGCCTCCATTAATTTATTATTTTTTTTATTTTTTTTTATTTAATTTTGGGCCCTGAAGAAAAAAAAAATAAATCAAAATCATGGGGGCGTCCAGGGGCCTGGACGCCCCCATTAAGACCCACCCGGGTCCTTGGATCAGGCGTCGGCGGCCGCCCGGCAGACCCCCTTCTTGATTCCGGAACCTCTTGATGCGTTCGACTGGTGTTGATGCCGTCCGAATGCCGTGACGGGACGATTCCGGATGCCGAAAAGGGCGGAAGAAGACTCAGGAAAAGGAAGCACTCGAGCGATTCGAAATGCGTAGGCCATCGCGGGGCGTCGTATAGTAATATGAGACTTTCTATGAGACGTCAAGAATGGCGTGTCTACACTCGGGTCCGTCCCGATTATGATCATCGTCCGGCCCATATCCTCGGCCTATAGCCCGCTCCCTCTGAATACATATTGGCTCTGGGCTCTGAGCCCGGGACACTCCCCCGTTGCCCCTTGGCACCGGAAATATTAATGATGCTCATGCAAGTCTTGTTGCGACCGCGGGGGGGCCCACCGTAGTATGGTCGCAGCTTGATCTTGCGTCGAGCCGACAGATTTGTTGATTTCTGACCGCTCTAACCGGAATTTAACAGAATATTTCTCGTTTCTCTGAACAATAAATTTGCCGCACCCCGGCATACACATGTTTCAGTTTTTCCGTGACGATTGCGCTTTTCTCGAGCCGGACATTCGTCCGAATATTAAATGGTAAGCACATGACCGACATGATCTCGAATGTTTTCTTTTCACCCTCGTACGGGGATTTTAATACTTCCTAATAGGCCTTTTATGCAATTAATTTCCTGGCCATGAGGCCCTGATTCCCGACGATTAATCAAGAGTGTTCCCTCGTACGGGGGATGTAAATGTCGCCGTGACCTTTAGGGCGCGACGGATTTTGGTCCCGACACGAACCACACAATCGTCTGACGAAGTCAGATCGAGCGCACCATGAGCTCTTCGGAGCCCGAACAAATTGTCACTTCGTGACTGGCACGCCCACGCACTTAATGAACCTAATAAAGCCAATAAACGAACGAACAGAAGAATAAATAAACAGACGTGTTGAAAAGTGCGTCCACATGCGGATCCGAGTTCGAGGGCGCACGAGGGCGAGTTCGGGCCCCACACTCTAACAAGAACAAGCTTGAAGTAGGCACAGCGGCTAGTTTGCTCTCTCAATTAAATAGGGATTAAAGAGATGTCAATAGTTCAAGTAATGTTGTGTCTAACGGATAGCCTACGAGATAGCTCAAAAAATAAGATTTGTTCTCAGCAGAAGATAACTTTTGAACTCTAATTAAAAAACTGAGCATTCAATTTCAAGTGTTATAAGCAACCAAGTTCTCCACAATCATAAAAGCTAATCATTGAAGAAGATCTACTTCAATGAGCCCTAGCCAAAGCAACAATAGCATTCAAAGTTAAGCCACTACAATCTGAGCTTCCACGTGCATGACATTCTGTTCATTTCTGTCTGTGCTCGTCCTGTTCCTTGTGCTTTAATTTCTCCGCACTTGTCTACTATTGGAAGGCCATGTATTGTGAAACACTCTTCAATTTTTCTGTTGTGTATTTACTACTAGAGTGCAATAAAACATTTGAGGATCCTTGTGTCTAGACTACTCGTGGGTAGGTCTGTGTGATGTGCTAAACATCTGATCAAAAAATATGAGCAGCTGTGGTGAATTGGGCACCTTAACAAAAAAATAATTGTATTTGTCTGAGGACAAAATGTTGGTGAGTTTGATGCACCTAATCAAAACTCAGTTTATGTACTTCCGAAGTAAAGTAATGAAATCCTAGACAATGGTCTAGATAGCTAGACATATGCCACCAACTAGAGGGCATCCAAACCAGTATAAATCTTGGGGCGTGTCTTCTATGGTTTGCAATGTGTTTGTTTAATCTACTTATTCACATCGATAGTTTAACTAAGGCACGATTTCAATTTTTATATCATATTTTTTATTCAACACTCTCATTCACCACACCCCCCCCCCTTGAGCTGCTTTGCTACTAACACCACTTTCAGTCTCAAAGCCAATAAAGCCCCAGCAGGGCCCAATCGCTTCTCCATTCTTTTCTTCCCAAGGTTTTGGGATCTGGTTAAGCCTGACCTCTCGTTGGTTGTTCAAGAAGTGATCTCTCATGGTGGCAGTGGTAAAGTCATCAATCATACTTTCTTGGTTCCGCTGCCCAAGAAAGATGAGGCTAAGGATCTTAGGGCGACTTTGTTTGTGGAATTGTCGGCCGAGCGTCGTATTCGATGAGAGAGAAGGTGGCCACGGGCCCCGCCTCCCCCTCACAGAGAAGTCGTTAACCGAGGTCGGTTAGCAAAGGTGGCCTTAAGCATTTCAGACCCATCAGTCCCCTTAACGAGTCTTAATTACCAAATTAATTCTAAGGCAATTGCAACCCGATTAGCTGTTGTATTGCCGCATGCAACTGATCTAGGATAATCAATATATAGACCTAAAATCTAGGGGCGTAGGCTAAAGGATATATAATTTCCTGCTTGCTCATGAGATTATGCTTGCTATTCAGATAGGTCGGTCTCCCAACTTGATATATATGCAAAGTTGAATTTAATAAAGCTTATGACAGGGTGTTGCTTAATTAGTCATCATTATGTAGGCTATGATGCTGCCTGGTTTTCCTCAGCAATTCATGTGTGTCCGGCCTCCATCGTGTCTCCAGTCACCACATTTTTCAGTAATCATTAGCGAATCCATCTATGATTGTTTTAGAAGTACGTAGAAGGGGGGATCAGTGCACCAAGCTAGGAGACCCTTTAATGTCACCTTTATTGTGTGTCATGCTTGCCAATATCTTGAGCAGAATGTTTCTCATGGCAGAAACGTTACGCTGGCTCCAAATTAAGTATCAGGTGTTTCAGATGTCCGCTCGATTCCTCACGTCTCGGCCACTGTGTGGATGATACCATACCATACATGTTATCAAAGGTGACATGCATTCAGCAACTCAAAAGTCATGGTTTTCATACTTGGGTGCTTTGGAGCCTACTTTGATTTAAAGATTAAATTTGAGAAGACATCTTTGGTGGGACAACATTTGACAAAGGAAGAATTGAATCACTTTGCTGGATAACCTATATATTTAGGTCTACCTTTGCACTCCAGAAATCTCCAGAGTATTTGAGTGGGATATGCTGCTGCACAGAAATCATAAGAGACTCAGCACTGGGAGAGCATCATCTTTTATATATCTCTTTGGGTGGACATTTAACTTTGGTTTTTCGATAGGTACTTTTCTTTTTTAACGGGGAGAGGAGGGGATAATCTGGTTCGAACTCGAGACCTCTCTCCCAAATGCATGGGAGAGGGTGGGGATTGAACTTTGTTGTAGTCTGTCTTGAATTCCATTCCCATTCATTGCTTCTCCTTCTTTCTCATGCCTGCTGAGGTCCGCAAAAAGATGGACAAGATTTAAAGGAGGTTCCTTTGGTGTGGCGGCAAGGATAAATGCAAAGAAAATCCACTGGTTAAATGGGACGGTGGGTATCAGCAAATGCATGAGGGGGGTGTGGGAGTGAAAAGCTGATGGCATATGAATGTTGCTCTATTAGGCAAGCGGATTTGGGAGTTGTTGGAGAAAGAATGATTCCTTTCTTTGGGGGGGGGGGGGATTACTTGTAAGCATCACCTGACCCACCGTAGGTTTTCTCATGGAATGGATAACGTAGCTAGTACTTCTCCCATATGGAAAGGCATTCTCCAAACAACTACTAATTATATAGAGAGAGGCATTCTCATTTCTCGTACATGTTGGCAATGGTCACAATATATTTTCTCCATTCTTCCCCTTAGATTGAGGATGAATTAATGTGTGGGAGGGAGGAACCTCTCCTCCATCTTCCCTTTTGATTGTACAACCTCTATTTATTTTCAATAAAATTGGTAGTGCAGTCTGCCTTTTTCTTAATTTTTCAGGGAAAAAAACATTCAAATGAGTCATAAATTGGAAATTTATTGAAATATGTTAGCTTCTATGTAAATCTTGCAATCACTAACAACATGTGTATGAGAAAATATAACATGGTGTGACCGAATGTCTAATGTCTCCTTAATAATATGAATAGATGCATCTATCAACTCATAATTTAGAGCGGGTGGCAAGCGCCAAGCAAACCCATCATCAGAACATGCTTCTGAGTCCCATTCTCCTATCCTGTTCTAGGGAGGAACAGGATCCTCGCCAGAAGTACGGCCATTTCTCTTATTGCCCTGTCGTATTATTCATTAGGAGGTTGCTGTGGATGATTGATTTGCAGCGTTCTTCTGAGTGGTCGTTTGAGGGGTTGATAAAGTTCGTCCAAGATTGATTTTACATATCCAATCAGATGTTATCGTCCAAGATCATGTATCTACTTGTGTTGCTCCCTAAAAAGGTTGACCGCGAGATCATGGGCATTTATTCTCTATTATGCTATTGTATGTATATCTAATGTGGGGCTTTGGGTTGAAACTTAACGTTCCCTCAGTATTTATCTTCTTTATGGAGGTGGTCTCTTGTAGTCTTCGTGTATGTAATGCTCCTTTTGGTTGAACGAATGTTATCCTTTTATTAATGTTCCCCCTCCCCCCCCCCACAAAAAAAAATGTATTTACTGCAGATGAATTGTGTTTAAATATTGCAACGTATTTTTAATCATAAAAGGTATTTAACTGATATACAAACTTACGAAATTTTCCATACATGGTTGGATGTTCTAATAAATTTCCGTGCCGTCCTTCCTATACTCTTCTTTCGCTTTTGTCATTTCGGTTCTTCTTTTGTTTTAGTATCCGGAGAACAGACGTTGTAGCGCTACAAATTGCAATATTCTAGTTTTAAAATCGAGTCTTTGAACACGGTGGTTCTGGACTGATGTCCAGGATTCTTAAAACATAAATTGAGTGTACTTTAAAATGCAAATATTTACAATCCATTACACATTAAACCAAATTATTAATGTTTTACGCCATTTTACAGTACATCAAACAACATCTTAAGAAGAACTTCGTAGGACAAGACAATCTACGGTCCTGACCAGATCTATTCCGAAGCACATTAATTAAACATCAAACTATTCATGAAGACAAGCAACCGCAATGATGGAAGACACGATTTTCATATTACAATTTGCACAAACAAAAAGGTTCTACAGCAATAAATCAACAATTCTTCAGGCAACTCATGAACATCTGTGTAGACTGAGTGTGCCACATTGCATGGATTGTGTTCTATAATAAATTTCCAAACCTTCCAGATGGACCTGAAAAATGTTCTTAAGTTAATCTAACTACTACCTACGGCACTAGCATACATATGACTTAGGAAGCACATGCAAAGTCAGTACTGAAAAGATCATTTGATTGAAGACTTTGAAAAGCTTTAACTACTGCCTCCCTTTCTTGGAGCTGCAATTCGGGCACTTGTACTGCTTTATGCTCTCGGCTTTAGCAGGAGTTATCTTCACGCATTTCCCATGGAACCACCTTTCACATATGTCGCAACAGATCCAGAACTCATCCGCATTGTAATTTGAACCGCAGATTCCACAAAGGGTTTCACTGTGTTCATCATCCTCATCATCATACTCCTCATCAACTGGTTTTGAATGGTTTTTCACCTGCCCGTCACTTGACCTCTGGGGGTTAACAGAATGGTCATCAAACCAATTTTAGAAAGTAATAATAAAAAAAGAAGAAAAAAAAACAAGGCGCACAACTTATGGATATCCCTCTCACCTTTGTTGAAAGCTTCGCTTTGCTTCCACTGTCGATACCAGATTTCTCCTTGGCTTGCTTCCTATCTGTTACGACTTCGAATACAGTAGGCAGATCATTGATCATGCTAAACAAGCGCTTCCTGTCACCAAGAGAACACGGAATACAGCTTCCCAAACATGTGGTCGTTGTGCAAAAAAGGTTTGCATATGATACACATTCAACAAGACAAAGTCATGATATGAACTATTAAGTGGGAACTCTTTCTGAAGACAGATCCTGGTCTACAGCAAGCTTTTATGATTTACATGTAATCGGAATTAATGTGGATTCCACTTTCTTCAGTAGATTAATGGACAGTATCATCAATGCAGAGTTTCAGAGAAACAAAAAGCACAAGAAGATGATCCTGCCACTTGGTCGAGGGATGAGCAAGGAAGGGAGAGACCTTCCTGGAATGAGCAGTCCGGCATAATCCTCAGTGGAAGGAGTTTACGAGCATACATGGATATCTGGCAGAAAAGCTAAAGACGGGGGGGAGAAAAACACGATGCACGATGTGGTGCTTACGGACAACGTAGCCATGAAGTCTTTGGGAGAAAAGAATAACCCAAAAGCTAAGCAGAAAACAGAGTAGAACTTATTGAGAAAAAATGCATTCCCAATACCAGGATGTAGACCTACCTGTCCACAGCTTTACAAACGAGTGTCACAAAAGACACCGTACAGAAATGACACGACATATGTATAGTCATTGTATCATATTTTTTTTCACTTTTTTTTCTTTTCCGGGGATGGGAGGAAGTTTGAGGTCACTGGTTTATGTTCAAGTTTAATGTCATGGTTTCATAATGGGTGAAGAAGAGCTACTATACCATTTTCCAATGTACTTTTCATTTTCAATAAAGGTTATAGTGTTACCATTTCATCAAAACAGGGAGCCACTACCCTTATTAGTTCTTTCCATCTGGCTCCAGGTGTTGTGACCAGTTGTAGTAGGGGTAACATCAAGATGACAATTCATCAGAAAACACCTAACAAGATGGTAAATTGGATTGACTGTGGATCGGGTGTATGCATATCAACATTCCCATCAACTTTTTGTTTGAGAATTTGAAAGATATCGACCAAGACCAAAATTAGTACCTATACTTTGTATTGAATGAGCATGTCCCAGTGAAGTACAAGCTGAAACCACTGGTCCAGTGCCTATGTTGCTATGTGAAGAGAGAAACAGACAAATTCAATTTTTTTTTTAACGTGGGTAGTACCACTGGTATATAAAAGAGGAAAAATATATAAATAAGGAGGGAGTGCTCCCACAAGACTCCCAAATACAAAAGGGGGGAGATCACTCTCTGCCTCGGGAGCAAAGAAAAAACAGCAAACAAATACATACCTGCCAATCTCAAACCCCAACCAAACCCAAAAGACCCCAAAAGGCTCTGCACCTAAAAACCTCGACCACCCAAACAGCCCACTCCCATAGGAACAAAGAAATGAAAGTACAAACGCCCCAACGAAAACAAACTCACTCTCCTCACCCCTTCCTCCACCTACTCAGCCTGCACTGACCCTCCTTTCCTGGCAACAGCCTCAACCTTCGCCTTCCTAGCCATGTCTGCCAGCCACCTACGGTTAATCAAAAAGGATAAGGTAGACTTCAAACCTTTATCCACACCTGCATCGGATACACCAATCAGTCTAACACCTCCGCCTCCAATACAACATTCCCGTCCACAACAGGGGGGTCCGGCGCCGACAAGCAAAGTAAGGGTGCTTGCCGAATCTGCTCCTCAATTAGGAAGGAAAAGGAAGGCAATTCCTGTAGCGCATCTTCCCCCTCCCCACAGCCACTATCTCTCTTGCCCCCTCCGTTTCCCTCGCAACCCTCGGAACCACCATCTCCGTCCAAGCGCGCTGCGTCCTCGAAGAGGCTACTTAGAAGCGCCACAAAATCTGCAGGCGTCTCAGAAGAAGGGAGCATTGCCGTGGTCGGGTGAGAGGAAGGGGTGGAGACAGCCTTGCGACGCTTCAGCCTTTTCCTCAATCGGGCCTTCCGCTGACGAACCCGACACCGGCCGCAACACAGGGTCCGCTGACGAGGCAACTGCAGGTATCTTGTAGCAAGGGGCAAAAAAGACGACGCCTCAAGACACTAAAACTTAAGCCTTAAGGTGAGGTACTAGAAAAAGGCCTTGAAGGATACGCCTCATGACTTTTACTTGAGACTTACGCCTTTTTTTGATTGAGGTGGTACGTCTCAATGCCTTTACCGTCTCAACGTATTTACTTAGAGACTTGTGCATCACTTGAGAAGGTAATATAATGAGATATTGCAGGGAGACTGAAGACTTACTTTTATTGTTCTTAAAACATATTCAGTATTTTTTTTCTCGATAGGTACTTTTTTTTTAACGGGGAGGAGATAACCGGATTCGATTTTGGGACCTCTCCCATATGGGAGAGGGTGGCAAACCAACTACGCTAGACAGTTGGTTCATAATTCAGTACTTTTGAAATAACACGAATCTATCAGAGTTGAGATAGCATTAACACATGAAAATCAATATTGTTTTTAACTCTTTTGATGGTTGTAAGATTATTTTTTTAGTTTATTGAAGCTTACACCTCATTGTGCCTTAAGACTTACGCCTTATGAGACTTCCAAAGGGTGCCTCACAACCGTCTCAAGATCTTTTAAACTATATCTGGGAGGAGAGCAATAAGTCCCTCTAGACCTCATCCGCAGCGCGCCCTCCGCAGCATAGCTCGAGACCACCGGTGTTGCACCAAACCTCGCACGGGACCAGACGGCCGGTCCCCCTCCAACATCGAGTCGGCCGCGACAACCCTGGGAGAATGCCGAAGTCCGACAAAGCCGAGACCACCGCCGTTGCCGGCCCAAACAGGACCTACGAACAGGTGGGGAGGACGACTATAGCCAGGTCTTTGAGACCTGGTATCCCTGCAACTCCCGAATCCATCGGGTAAGTCGCGGGTGACTGGGTCTGGGCCTGTAGAGCACTCTCCCACCTCTTGGCGGGAAACAAACGAATTCATGAGTACACAACTTTTCTAACACCCTTACAGTTTAAAAAATAATAATAAAGAATGAAAGATATCTGGAGTTCCTTTTACATCATTGAAAGGAACCTCCTTCCCCAACTCTCCAAGAGATGCCCAGGCAACCCGTCATGAGGGTTCAACAGGACTCAGCTGCATTTTTGAGGTCCCTGCTACAATGTCAGGGACTGCTCAGATAAATTTAAAGAACCCCACCCACGTTCAAAACTGGATATCAACCCCCAGACACATCCCAACCTTGTTCCAACTAGGCCACAGCCTGTCAGTAAAATCAGATGCATGAGGGTAGGACTTCAATATTCAGATATTACTAATGCATTTAATTAGGTATCTACTCATGTATGCATTCTTAATACCAGATTATGAATTACGGAAAGGAAATCCAGTCAATTGAACAGTAAAATTATGAGCCCAAAGCTTCCTACATAGTTTCCTTGCCAGCAGCCAGCATATCGTGAAACTCGCATTTGTTATGCCAAGGCCTAGCCAATGCTAATAGGAGAGCAAGTGGAAGGTTGCCTGTTGATAGATGCAAATTGGCTGGTTGTGAGGTCTACTGTAGTACCCAGCTAATAGACAACGAGAGAGAATTGAAAAAAAAAATAATATTGTTATTATTACAAGAAACCATAGTCTTCTTTTACAGAGTAGATCATGCAAGAACGGAACAAAAAAAGAGCATAAGCAGTCCAGTCATCATAATTGGTTATCTTGCACTTTCAAACCATTACATGAATCCTATGACTCCAATCATTCCTATCAAAAGCTAGATCGTCCAAGACTGAGCATTTTCCTAGGATATGGCCAGGCTCATTGATACGGCAACCCTTGGATAAGATACAAGGGTCTCAGGCAAAAAACAAAAAAATGGGAACCACACACTGCATTCCGCAGTGCACGGATTGTACGCGGCATGCCCGCGTGTCTCACGTGTGCATTCTGCGCGCTGTGGAATGCAGTGTGATGGAGTGCTGGCCTTCTGGTCAAATGATCGGATGGCCCGCTCACAGCTATACTCTGAATCTGCGCGCACCTTCAGGAGGGGTTCAGTTTTTTTTCATTTATTTCATCGGATCAAATCTGACGGTCAAAAAAGAAGATGCAGCCAGGCCGCACCAACTACCATGACCGTATAGTAGCACTAGTCAAGCATTGAGTTCGAGGTTCGCGCAGCTCGGCGATATGACTCGTATTGGATCCCGGCTGATCCAGTACGAGTCAGCCCGACTTGGGCCTGACTCGGACCAACTTAGTCGAGTCGCATGTTTGAGATCTTTTGTTAATTTTTTTATAAAATTAAAACCTCTTGCAATGATTGGATTGTTTACCCTATATTTTAAGTGGTAAAATTACTATTTCATCAATCTAAAGTATGTACGCATTATTTAGTCTATTTTTCATTTTTAACTATTTTTTTAATGTTATATCATTATTAGATAATCAATAACTGAATAAATTTGACAATAGAGTTTAATGCTCTTCATCTATGAAATGCAAGATCTATGACTACTATTATATCATTATATGCTTACTATAATTTTTTATTTTTTAAAAAAAGACTAATTCTTAGATATTATATTATTATTAAAATAATTTATAGTGACTCGTATGATTCTGAGTGGATCACGTATCAAGTTCGTCCAGATACGAGTCGCCTGAGTCGGACCAAGTAGGGGAACCATGGTTTCATATGGTCCATCCTCATGACAACACCACCAAAGAACACAAGACATTTTGAATGGGTGTACCTAGTAGATGAAAGAGAAAACTGCAATTCACAATGGAATCAGAAGCTAAGGTTGGACTTCATATATAAACTAAATAGCAACATCGCCACAAAAGACAAACCTTTTTTGTCATGAGATAAACATCCTAATGCTGGATATTGACAGACCATATGAATCTATGATCCCTTCAATAATTAATGGAATGGTTTTTAATATATATATATATACCCCTCTTTTATAAAAATGTGTGCATTTAACCTTCCTAGAAACATATGTGCTTGTAAATGCTGACTATGCAAAAAATTGAGATTACCCTGGAGCTGATCTCTATCATAAATGAATTAGACACACAGACAATATTTTATTACCATTTCACATTTTTCATGATGTGCTTTGTGGACAAAAATACACTTTTGAATGTCAAAAGAATGGTCATACATGGCGTGTGTTGTCTTGCAAAGCCCCATTTATTGAAATTTTGCATCCTCAAAACCTCCTAGAAGCAAGTTAGTTAACAGACCCTAAACTTATGGCTTATTGTTTTACCTGAAGCAGATTAGTTATAAAAAAGAGTCATATAATAAAGAAATCCCTCTATAATTTTACTGCCATGTGTCTGCCTTAGTCATTTTACCTTTTGATTATTAGGTGTCCTAAAATAAAGACAGATCCTTCCATACCCAAAAGACCTATTTACTCTCTCCTGATGTTCACATGTAAAAGATTTGGCTAGCTTTATTATTTTTCTCTAGTCACATTTAGACAACAGGAGGACATAAGATGCTATTGAAAGTGCATAAACACAAACAAAGACAACTAGTGAGGTACATCAGCAAATGTGCTTTAATAAACTTAAATACATAATTTCCCATCTGGAAATGGTATATATTCATTATGCAAAAGAAGACAGTTGATTGCTCATCTTTTTCACTGGGATTAACAGACAACTACGCCTTGGTTTATGCGACTTTATATATGCTACAATGATGCACACATATATATACATGTAGATAGAAACAGATATATAGATAAGTGGGGAGTGGAAACCTTAGTGCAATGATAAGGCTATTATGCAAGCATGTATCTATGTACATATGGATAAAAGGATTTATAGATAGAAACACACACATCTGTAACAGATATATAGATGAGTGTGAAGTGGGAACCTTCAGTGTATCCATGTACAAATGGATTAAAAGATTTATAGATGGAAACACACACACACAAACATATATATACACATTATATATATATATATATATATATAAAGATTTATAGATGGAAACACACACACACACATACATATATATACACGAAATATATATATATATATATATACATAGATAGATAATGTGTGTGCGTGTGTACATATATGCATGCACAATTGCACTTCTCAGTCCCTTCTGTAGCAGGATCCTCATGGCACTAGGCTGCCATAAAGGACCTGGCTGGTACCCGGTGCACTCTCTGGTCAAAGATTGCAGGAAGTGAATTGTGATCAGATGGCTGGCTTTCAAGAGGGAAAATTGTGGAAGGCAGCTTGCATGCCATGCCATCTGCCTGCTGCAACTGCAACACCTGCAACAGCATTACTCTATGCACATATGTATGAAGGCATACACGCACATGCACACATGCAAGCACACACATATTTAGTAAACACAAAAAACATCAGTCAAAAAGGTGCATAAGCATGTACCTTTCCAAGAAGGTGAAATTTCACATAAGGGAGCACATAGGTAAAGAGTACCTCAATTTATATGAAAGAATTACCATAAGAAGTTTTATGTAGTATATCATAGATAAACTAGTTTTAGTATGTCAATTTTGAAAACATCCAAGAATGCAATTACATACTAGAAGCAGAATTCACTCATTTTGCCATCAATCTTTCTCACAGAGAACTTGGGTGGTCACGTGGAAGGCATTCTTCCCATCCCCTCCCATTTCTCACCCATTACCTCTCCATGCAATCCTTCAATATAAAGTAAAATGTGCATTATGCCACTTCAGCACCTTATTAACATATTCTGAAGATATTTGATCTTTAGTCACACGTACAAGAAAAAGGAAATAGCACCGAAACTATCCTTATATTGACCAAAGGGCTACAATATCCTCGTCAACATATCCAATGGCCTCCTCTATTTGATGAACTCTCCTCTTTGCTGTCCACAGAATGTCACCATATCAAGAGCCCAGGAAAAAGAATCAAGAGTGGTGGGGCGGAATTCTCAAAGAAACAATTCGTTTTTAAACATGAACATAGGTATACAAAAGGCATAACCTATAAACATAAAAGTAACTTTTTAAAAAAAACATGATTATTTTTTAGAATAGGAGATCACATATTTTGTTTTTATTCAAAGGCAGAATAACCATAATTCATTAAAATAAAAGCCAAAGTACAATCCAAGATACAAAATTGTCTCTTCCATCAAGAGGATGGAAAGAAGATGAGAAGCCCAAGAGAGAAAACCAAGGAAAGAAAGAATCCCCAGTAACAAAAAGAAAAGAGCCCACAACTTCACAGAATAAAGTTACTCCATTTCATTAATCTACAGGTTAATACTGAAATTTTGAGTATCCAGATCAACTGCAAAAGACCAGTCCTCGAACAGTTTAACTGTTCTTTCCAGTATATCAAGGATACCGTGCCAGTTGTCATTGAATACCATGCCAGTTTCTTTCAGACTAGATTGCCCACTAAACAGCTAAACAGTAGGCAAGATCAATTCCAAACCTTACTCTCCTCCTTTAGAGGGCTTGGCTTTTTCCACCTTTTCAACAAATCATTCGTGTCACTGGGTTCCACCAACTGCCTGGCACACTTCTGAAAAGTGTCTTTCATATTGCTTCCACAATACCACATTTAATGAACAAACGATCCAGAGTTTCACAAATAGAAGTGGATCATGATATTTTGTATTTATCATGAATTTACTGATTTTGCCAATATCTCATGAATAACTCGTGAAAAATATGCAATATGAGAGAGCCTGACTAAATCACAACTTTCTTGTGTCACTGTGTGGTATCCAATATCAGCAATAAATGACAATTTGTCAATAAGAAATGAGAACAGGATCATGTATATCCATGACCTCCAGGTTCAAATTTGTTCTTTTCCTCTCCTTTGGGTGTCGTGATGAGAGTCCTACCCATTCATGATAACTAATGTTAGATAATTTTCAACCCAGATTAGCAGAAAGTTGATCATATTAAGGAAACCTCATGACCAGAACCAAAAACAGGTTCCAACTGTACCTCAGCCAGAACCAAAATTCCCTCTCTAAGTTCCAATACAGACCTCAGCCATAACCAAAATTTCCTGCCCCCTCCCTCTCTCCCACTCTAAAATAAAGAGCTCATATCATCTTACATTGTAAAGAAGCTCTTGTCCAATTTAGTCAAACTGCATAATTACTTCATGTTTGTTATAGATAGTGTTTATAGCATGAAAGGAAGGGGATTGGATGGGATTGGCCCAATCCGATCGGATTTGGGTCAGGGCGATCTGATCCCGATCCCCCGGGTCCAGATTCATGGACCGGATCGGCCGATCCGGTGCGATCCCCACCCCGAAAATTTTAAAAAAAAATGGAGAAGAAGAACCAAAGAAGAACTAAAGAAGAAGAGGAAAATACTTACATACTCAAGTCACCACCACCATCGCCGTCTCCGTCGCCACAGGTCATCAATGTCGTCGCCATAGCCACTAGCCATTGATGCCGCCTCCTCCTCGTCCTCCACCAGTGCCTACATCCTCATCCTTCATCGCCACCGGCCCTATAGTGAAGTGGGGGGTCGAGGGGCATGGGAGAAGAAACAAGGACCCCGAGAATCTTGACGAATATGTTAGAGTTTTGCACAAAAACCCTTGTAGAAATATGTAAATCATATTAAACTCTAAACTTTACAAAAAATAGACTTAACTTGGATCGGACTAGGATCGGATCGGGATCGGCCGATCCAGCTGACCCGGATTGGGTTTGAATCTGTAACATCCTGATTTTTGGAAGCCTAAAAATATATTGCATTTCCATAATAAGATCACAAGTATTTATTGGATTCTCTTAAGAAGAGCTCAATAGGTTAGCGCACTTACTTAGTTTGAGGTCATTAAGTTTTATTGATTAAAAATGAACATCTCACTTATTAATAGTGTAATTTTGCATAGGAAGGTTCAAATGATATGAAACTTGGCCCATTTGGAAGGTATTTAAATTATTATGTTGGGCACTTTTACAAATTATGTGATATAATGGGTCAAAAATACTAAATAATGGAATTAAATAGAATTAGGATGTTTGCACAATTTACTATTTTGCCCTCAACCATATGTTGACAGGTGTGGACTAAGGGGGCAACTCTTTGGCGGTTAGAAGGGGAGGGGGGTTTAAATGAGCTTCTTGCTCATTTCCCTTTCATTTTCTTCCGAACCCAACCCAGCCAGAAGTAGAGTAAGAGGGGGAGAAGCAGCATAATAAAAAGAGAAGAAGAAGAAGAAAGGTAAGTTTTTAATTGTTTAAAATTTATTATTTGGAGAAGATTTAATTAGGGAGGTATAGTTTTACTAAACTTAGGGGTAGAGAGATCATCTCCACTACTTGGAGAAAGTCAGAAACTTGAGCAGAAATAATTATAAAAACTTGGGGAAATTTATAGAGGTTGTTTGGGGACCTCACCCTAAAGATAGACATGTGATAAACTGAGACCATGTTTTTTTTTTGAAAGTGGGTAATACCACTAATTGTGTAAAATGAAAAGTATACAAATGTAACAAATCTCCCAAAATGAGATCCTATACAAAAGCACACCAAGACGGTGTGGGCCGCTTACCCTCCCAACAAAGCAAAAAGAGGAGAATTGAGGGCGTTCACATTACAATTCACTTGCGCCCATTCCCTCACAAAAGAACTGATGAAAGAAATAAGAGAGTCTTCTACTCTAGCCTCCCTCCTGAAGATCTTGTTGTTCCTTTCACCCCGAAGGGACTAAACTGAGACCATGTTAGTTGTTATTTGTGTTGTTTTCATTTTATTTTGATAATTAGAAACTCGATTTTTGCATGTGAAGATTGTGTAATTCATTTTGGGATGTTTTAGTCAAATTCAAATTAAGATAATGATGTTATAGGGCTTGATTGCAGACAATCCCTATTATGGATAGTTGAACGTTAAAATTTGCATATTAACTAGTAGATTTGATCCGACTATTTATAATTGATTCCCAATTGTCAATGGCCATATTTGATGTACCGTCAATTTGTTCATTTGGTCAGTTTTAGGCTATTCGGATTAAATTTGCGATGGGATTTGATTTAGATCTTTATAAACATATTTAATTTGAATTACAAATCATGTGAAAATAATTTTTATTGGTGAATTATGAATTTTTTATTTATTTTTAATTCACAATTGCATATTTAAGTGTGTTTAAGACTCATTATTCTTTAATTCGTTCGATGCATCTTGTGATTGATATGAAATTAAATATATGAACAGTGTCATTTTAAGGAGATATTTGGACGACCCCGCAGTTAGCATCCACTGTGGGAAGTCAATTTGTTATCCGACGACGACGATAGACTTAAAATCTGGGAGCCATATTTCGGTTTAGCAGATGGTGGGGTATTAATTTCAGATCTTGCGCAATTGATCACGACCTCGGCCGCATTCGTCTAAGTACTTGGGTGTTTACTTGTTTTGGCCGCTTATATTGTAGTTTAGATGCATGTCAAATAAGTGAATTTAAAATGCATATAATTTGATTTAGCAAATTATTTTAATTGGCCTAAATCACAAAATTTACATATAAATATGATCTGATTTGTTAAGCCTACATATGCGATTTGACCTGTTGAGCTCATATGAATATGATTTGATACAATGTACAGCCCATTTGTAAATTAGAATTATTGATAATTAATTGGGATTGTGAAATTGAGAGATATGCACATATGCTTAATATTTACATTGCTTCATTAGTTACATTTCTTTGATGTATGTTATATGTTTAGAGCATGTTGAAATTCATGTTAAATTTAGAATTATCATGTGATTTGTCAAATTATTATATGATAGGTATGATATTGGTTTTGATGCCTACTAAGTCTTAGGACTCATTACATGTGATTAACTACTTTTTTAAGAGTTTAGTGAATAGTGAATTTTGACTCTCAAGGAGTAAGTTGGAGAGTTGATCTAAGGTGAATTTTGAAGTTCACTGCAAAAAAGACAATGAAGGTTTAGCTCTCTTTTGTTTATAAAAATGTAAATGTTATTTTTAGGTTGAGAGATATATAGTATTGTATCTGATGTGAATTATGTGTATTTATGTTAATGGAAATGATATGGTTGTGCTTTTTGGACATATAGATGGTTTGGCCTTTTGTGCCTTGCATATTTTCCAGCTCACAACACTTCTATTTGAATGTTATGTTCCCAGACCAGGCTCGGGAAGGGGGCGCCACAGGACTGGCCGATCATCCATCCTTCCTTGGTTTATAGTCCAAATTTGTTTCATTTTGTCTAATGATTGCCACATTTTCTGCTGATATCCCAAGCTAGGTTTGTAAGTAGAGTGGGTCTGGGACCTCTAGGTAGGCCCTGACCTGGTAGACACCCATTACAGTTCTTATGCAGATGGTTAAATGGGTTGTGTTTCAGGTCCAATTTATATTAACCATCACAAACCTGAAATGGGTCTAAAAATTACATTCTTACAAAACACATTGTCTTTCAAATGGCCAAGTTAATGCCCAAAATCCACAGATATTTTATTAAGCTTTTGTTTTGACATGGGAGATAATGGGTCTGTTATTGGGTAATTGGGTAAACCCAGATCCAGAAAACTGAATCCAAATAGGCCAGGTGTGGGACCCAGAAACAGTTTGACAGCCTTATCCAAGGCTATAATAGATAGCATAGGCAACAATATAATCATCTGGCCTTTGATGTTTGAAATCAGAGAAACTTCCTACCACAAGACAAATGATTCATTGTGGAGAATATTCAACAATGATGAGTACCACAACTTACAAGTGGCGTTGTCTTAAGACATGATGATGCGGGACGACATAGCAAGTGTGCCAAAGTCCATCGAGTGCACAAACATTAAGCAACGTCCAGCCACGCTATGAGTTCAAGCAAGTAAATGTATGTATTCTAAAAATAAGCAAGCACGAGTATCGTCCCGACAAACTCTAACAGCAAATCGTTGGTAGTTTAAGAACCACCGTGTGAGATAGGGTCGTTCAATCTATCAAATATATCAGATGAGACAGGATGGGAATAAGGGACCTCACATGCAATCGCTCACCACCAACAATTCTCACAATATTTAATAAAATGAGATCTGGCACTCACTCACCCAACGCGAGCAAGCTGAAGCATCATAATAAACAAGGCAATCCACGAGATAACAAATACGACATAGAAGCTACCCAAGTGAGTATGTGGTGGAGAGGACGCAGTCAACCTGGAAAACTTGACGACGGCGCGCCGGTGGAGGTCGCTCGAGCAGACCCGACCGTTAGGCCGACGTTACACCTGAGGGGCTTGGGCCCCTGTTGCTGGACCCGTGAATGGGCTGCCCCCTAGCCGGCTTCGTCCACGAAAGCCCCTGCCCGATGAAGAGGAGGAAGAGAGATGGAAAACACGGTGGCGACAGCAAGAGGCAGGGCTGTGCTCCATGGCGGTGAGGCTAGCAGCCGACAGGAGCGAAGTGGCCGTCGGGGTGAAGGGCAGCGGGTGCAGGGGCAGATGATGTGAGCCCCTGTCGTCGGGATTGAGCGATGGTGGCTGAGGCACAGCTGCAGCGGTCGGCTTGTGCAGACGGCGGTGGAGATCGCAGCTGGGGTCGCCGGTGATGGTGCAGGCGACGGGCGGCTGAGCTGAGGGTGCTTTGATGCGAGCGATGGGTGTGGATCTGGTGGCGGTCTTCGCACCGGGGGGAGGGAGAACAGGGAGGAGGAGAGGGCAATGAGGCTGGGTTCTTAGATGGCAGAACAGAAGAGGAAGAGGGAAATGTGGGGGAAGGGAGAAGCAAGGTAGAATGGTAGCCAGTGGTGGTTCTGCGGAGGTGATGGCGAGGGAGGAGGCGGAGGGGAAAAAGATGAACAGGTTTTTTTTGGTTAAACAGTGGGCAGAGTGTGCAACGAAGAGAGAGACAGTAGGGGGGGTAAGGTGAGGGTGGCAGAGGCGGGGACAAGCGGCGGCGGCGTCGATGGACAGTTGCGTTGTGGCGTGCGGTCAGCGAGCAACGACGGTGGGTGCGGCCGGGGTGGCGAGCGACGCGGTGGCGGAGGTGGCGACGGGGTCTCTCTGTCACAGTGTTGCAGTGGGGTGGGGAGGGTGAGAACGGTGGCGGCTGTAGGAGGAAGAAGTGAGGAGGAAGGAAGAAGGAGGAGGTGGGGTGGAGGTTCGATAGTGGAGAGGAGAGAGGAGAAAGAAGCCGGAGGAGAGGGAGAGAAGAGACGTGGGGAAGGGACAAGACAGGCGGCGGTGTTTCTTGGGCCTCTCACCCTCCCTCTCTCAGGGCACTCCTCATGAGGACATTAGGGCATCCACCCAAAAGAACATTCTTCAACATTTCATTTTTTTTCCATTGAGTACAATAGGGTCCTTTTAAAGGACAAGAAAAAGTACAATAAAGTCATGTCTATGTCAAAATGTCAAGAACACCCAGCACAATGAAAATATTGTAGAACTATCACAAAATTTAAAAAAAATGCCCAAAGTGGGTTACACCATGCTAAAAATATCAACTAACTCTCTAAAAAAAGGAAAAACACAAAATAAGTGAGAAAGCTCCAAGAATGCTGTGGTGTCATCTCGGCTCGAAACTGCCCAACCACAAGGATACCAGAGTTGTCGGGGCAAACCGTCGTCGCCGACGCCTGTAGGTGATCATTGTGTCCCCACCAGCTCTCCCGGAGTGCTGAGAACTCGACCCCATCGAGTGAGGGTCAGTAAGACTCTGATACCTCTCCAATAGGTCCTGATCAATACTCTATAACTCCTCTCTAGTAATCCATGAATCCTCTGACGGCGGCTGACCTCTCCAAAGAACTAGGTAGCGCTGAAGTACTCGATCTCACATGGAAATGACATGCTCGTCTAAGATGCTATCAATTTGCTCGCACCGCACTGGAAATGTGGTCGGTGGGCACTCGAGTGTGGGCTCGATCTCAATGGGAGGGGAAGGCTCGAACGGATCACTGGGGATTGCTGGTGGCTCCCGATACACTGTAATACATTGAAGGTAGAGCTGATCCCTAACTCTGATGGGAGGTCCACAACATACGCATTCGATCCAATCTGTTTCAAGACTTTGAAGGGGCCGACACCACGTGCTTGCAGTTTCTTAGCTACTCCCGAAGGAAGTCGCTCAGATCTCAAGCGAATCATCACATAATCACCCTCCTGGAACTCCTGGTGTCGCCGGTGAGCATCTGCTAGACGTTTATGTCTCATTGCTGACATTGATGCGCTTGCTAATGTCCTCATGAAGACTCCTAACATGTTGTGCGAAGGACTCAGCAGACTCTGAGACTCTATGATGGACTGGCAAGGGGATGAGATCTACTAGCTTCCTAGGTGTGTAGCACTGGACTACCTCAAATGGACTCATGCCAATGGACCCGTTGACAGAACTATTATATGCAAATTCAGCACGAACTAAAGTCAGATCCCAATTCCCAAGACTCTCCCCAACTAGACATCGTAAAAGGTTTCCTAGACTTCTGTTGACCACCTTAGTCTGGCCATCAGTCTGGGAGTGATAGGTTTTCAATTTGGTGCCCATCAGATCCCATAGGGTTTTCCAAAAGTAACTCGTGAAACGCACATCCCTAACAGAAACAATGGTCTTAGAGAGCCCACGCAATTTAACCACTTCATCGAAGAACAGGCGGGCCACCCTAGACGCATCTGCGGTCCTGGAGCAAGGAATGAAGTGGGCCATTTTAGAAAAACGGTCCACAACAACAAGAATGGAGTCGTGCTGTCGAGCCGTCTGAGGCAGGCCTAAGACAAAATCCATACTCACATCCTACCAAGGACGGTCGGGCACAGGGAGTGAAGTGTAGAGACCAATATTTTGCTTTGTCTGCTTCGCCACTGCACAGGCGCGGCGCTAGGCCACCACTCAAGCGACATCGCGCTTGAGGTTTGGCCAATAAACTGGCTCTCCACAGCAAGAATGGTCTTGTTTCGGCCGAAGTGCCCTGCCAGACCTCCAGCATGCAACTCCCAGATGAGAAAATCTCTCAACGATCTGCGGGGAATGCAAAGGCGTTGATCTCTAAAAACGTACCCATCCTGAAGAAGGTAATCGCTCAAATCTCGAGTGGCGTCCGCCTGAAGTGTAACATAGATAGCGCCAAAGTCAGGGCAACTCTCATAATCCTCCTTTAGCCTCTCAAACCCTGTGACCTCAACACTAACAATGGAGAGTAATGAGACTCTCCGGCTAAGTGCATCAGCTGCACGATTCTCAAATCCTTTTCGATGTTTCAAAACAAATGTGTAGGCCTGCAAGTATTCAACCCACCGACTATGCCTTCAATTTCCTTTGAGAGTTGAGAAAGCACAGGGCTTCATGGTCAGAGTAGAGGACAAATTCTTGTGGCAGTAGATAATGTCTCCAATACCTCAATGCCTGGACCACCGCATAGAATTCCTTATCGTACGTGGGATATTTCAGCTTTGCATCACTCAACTTCTCACTGAAATAAGCCACGGGATGCCCCTCTTGACTCAGGACTCCACCAATGCCAACAACTGACGCGTCACATGCCACCTCAAATGCCTTTGAGAAATCCGGGAGGTGCAGAACGGGTGCCTGAGTCATTCTCTCTTTAATCAGCTGAAAAGCCGTGGCAGCGGCTTTTGTCCACTCAAAGGCTCCTTTCCGAATACAATCCGTAATCGGAGCCATGATGGTGCTAAACCCCCGAATGAATCGACGGTAGAAGGCTGCCAGACCATGGAAGCTCCAGACATCGTGGATACTTATCGGCTCGGGCCAATCTACTATCGCCTTGACCTTGTCGGGGTCAGTTGAAACACCCTCACCGGAGACTATAAAACCCAAGAAGGTGATGCAGTCACTCAAGAAAGCGCACTTCTTGCGGTTAACATATAAGCTCTCTCTCCTAAGGGTGAGGCAAACCTGGCAAAGATGATCTAGGTGGTCCTCCCGAGATCGACTATAGACAAGGATGTCATCAAAATAGACTACCACGAATGAACCAATTAAGGGTCGTAACACCTTAGTCATCAACCTCATGAAGGTGCTAGGGGCATTAGACAGCCCAAAAGGAACGACCATCCACTCATAAAGATCATCTTTGATCTTAAATGTTGTCTTCCATTCATCTCCTGGCCGGATCCGCACTTGGTGGTAGTCACTTTTCATATCAATCTTTGAGAATACAGTGGCCCCGGCCATCATGTTGAGCAAATCATCCAAACGCGAGATAGGGAATCGGTACTTGACGGTGATTTTGTTGATAGCTCGACTATCGATGCACATCCGCTAAGTCTCATCCCTCTTTGGAGTCAAAAGAGTAGGCATTGCACATGGACTCAGACTCTCCCTCACAAATCCTTTCCGGAGATGCTCCTTAACATGCCGTTGTAGCTCAGCATGTTCAGCGGGATTCAAACAGTAATGCGGCAAGTTCGGCAATGTAGATTTTGGGACAAGATCGATAGCGTGCTGAATATCACGCATCGGTGGCAAGCGGTCCAGGAGATCTTCCGAGATAATATCCTGGAACTCTGAGGGAAGGGCTGATACCTCCTCCGACTGCTCTAAAGGTAAGCTATCTCGGGCCTCTCTCATGACAACAGCCCAAACGGGACACCCATCAGCTACATCCCTCTCAAATTCTCATACACTGATCAGATGAAGGGCGGTTGTCGGGGGTGACTCAGATGAGGAAGAGGCAGGTTCCTTCTTGCTTGCAGTTCTGAGAGGTGAAGGATGAAGCACGATCTTCTTTCCATGATGTGTGAATGAGCATGAGTTTGTATGACCATGAAGTGTGACATCATGGTCATACAACTAAGGCCTGCCTAGAATGATACTACCAACCTCCATCGAAAGGACATCACACCATACATGATCCTGAGAGGAGTAGATTTGAATAGGAACCAAGCATCTCAACTGAACTGAAATGGTGGAGGTGTCTACCTATGAAACTCGATAGGGGCTCGGGTGATCGACAGGCGTCAACCCAAGGCGGGTGACAGTGTCAGTAGAAACTACATTAACGCAACTCCCACTGTCAATGATAACTTTACATGCTTTTCCCCCGAGCTTAAGAAAAGTATGAAAGATTGAGGTGCGACGCCAGTCGCCACTCTCCACTGGCTGTGTCATAGTGCACCTAACTACTCCAAGCCTAACACAGTCAGGGTGGTCAATGCTCCGCACAGCCTCTCCAAAATCCAGGTGGACATAACCTAACACACCCCCAATCACCTAAAACTCATCAACTAATGTAGGATCAGCCTCATAAACCTCTGTCTCAACTTCACTCTGCTCAGCACTCACAACCACACCCTCAAGGGTGTCCTCCTAGTCAACCTCTACAACTTGAAGGGTCATGGTGGGGCACCGCCCTGCATAATGGTCGTACCCATGGCATCGATAGCACTGGGTGCGCGCACCAGCTCCCTAAGAAGACTTACCTATAACCACTCCTTTCCTTTCATCATCTCGTCTCGCTGCTGCGGCCACAGTGGGGCTGGGGTTGTCGGGCCGATACGGGGAATCAGCTGACCCGGACCAGCACGTGGGACATTCGCCGTCAGGGCAGGTTGCGCAAGTGCAAGACGGGGGTCGAGTAGGCGAGGTAACTGAACTCGAGGAGGTTGGGGCTTATGGAATCTCTCTACATCAAGGGCAATTTGGTAGGCATGCTCAAGAGTGGTCACCTCTCTCAAAAACAACTCACGCTGGATGTCCTCACGTAACCCGACTCTAAATCGGGACAAAGTCACAGCATTGTCCTCATGAGCGTCACATCTCAAAGATAATCATCGAATCGAGTGATGTACTCAGAGACGGGTCGGGCAACCTGCGACAATCTCTGCCACTGGTCGAGAAGGCGCTGGCGATAAGAAGTGGGAAGATATTTCTCACGCAATTTTGCCTTCATCTCATCCCATGTCTCGATCGGCTCATGTCTCCGAACAGCGAGGAGACGCTCAACATTCAGCCAATAGGTCTTGGCCAGGCCCACCAATTTCATCTTAGCGAACCTAATCTTCCATCCCTCAGAGAAATCATACCACTCAAAATAGTGGTCCATACCAGCCTCCCACTCAAGGTAAACTCTAGGGTCGAGGGAGCCATCAAAAGTAGGAGCATCTATCTTCACAGCCCGCATCAACTGATCATCTAGCTCATGACGGTCACAACGGGGTCTCTCGATGGGGACGTGATCGTAGCCACGCCTCGGCTCTGCTCGACGGCCTCTGTGACCACCTCGAGCCCTAGGACAGTCACTGACACTCTCATACCCGGGATGCTTCTGATCAAATTCAATGGCAGCTACGCGCTTTGCTATCCCACGCATAGTCCCCTCTAAGGTGTTAACCCTCTCACTGGTCAACCTCACAGACTCATCCATACCCCCAAGCTGATGCCGGACCTAGCCCAACTCAGCTATGATGTCATCTAGGCGTTGTGTCAGTATGGGGTCTATGGTGATGGCGGGAATGAGATTATGACGATGGTACTCCGTGGCGTGTCGTGTGGGGATGCAAAGCTAAGTGTAAATGCAATGAAAGATGCAATCTATGTTAAATGACTATGTAAACATGCTAATGCAGGCGAAAATGCTAAACACCAAGGTAAATATCACAGTAACCAATGGATTAAGTTGACAACAACTAAGTGAGGTGACTGACGACAAGTAACTAGCTGAAATGACACTCTACCTCAACCCGCTCTGATACCAAAAATTGATGCGGGACGACATAGTAAGCGCGCCAAAGTCAATCGAGTGCACATAAACGTTAAGCAATGTCCAGCCACGCTATGAGTTCAAGAAAGTAAATATATGTATTCTAAAAATAAGCAAGCACGTGTATCGTCTCGACAAACTCTAACAGCAGATCGTTGGTAGTTTAGGAACCACCGTGTGAGATAGGGTCGTTCAATCTATCAAATATATCAGATGAGACAGGATGGGATGAATAAGGGACCTCACATGTAATCGCTCACCACCAACAATTCTCACAATATTTAATAAAATGAGATCTGGCACTCACTCACCCAACGCAAGCAAGCAGAAGCATCATAATGAATAGGGCAATCCACGAGATAACAAATACGACATAGAAGCTACCCAAGTGAGTATGTGGTGGAGAGGACGCAATCAACCTAGAGAACTTGACAACGGCGCGCCAGTGGAGGTCGCTCGAGCAGACCCGACCGTTAGGCCTACGTTACACCTGAGGGGCTTGGGCCCCTGTTGCTGGACCCGCGAATGGGCTGCCCCCTAGCCGGCTTCGTCCACGCTTCAGTCCCTGCCCGATGAAGAGGAGGAAGAGAGATGGAAAACACGGTGGCGACAGCTAGAGGCAGAGATGTGCTCCGTGGCGGTGAGGCTAGCAGCCGACAGGAGCGAAGTGGCCGTCGGGGTGAAGGGCAGCGGGTGAAGGGGCAGATGATGTGAGCCCCTGTCGTCGAGATTGAGCGATGGTGGCTGAGGCACAGCTGCGGTGGTCGGCTTGTGCAGACGGCGGTGGAGATCGCAGCTGGGGTCGCCGGTGATGGTGCAGGCGACGGGCGGCTGAGCTGAGGGTGCTTTGATGCGAGCGATGGGTGTGGATCTGGTGGCGGTCTTCGCACTGGGGGGAGGGAGAACAGGGATGAGGAGAGGGTAATGAGGTTGGGTTCTTAGATGGCAGAACAGAAGAGGAAGAGGAAAATGTGGGGGAGGAAGAAGCATGGTAGAATGGTAGCCAGTGGTGGTTCTGCGGAGGTGATGGTGAGGGAGGAGGCGGAGGGGAAAAAGATGAACAGGTTTTTTTTTATTAAACAGTAGGCAGAGTGTGCAACGAAGAGAGAGACAGTAGGGGGGTAAGGTGAGGGTGGCAGAGGCGGAGACAAGCGGCGGCGGCGTCGATGGACAGTCGCGTTGTGGCGTGCGGTCGGCAAGCAACGACGACAGGCACAGCCGGGGTGGCGAGCGACGCGGTGGCGGAGGTGACGACGGGGTCTCTCTATCACGGTGTTGCAGTGGGCTGGGGAGGGTGAGAACGACAGCGGCTGTTGGAGGAAGGGGGAAGGAAGAAGTAGGAGGGGGTGGAGGTTCGATAGCGGAAAGGAGAGAGGAGAAAGAAGACGGAGGAGAGGGAGAGAAGAGACATGGGGAAGGGACAAGACAGGCGGCGGTGTTTCTTGGGCCTCTCACCCTCCCTCTCTCAGGCACTCCTCAAGAGGACATTATGGCATCCACCCAAAAGAACAGTCTTCAACATTTCATTTTTTTTTCCATTGAGTACAATAGGGTCCTTTTAAAAGACAAAAGAAAAAGTACAAAGAAGTCATGTCTATGCCAGAATGACAGGAACACCCAGCACAATGAAAATATTGTAGAACTATCACAAAATTTAACAAACTGCCCAAAGTGGGTTATACCATGCTGAAAATATCAACTAACTCTCTAAAAAAATGAAAAAATACAGAATAAATGAGAAAGCTCCAAGAATGCCGCGGTGTCATCTCGGCTCGAAACTGCCTAAACACAAGGATATCGAAGCTGTCAGGGCGGACTGTCGTCGCCGACGCCTGTAGGTGATCACTGTGTCCCCACCGCATGACATATGTGGAGTGAGTCCATGAGAAGAGGGAGAAAATGGGGTTGCTTGAGATCAATATATTTCATTGGCACCACATGTTTCATCTCAGACCAGCAATTACATATTTTATCATAGTTAGTGAGAATATGCGTAGATAAAGGAAGGGATTTGGGTTCATCATGACACATTAATAAGAAAAAATCAGGCTACATATCAGATGAGCAGCATCAAACTTGAACATGTAAGTTTCCTCTGCCTCTCCGGTGGGAGAAAGGTTGGCCAATGAAATACATTAAAAGAAAGTCACCATACAAATGATTAATACGAACGTAAGATGATTACCAGCTGTAATCAGTTAGACAGTCTTCCAACTCCAGCCCAGACATCTCCTATTTGGCGCGACATCTCTCTTGCAAGGACTCCATTTCCTCCGAGATCCGAGTCCATCTAGGGAAAGACAACTATTGCCTTTTTTGGAACGAGAAATGGTGTGATGACTTCACTTTAAAGACCTCTTTTCCTAGTTTATTCACTATCTCGACGGATCCTCTTAGGACGGTTGACCGGGCTTTTGACCCCCTCCTTTCAAGGGGCACCTGAGTGCCAACTTTCAGGAGGGACCTCACCAGTGCCGAGCTGGAGCAATTCTAGGACCTTCTTACTTTCCTCCTCA
Source organism: Amorphophallus konjac (assembly GCA_022559845.1). Classification (NCBI taxonomy): domain Eukaryota; kingdom Viridiplantae; phylum Streptophyta; class Magnoliopsida; order Alismatales; family Araceae; genus Amorphophallus; species Amorphophallus konjac. Next base: position 445,504,897 of record CM040126.1, read on the forward strand.
GGTTCGCCCCATGCCCCCTCTGAGAGGACGCGTGGACGTGGAGGTGAAACTGGGAGGGGACCTTCTCTGTTAGGTATGTTTACATCATCATTTCGGATGGCGGGCTGCGACACGACTCCGCTCCCTACATTTGGCAACCGAGGAGTCCGTTGAAGATGAAACTTCTAATCTGGAAGATTCCCCATGGGAGACTTCCTACCAGAGACAAGCTCATGCACTTCCTACCGGGCCGTTTATGTGGGCCTGGAGGACGAGTCCGTAGATCACCTCTTCATAGGTTGTCAGTACTCGCAAGCTATGTGGGAAGGGATGGCTTAAAGAGCCCGATGTGTCACTAGCCAACAGTCGGAGGTGCAGTCCTTCATCAAGTCGTGGGGCAGGAGTTGGCCCCTTAGAGGTGATCGTGTTGTTTGGTGGCTTATTTTGCATGCCACTCTATGGTCCCTTTGGTGTGAAAGGAACAACAGGATGTTCAGAAGGGAGGTTAGAGTGGAAGACTCTTATTTCTTTTATTTGTACTAGAGTGAGGGAATGGGCGGAGGTGTTTTGTAATGTGAACAGCCTTAACTCACCTCTTTTTGCTTTGTTGGGAGGGTAAACGGTCCCACAAATTCTTGGTGTGACTTTTGTATTGGGTCTCTTTTTTGGAGCTTCTGTTATACTTGTACACTTTCTTTTCATTTAATACATACAGTGGTATTACCCACTATGAAAAAAACACATCTAGACAGTCACAAAGAATCTACAACTTCCAAATTTCCATAAAATTGATATATGTAAGTACTAAAAACACCAACACAAATACAAGACAACACTGAGTTGGATGAGAGGATTTAAGTATGTAATGAGCTCTCTTGTTTACTCTATAGTTTGGGGGATATAGTGGGTCTCTTGATTCATTGTACCACCACTTTAGTTGAAAACAAAAAACATGGTACAATCCACAATATTTGGAGGGGGGGGAAAGGTGAAAGTGGATTGCTTTGCATCAATAATCAGGGAAATGTTAACGCAACCAGCCCAAAAGTGTTTTGCAAGCCCCACTCCCCAGCATGCACACAAACTTCAAAAATCATTTTCAGAAAGACATAGCATGATGCTATATTGCTATGTGTACATAAACATAATTAAAACACTTTAGTAAAATAGATCAAAGAAAAGCCAATATTTAAGATAAAATGATCTACTACACAGCTAACAATCCCTATATAATGTTTGCACATTCCTAAACTTGATAACCAACAATCCTAGACCCTACATGGAATCCTACAAAGTTGGTTCATGGTTAGAGAACCCTCCTTAGCAAGCCACACATAATAGAACATGGTTTGAGATAGTTCACTGACATAGTAAATAAAAAGACAGTTGCTAGCATGCTACCCACTACACAAGTGAGGTAACACACGGGATGATACAAGCAAACTAGTCACCAAAATTATGACCCCAATGTAAATTACTCTATTGATAATTAAATTTCTTCTGTGTAGCCATTTTCTAAGCAAATCTAGTTGTGGCATCTCTGCCAAGTCATCTACATTCTTCCTGTCTCCCCCCACCATTGTTGCTCCAAGTCCAACTAGAAGTTCTACAATGCTATCCAGTCCTCACTAAAGATGTCCAAATCATATCCACAAGCACCATCATGTTTGCCTTGATGCTGCTCCAGCATCTATTTCAATTATGCCAAATGCAAGAATATCCCTAGCTGTCATTGCATCTATCTACCTAAGGATTCTCATCTATATAGCTCACATCTATACTGTCCATATAATGTAGTATTGTTCATGACAGGTCAGCATGGAAAGGCATATATTTTGGGGAAAGTGTACAAGAGGCTCAATTCTATTAGTCTAGTTTTGTTGAACACGTGGTCCTTTGGGGAAAAAAATTCTTACATCATTTGCTTGGATGCTTCTTTTGGCATATCACTTGATGCATGCCATTATATGCTTCCTTCTAACAAAGAAACACCCTTGATTTCAACTCTCAATGATACCCTACTAAAGAAGAATATCACAAAACAAGGCAAGAAAATAAAACAATGGATGATTCATTTAGGATTTGATGAGGTGCAGCATGGTAAGTTTCTGTAAGTGTAAGGTACAGGCCTTTTCTGAATGGTAAGGTCTTTTTGGATGGTAGGCTGTTAATAATAGGCTGTGAAACTTAGTGGATGGTAGGCTACTTAACCTAGTGAACGGTAGGCTACTTAACCTAGTGAACGGTAGGCTAACTGCAGAAGTTAGTAAATGGTAGGTTATCAAGTGTTAGTAAATGGTAGGCTATCAAGTGTTCACTTAGTAGGCCATAAAGATTATGAATAGTAGCCTATCAAGTGTTTAATTAATCGCAGTCTTGTGAAAGAAAGGTAGACTATCAAGTGTTTAGTTAATGGTAGCCTGGGAGGCTTGTAAATTGGGGCCTATCAAGTGTATAGTTAATGGTAGGTTTTGTGAATGAATAGTAGGCTATGAAATGTAGGACTTGAGAGTAAGCTATGCAACTTGTGAATGGTAGCCTTTCAAATGTTTAGCAAATGGTAAGCCTGTGAACAAATAATCAACAATCAAACTTAAGACTTAATGGAAGCTACGAAGTACAAAGTAGCCTATCAAGTGTTTGATTAATATGAGGACAGACCATTTAGTACCATAGGTCCCCCCCTCCCACCGACTTTTAAAACAACCTAATGGTAGGCCAGGAAGGGGACATAAGTAGGCTCAAAGAGAGAAACACGTGATGGTAGGCTCATTCACAAAAACTCTACAGCAAGAGCAAGTCACTCCTTGCTTACACACTCTTCCCTTTGATGTTGAACTGAATGACCTACCAGCCCAAAGAATCCTCTTTTATTTCAAAGAAAATGGCTACTTATAAATGAACTCCATGGGTTTTGTCTACTGGAAACTTGCCACAAGTCATATTTTGACTTGTTACGCCAACACTGGTTTGTTGACTGTTTCCCATTTTCCACTTCTCCTTCATCCTTCCATTCTCCAAAGAGCGCAGACGGGACCCTCTCTTTTGATGAGAGGATCACATTGAGTTATGGTAACTCAGCAGTGGGGTCCCCTCCGTTACTCTACCATTGGGTTATCAACCTGTGAGGAGGAGAGAGTTCCCCCTTCTCTTCCTTTAGGACCATGAAAAGGTAAGTAGAGAAAATAAATGGTGGATGACCACTTTCTAAACTTATTTTTACATCCCCTTTTTCCTGGAAATTTACATCCATATATTCAGCTTTTAACAATTGCTTTTCTACCCTTCATCTCCCAGCATTTTATATTTATGCCCCTATTTTTTAAATTTTGCTTCTATATCCTCATCTTTTAAAATTTTATACCAAATAGTCTTCCAATTTGTACACCCTGACATTCTCATTTTTTACACCACCGTATTGTGATCATGCACGTTCTTCATAGACCAACACATTGATGACATGACATGATTGGATCGTACGGATGATTTGTGCATTTTCCTTCTATAGATTTGCTTGCCATGTGATAATGTACTTGTTTAGTTCATTTCATCATGTTTTGAGCCTATAAGTCATAACAACATCCAATCCATCCTTAGAACTCCATCTAGTGTACTTAAGCAATGCTTAAACAATTACTTCCAATCTAGACTAACAGATATATATTTTTCATATTCTTGTATCTCTCCCTTATGGTGCAACTTCCACGCATAAGGAATCCCCACTGGCTGTACTGAAGTGCCAAAGGCTTGCTAGCCACCTTCCAAATTATATTTGATGTTCTTTCTTCATTTCTTCATCTTCAAGGCTTAACCACATAGCGGGTCTCCAACATTTGGCTTTTCACAACACATGTCTATGACAACGTAATTATTATCCTGACATCCCATTTGGTTACTTCTCAGAGCGCCATTCCCCCTTCCAAAGCCATTTTATCTTCCACAGGCATGGCATTCTCCAAACCCCTTTTTGGTGTTTTGTGTTTTGAATTGGTACTTTCTCTCAACGTTTCCGTACTCAAGCCACCCCTTTTAAGGTATGTCGTCTAACTTCTTTGTTATTGTGCAATACTCGAACACTATTCAGTCTTTATGGCTAAGTAGCGCATAGTCAATTTCTGAGGTAAGGTTCCACTCAACTAAGATTGCACACGCACTCATTCAAAACATCCTCCACCTTGCCCCAGTAATATGACGAACTGGTGCTAAAACAAAAACAAGGCGTTCATTTCTCAACAACTTGAAGATTGACTACTGTTACATCCATCTACGAAAGACATTCTAGCATCCGATCCAGTAAAATCTGTGACAAATGTTAAACATGCTCCAGAAAAAAATAACCAAGAAAAAAAACTACTAGTAAATCAGCAGAATTTGGCATTTTCAGGCAATGCCAGCATGCTACCTCTCGTTACGGTTGAACCGAGCACCGAGATAGAACGCCACCGACAGCAGCCACGAATCGCTGTGCACAGCAACAAGAGAAAGCCAGTCCTTACGGTTCATCCCATCCCTCGCAAAATTGATCCCCAGCGCCGGCTCCGGCAGCTCCGGGGGCACCTCCTCCGCCGGCAGGGTCACCTCCCAGGTGTCGTTCGGGTGGCCGTACAAGCAGAGGTTCTCCTTCTCTGAGCAGAAACAAGAACCACCATGAACAGCAAAAGGGGGGAAAAGACAAGATTCGCCCAGATGCCCACACAGAGCAACGGGATCTCACCGGGATCACAGAGGGCATAGAACTCGTCCACATCTGGCAGCACAGATCGAAGACATCAGCGATACCCCCAAAAGAAACGGGATCGAAGACAAGAAGAGGAAGGAAGAAACCTCACCGTAGGTGAGGGCGCGGATGATCCCGCTCCGGCGGCCGCTGTAGTCCTTGAAGATGTCCTCCACGGAGCGCGGGTTCGAGGAGGCCATTTCCATGGCGGGGGATCGGGAGGAAGGGGGGAGCAGATCCGCCGCGGCGGCCCGCCAGAGGGGTTCGGCGAAGTCTCTTCAGAGGAAGCAGAAATCGCAAACTACGACCATGGAGGGCCTGGTGGAGGAGGGAGGGTTTACGGTGACGCGCAGCATCAGATACTGAGCGATCGACCTGCAGAAGATTGAGGAAGAAGATACCTCGTATGTTATTTTTAATAAAGTCTGCACATAATATAAATTGTATGTTCACCCTTGTGAGAAATAAATTTGTTAGATTTTTGTACTTTTCAATACTTACAAATAAACGTATGTACGTTTTAGTCTCACAGATATAACTATTGTTTTTAAATTCTCTCAAATCTTTGTCATTATACTTAGTCTCTACCATTAGTTTCGATAACTAAAGATAAACACAACTCGGGTTAAATTAACTAAAGATGAGTAAAAAACTAAAATAATCATGGCTAATATGTGAGCCTCTCTCCCTCTCTCTCTCTTAAGCTCTTTGTTGTAGTTGTGCTTGAAGAGCATGTAGAAGATTTCAGACTTAAAGTGGGAGTTGAGAAAGAGGAGCTCGTCCTCGTCCGCGTCAGCAAGGGGAATCCCGGCGGTGGCACCATGGTGAATGTTGACCACGAGAGTGTCAACGTGAACGTCGAGGATAAAGAGAGAGACAAGAGAGAGAGTGTGTGAAAGAGAGAGAGCAGCGAGGAGGGGGTGACGTAGGGGGTCTCCCCCTCTGACGCAGGCATCCCGTCACGGATGCACATGAACAAAAGAGAGAGACAGAGTGAGAGTGATAGAAAGAGGGGGATGAGAGAGAGAGCGATGGGGAGGGGGTGCCAGAGGGGGTCTCCCCCTCCGGTGAAAGACGGATGCACAAGCACACACACACATAGAGAGAGAGAGAGCAGTAGAGAGGGGATGTCGGAGGGGGTCTCCCCCTCCGACGTAGGATGGATGCACACGCACAGAGAGAGAGAGAGAGAGAGAGAGAGAGACGAGCGAGAGAGAGCGACGGGGAGGGGTGTCGGAGGGGGTCTCCCCCTCCAGCGTAGGATGGAAGCACACACACACACACACACACACACACACACACACACACACACACACACACACACACACACACACAGAGAGAGAGTGATAAAGAGAGAGAGAAGAGACGAGCGAGAGAGAGCAACGGGGGGGGCCGGAGGGGGTCTCCCCCTCCCACACAGGACGGATACACCCGCACAGAGAGAGAGAGAGAGAGTGAGGGTGATAGATAGAGAGAGATGATAGAGAGAGCGGCGGGGAGGGTAGTGCTGGACGGGGTCTCCCCCTCCAGCGCAGGATGCACGCACACACAGATAGAGAGAGAGAGAGAGAGAGAGAGAGAGAGAGAGAGATGGTTGTGTGCAGAGAGAGAGAGAGAAATGGTTGTGTGTGAATAGGTGAAGTCGCTCCGTGTGGGAGCGACTTGTAAGATTTCGCACAGCACCTACGGGCAATGTAGCGGATAACAAAAATTTCATTTGGCTGATCCCGGTGTTATGGAAAGCTTAATGTGTGCTCTAATCGGTGTTTCTAAGACCCTAATTACAGGTTGCGTGTTTCACCTTGCGCAGAACGACGCTGTCCGCGATGCCCGATGCAGAATATCGAGTCGCACAGCTGTACGACCTCTAGAGCAGATCCACACGGACCCTTGCGTAACGACGGTACCTCCTCGATGCAACTTTCCCTGACTCTATCACCTTCTGGAGAGAGAGAGAGAGCAAGGAGGAGAAAGGGGGGAGGCTAATCCTCCTCTTAGGCTTAATGCTTGATTAGCCTAAGAGGTTGCAAGAGAAGGCTCGAATGAGCTTCACGTAGGTTGCCATATATATAGAGTTTTGGCCCTTTTCTAAAGACCTCCAAAGGATCAAAATTGTATATATGACCTTTCCTTTATTATACATATATATCAAGCCCCATTTACACTCCTTTCCAAAAGGAATTAAAGGGAATTAATACATACACTTGTACAATAATATTCCGTCACCCAAGAATCCATTGTGTGTGATCCTCTAGGCCCTTAGTCACTCTAGTTTAAGGCCCATTAACTTCTAATTCTCAATTAGAAGTAAATTAAACGTATTCTTCGCTTCTACCAGAGCCGAAGAATAGTTTAATTTATTCCGAACCTTTGATCACGTTGGGTCAAGCAAATCCGCGTGATCCTAGAGGACGCCGGGTTTAAACCAGCCTGTCTGGTACCTGTAAGTCCACAGTTACCGCATCAATATAATCCCTCGCTCATTCTATGAGTCTGGTACGATCGAGGGTATGGTTCCTGTCAAACCCCATGATCGTGCCATTTGACTATGACCTCCTTAAAGTGTATGACGTCCGTTCTAAACGAACTCACACGACCTTGGCCAGGGATTTAACGGAGCGTCAATGTCATGACCCATTAACTGTCTGATATATACCCGACAGTGAGTGATCCCCTCTTGACCATTGATGATCTTCACACGTATCCTGAAGTGGTTAATGACTCGGCAACTCATGACTTATGGTTAAAGTCACTTAGCTAAGTAATTAAACCATTCTAATCCTCGTGTAAGATCCGATCAATGTCTCAGGTCAAAGGACCAACGATGCTACTGAGACCGTTAGATCTTGAGTTGACATTAGGTATAATCAACCATCTGAAGATCCAACAGCGGATCAGTTTAGTGCACATCCTCCAAGGACATACACCTACACATATGTGTTGGTGCCCCGCACCAATGACCATGAGACTGGTCACTGACACATCATGTGTACTGGTTTAATAGGTTATCAAAGTCCCCGAGTGATTACCCTCCAACCAGGAACAGTTTAAGGTATGTGTTCATGTAAAGTCAGTCTCATAATCGAGATCTCATCTCGAGTTGACTTTACAACCACATATCCTAGGGACAACGTAAAGTAACACAATCACATATTTACGCTCAAACACCACTTTATTAATAATGAACAAGATCGTACAACTATTGGGCCTACTCGACCCGAAATTGGCCTGTAGCACACCAACACTAACAATCTCCCACTTGAACTACAGCCAATAGCCCACAACTTTGAGGCACATCTTATCCCGATGACGCTCAAATACAGTCTGTGTCAAAGGCTTAGTCAGTGGATCTGCTATGTTATCTTCTGACGGTACACGCTCTACCGTCACATCTCCACGATCAACAATCTCCCGAATAAGGTGAAAGCGTCTGAGAATATGCTTTGACCTTTGGTGAGATCTCGGTTCCTTCGCCTGGGCGATGTCTCCATTATTATCACAAAATAATGGGATGGGAGTTGTTATCTCGAGAACTACGCCGAGTTCCAAGATGAATTTCTTCATCGAGACGGCTTCTCCAACTGACTGCCCCTCCATTCAACATGAATACAAATTCAGACGTGGATTTGCAGTCATCTGGATCTGACTGGAAACTTGAATCTGTGTAAGCTCTAAGCTGTAGGTCCTCTCCTCCATAAAGCAGAAAAAGATCCTTAGCCCTTCGCAGGTACTTAAGGATACCCTTTACTGCCTTCCAGTGCTCTTCGCCTGGATTTGCCTGATATCTTCTGACAATGCTTAAAGCATTGGCAACATCAGGCCGTGTACATAGTATTGCATACATGATTGACCCTATCGCCGAAGCATAGGGTACCTTATTCATGTGTGCCACATCCTCAGAAGTTTTAGGACTTATCCTTTTGGATAGGCAAATTCCATGTCTCATGGGAATGAGACCTCTCTTGAAATTTTTCATCCTAAACCTTTTTAGGATAGTGTCTATGTACATGGATTGGGATAATCCTAGCATCCTTTTAGATCTATCTCGATAGATCCTTATGCCCAGCACATAGAATGCTTCTCTCAAATCCTTCATGGAGAAAGTCTTGGACAACCAAGACTTGGTTGATGTCAACATCTCTACATCATTCCCAATGAGTAAGATGTCATCAACATAAAGGATCAAGAAGGTCACAGAGCTCCCACTGACCTTCTTGTAAACACAGGGTTCATCTTCATTCCGAATGAAGTTGAAAGATTTGACAGCCTCGTCAAATCTTAAGTTCCAGCTTCTAGATGCCTACTTTAATCCATAAATGGACCTTTGAAATTTCCATACCTTATTAGGATGTAGCTTGGAGGTGAATCCTTCAGGCTGTACCATGTACACCTCTTCTGACAGATTTCCATTAAGAAAAACTATCTTCACATCCATTTGTCAGATCTCATAATCCAGATATGCAGCAATGGCAAGGAGGATTCTGATTGACTTAACCATGGCTATCGGGGAAAACGTCTCGTCATAGTCAATGCCTTGCCTTTGACGATATCCTTTCGCCACTAGTCTAGCCTTGTATGTGTTAATCTGTCCATCTGCACCTATTTTCCTTTTGAAAATTCATTTGCAGCCGATAGGGACCTTCCCTTCGGGTACATCAACTAAGTTCCAAACTTTGTTGGTGTACATGGACTGGATTTCTGAATCCATTACCTCTTGCCATTTCTCGGAGTCTACACTACGGATCGCCTCCTAGTACGACTGAGGATCATCATCCTCATCGATACATACCATAGAGGATCCCTCTGAGACATGTCCAACATATCTCTCAGGTTCTCTCGGTAGTCTACCAGATCTCCGTAGTGTCAGTGTTTCACTTTGAATAGGATCAACCGATACAATCTAATCTAATGAGTTTGTGTCTATGGGTTGTGGTTCTTGGACCTCGTCCAATTCTATCTGGCTCCCACTGTTTTTCTGGAGTAGATATTATCTTTCCAGAAATACAGCTCTCTTAGCCACTAAGACCCTTTGCTCAGAAGGGTGATAGAAATAATATCCAAACGTCTCCTTTGAATATCCCACAAACCTACACTTATCGGTTCTCGACTCAAACTTATCACTATTGTTATTCTTTACATGGGCAGGACACCCCCAAATTTTAATGTGATTAAAATTTGGTTTCCTGCCCTTCCATATCTCATATGGTATAGAAGGAACTGATTTACTTGATATCCTATTCAATAAATAAGCCGCAGTCTCTAACGCATAGTCCCAGAGAGACAATGGTAGTCCTGACATAGACATCATGGATCGGACCATGTCTAACAAGGTCATGTTTCTCCTCTCGGATACACCATTGTGCTGTGGTGTATACGGTGGAGTCCACTGAGAAACTATTCCATGGTCTTTAAGATAAGAAGTGAATTCATGGCTTAAGTATTCACCTCCTCGATCCGATCGAAGAGCCTTAATACTTTTGCCTGTCTGTTTCTCTACTTCATTCTTGTATTCCTTAAACTTCTCAAAGGCTTGTGACTTATGTCTCATTAAATACACATAGCCATATCTAGAGAAGTAATCAATAAAAGAAATGAAATAGAGATAACCTCATTTTGCTTCTATGGACATGGGTCCACACACATCCGAGTGTATGAGCTCGAGAAGGTCAACAGCCCTCTCACCATGTCCACCAAAGGGAGCCTTGGTCATTTTCCCCATGAGACACGACTCACAGGTATCAAATGGCTTGTATTCGAATGAATTCAAATACTCATTTGAGTGTAATTGAGAGACTATTTTCTCACCTACATGACCAAGTCTGCAATGCCATAGATATGCAGAATTCACTTCATCAGCATTGGAAATTTACATAACATTAGAACGTGTATCTAATACATAAAGACCATTGACTAATGAACCAGTGGCTATAACCAAACCATTATTCATTATAGAGCACCCAGTGCTATTAAAAGTCAATGTATATCTAATGTTATACAAACCAGAGATTGAAATAATGTTCTTAATAATATTAGAAATATAATAACAGTCATTCAGCTCCAGAATGACTCCTGAAGGTAAACTGAGACGTGTGGCAGCAACTAAAGCTTCATTGCACATCCTCAGTTCAATCTCATTTTTACCCAATCGCCTTCTATTTGCCAGCACCTGCACAAAATTACAGATATGAGATGCACATCCAGTATCCAATACCCATGATGTGGATTCTATATATGACAAATTAAGGTCTATGACAAAAATACCTTCATTTAGAATTATCTTGCAATTCCTTTTCCAATGCCCAGTTTCCCCGCATCAAAAATATTTGTCTTCCTTTTCATTCTTCTTACCCTTCTCTTTATCAACTTTGGTGAGTTGCTTACCCGTGGCCTTTTTCTTTCCCTTCCCTTTGTTACTTGTGGTGGATATTTGAGAGGCCTTCCTTTTCTTGTTGGCCTGGCCAACAATCATTACAGATGAAGATGATTTTTCTTTCTGCATGGTTCCTTCAGCACTCTTTAACATATTGAGTAGCTCTGGGAGAGTTGCTTCAATCATGTTCATGTTAAAGTTCATGATGAAGGAAGAAAAATAATCGGGCAATGATTGGAGTATAAGATCAATGCATAGTTCAAGATCCAACTTGAACCCCAATGCATTGAGTCTTTCAATCCACTCCATCATTTTCAGTACATGGGCATGTACTGATGAACCCTCAGACATCCGTGTCCTGAAAAACCTTTTGGAGATGTCATACCTCTCAATCCTACCATGCTCCCCGAAGAGCTGGCGTAGGTTGAGAAGTATACTTCTACAATCAGTCTTTTCAAATTACCTCTACAGCTCGGGAGCCATAGAGGCCAACATGTAACATTGGACTAGGGATGAGTCCTCAGACCACTTGGCATAAGCGAGTAACTCGCCCTCGTCAGCATCAGGAGCAGGCTCAGAATGAACCGTGTCCAACACGTACGCAATCTTTTCGGCTGTAAGGACTATGCGTAGATTACGCAGCCAATCCGAGTAGTTCGGTCCAGTTAATCTATTTACATCTAAGATGCCGCGGAGGGGGTTGGACGACGACATTATAATCTGGATAATAAATAAAAGACAACTCAGCATATGTTCAAATTCTAACTTAGATGTGATTTTCTATCTTAGTTAGTCCCACTATTTTTCGATCGAACTACATAACCCTCAGTATATAGAACGGGAGATCAACGAGATCAACCTAGTGGGTCGGAATCCCAACGAGACTGATGTACGACCTTGTGGAAAGCACAACAAGCCATACACCATCTCAAGGGCAGTCAACAGGCACTTGCATCTAATACAATATCCGATATTCGGCCCCCGAGAAATCATCCCCTTGTGGAAAGCACAACAAAGGATATTCTCGGTTAGATCTAACCATCATTACTACATAGTAATGAGTTCATGACCCGACCCTTGTGGAAAGCACAACAAAGTTGAGTTCAATTCCTCACCCCATTGAGACCGAGACTTGGAGTTTAATCCCGCCCCCAAACTCATGGACCTTGTGGAAAGCACAACAAATCCATGAAATGAAGATGTTCATTCACTCCATAATGATGGAGAGCCACGATGACTCCTAGAGCCACGCTTACCAGATCTAAAATTTAATCGCGAGGGAATTTAATTTTATCTTGATCTCACCCTAGGTGGTAAAATAAATATATCCAATATATTTACCGTACCTAGTAGTTTGCACAAAATAAATGCATCCAATGCAAAAATAAACGCAAGTGATCATGGACTTTAATTCTAATGTAACTAAGACATCCGGCCCGCTTCCGAAGCTGCTGGATCGTCCTCGTCGGGTGTGTTCCACGCTTTCAAACTCCGACGCCGCATTAATTACAACTTTTACACGGCACGCAGGCCGGAAAAATCAAATTACATGTGACTCAAATTCCAGCAGCTCTTAGGGTGAGTACAACAATGGATGAAGATAGAAGTACATTGAAATTTTAACAGAGAGAGAAAGGAGGTTCGTAGACCCCAATTAATTACATTAATCCAAGTCCATGACCACTTGCCAACTCATTCAAATAAAATCAATCAAGGGTTATTTTCTGAAAATAATCCTTACTTTTTGAATTTAAAAATGGGATGTGCAAACAAAAATAGGCTAGTTTTGTTTAATTTTAAAAATCAAAGCATGATTAAGTAAAATTAAACACACAAGCAGGCCAATACAAGGTAAATAAAGTAAAGCACGTAGAGAACCATCATTTTCTACAGGGGCATCTAATTGAGATAATTAATTAAATTTAAATTTAAATTTAGTTATCCAATAATCAAATTTAAATTCAAAATTTAAACATGTCAATAATTTAAATTTAAATTCAAACTAATTATCCAATAATTTTGTTTGAAAGTAAATTTAAAATAATGTAATTATTCTCAATTAATAATTTTCTAAAATTTAAAATTTGAATTTAACAATTATCTAATAATTAAAAATTCAAAAATTAAAATTTGCTGAAGTAACTTCAATTATTACCATTTTATCTTATGGTAAATAGTAATTATCTCACCTCGGTAAATTCAAGACGGTTAAATAAAATGTAACATTTGACATTTACTTTTGAGATAATACAATTAACCTACAAGATAAAGTTCTATTTAATTTACTGTGTATTTTAATATATATATCTAATATATATATTATTATTTAAGCACACAATAAATTAAAAGAATAATATGTAATTTTTTTATTTAAAAATTAAAAAAAATTGGGGGGCTCGCCCCGCGCGCGTGGGCGGCGCCCACTCGTGCGGGCGCGCCCGCACGTGGGTCGGCGCCCGCAAGGCGGGCGCTGACCCCGCGTGCGGCGCCTGCCACGCGGCGCTCCCCATGCGGATCGGCCCTCGCCAGGCGGGCGCTGACCCGCGTGCGGGCGCCCACCACGCGGCCGGTGCCAGCCTCACGGGGCGCCCGCCCCGCGGGGCCCCCGCGTGCGCCTCGCGGCGCACGCGGGCGGGCGCACTGCGCCCAAAGCGGCGCAGTGCGCCCACCGTATTTTTTTAAAAAATTTTTTTTTACAAAAAAATTTGCCCTCCTGATGCCTAACATCCAGGAAAAGTAGAAATGCCGAGCACTCCCGTCTCCAAATAATAATTGAAGGATTTTATTGCCCCTAAAATATGATTCTAAACGGCGATAAACACACCGACCAGAGCGCGAACCTGACTCTGATACCACTGTAAGGTTTCGCACAGCACCTACGGGCGACGCAGCGGATAACAAAAATTTCATTTGCCCGATCCCGGTGTTATGGAAAGCTTAATGTGTGCTCTAATCGGTGTTTCTAAGACCCTAATTACGGGTTGCGTGTTTCACCTTGCGCGGAACGACGCTATCCGCGATGCCCGATGCAGAATATCGAGCCGCACAGCTGTACGACCTCTAGAGCAGATCCACACGGACCCTTGAGCAGCGACGGTACCTCCCCGACGTAACTTTCCCCGACTCTATCACATTCTGGAGAGAGAGAGAGCAAGGGGGAGAAAGGGGGGAGGCTAATCCTCCTCTTAGGCTTAATGCTTGATTAGCCTAAGAGGTTGGAAAAGAAGGCTCGAATGAGCTTCACGTAGGTTGCCATATATATAGAGTTTTGGCCCTTTTCTAAAGACCTCCAAAGGACCAAAATTGTATATATGACCTTTCCTTTATTATACATATGTATCAAGCCCCATTTACACTCCTTTTCAAAAGGAATTAAAGGGAATTAATACATACACTTGTACAATAATATTCTGTCACCCAAGAATCCATTGTGTGTGATCCTCTAGGCCCTTAGTCACTTTAGTTTAAGGCTCATTAACTTCTAATTCCTAATTAGAAGTAAATTAAACGTACTCTTCGCTTCTACCAGAGCCGAAGAATGGTTTAATTTATTCCGAACCTTTGATCACGTTGGGTCAAGCAAATCCGCGTAATCCTAGAGGACCCCGGGTTTAAACCAGCATGTTTGGTACATGTAAGTCCACAGTTACCGCATCAATATAATCCCTCGCTCATTCTATGAGTCTGGTACGATCGAGGGTATGGTTCCTGTCAAACCCCATGATCGTGCCATTTGACTATGACCTCCTTAAAGTGTATGACGTCCGTTCTAAACGAACTCACACGACCCTGGCCAGGGATTTAACGGAGCGTCAATGTCATGACCCATTAACTGTCTGATATATACCCGACAGTGAGTGATCCCCTCTTGACCATTGATGATCTTCACACGTATCCTGGAGTGGTTAATGACTCGGCAACTCATGACTTATGGTTAAAGTCACTTAGCTAAGTAATTAAACCATTCTAGTCCTCGTGTAAGATCCGATCAATGTCTCAGGTCAAAGGACCAACGATGCTACTGAGACCGTTGGATCTTCAGTTGACATTAGGTATAATCAACCATCTGAAGATCCAATAGCATATCAGTTCAGTGCACATCCTCCAAGGACATACACCTACACATATGTGTTGGTGCTCCGCACCAATGACCATGAGACTGGTCACTGACACATCACGTGTACTGGTTTAATAGGTAATCAAAGTCCCCGAGTGATTACCCTCCAACCAGGAACAGTTTAAGGTATGTGTTCATGTAAAGTCAGTCTCATAATCGAGATCTCATCTCGAGTTGACTTTACAACCACATATCATAGGGACAACGTAAAGTAACACAATCACATATTTACGCTCAAACACCATTTTATTAATAATGAACAAGATCGTACAACTATTGGGCCTACTCGACCCGAAATTGGCCTGTAGCACACCAACACTAACACAACTTTCATGTGAAATTACTCTCACACGGAGCGACTTCACGTCTTCCCTCCCACCAGCCATGCCTCTCTCTTTCTCTCTCTCGACGCCTCCGTCGTCGTGCTCGTCATCTTCTCCTTGTTTGTGCAGGCGACACCCGGCGATCACCTACGGGGCTGGGCATCTCCATCGTCTCCCTGTCGTGACGCAACTGCTCTTCTTCTTTGGCACTGAGCGATTGTCTAGCAAGATGGGCATCTCCCTCAAGGGGGGCACGATGTTGGTGTGCACACTCGTGTTGATGCTGCTCTACTTTTCACATTGGGGTCGAATGTTATGTGGGCCAGAGAGTGATGAGGATGCCGTCAAAGAGGACTGAACACGAGGAGCATGCAGGAGGGCTACATGGTCAAATTCCCACGGCTGGCTGGGATGGAGGACCATCGTTCTAGACCCTTCCTCCTCAAGCCCCCTCCGACGCCAGGGTCATGCTCTCCCAACTCGTCGACATCTCGAAGAAGTGACGTCTCTATGGTGACTGCAACTACAAGCACGGCTGTGAAGATTAGGCCAGGCCGGGGAAAACAAGGGGGAGAGAGAGGGAGAGAGAGAGGGGGGGTTCTCAAAGAGAGAGAAAGAGAGGGAGTGAGAGTAGGAGAGAGAGAGATGACACAGGAGGGGGTTCCCCCTCTGACTCCGATGATGCTCTCACGACATAGTGCTATTAGAGAGAGAAAGAGAGAGGGGCGCCATAAGAGGGGGTTCCTAGAGAGAGAGAAAGAGAGGGAGTGAGAGCAAGAGAGAGAGAGAGAGAGGGACGATGTCGGAGGGGGTTCCCTCTCCGGCTCCAGCAATGCTCTCATGAGAGAGTGCTATTAGAGAGAGAGAGTGAGTGAGAGCAGAAGAGACACAGAGAGAAAGTGACCTCATGAGAGTGAGAGAACAGAGAGATAGAGAGTGTGGGCCCGAAGAGAGAGAGAGAGAGGGAGTGGGGAGACAGAGGGGGGGAGTGAGATCAGGGCTATTTTTATAATTTCCAGCATTTCGTTGGCCTGAAGACGGAATATTCTTCATGATATTCCTCTTTTCTAACGTATGCAAATTGCATGGGCTTTTTAATAAGAGTTAGAAGATTTGAGGGACTTTAAAAATAATAGTTGTATTTGAGGGATCAAAACATAAATACTCTTATTCATAGGGATTAAAATGTAAAATACTCAATTTGTTAACTTTGGGCCTCTCCGGCTGGAGTGCAATAAAAATTTTAGGCCGTGGGACAAACTCCAATCTTTGGAATCTCCTACCGTCCCATCACATTTCCAAACATCATAGGTGAGTGTTCGCTTGCGTGCGTCATGGGTTTCAAATGGGCAAAGAATACAAACTCATTCTCACGACCTCTCCCGAAAGCGAGAGGAGCTGACGTTGGGTAGCTTTCGGTGTTGTTGGGGTGGATTCCAAGAATCACCATGCTTGCCACCATTAAATGACTCGTAAAACCATGGCACTCCTTCTCCCTTTCCTCCATTTCGCAACATCAACACCACGGAAGCCTTCTATGGCCGCAGCTGTAACACCCCAGAATTTTGAGAGCTTAGGAAATATTTTGAAACCGTTATTATATGGATTCCAGTGTGAAGATATTAAGTTTTTATTAGAAAAAAAGTAAATAAAGTGAGTTATTTAGTTAAATCAGGAAATTAAATAATGTTTTGGAAACATAGGTAAAGTTTAGAAGATTTAGACAATAGAAGATGGGCGGTGAAAATAGAGGAAGAAAGGTAGATGAAAGGAATTAGGCAATTTAAGTTAGGCAAAATAAGTTATAAAAAATTAAATAATAGATGATAAAAGTTGGATGATGAATTGTCTAAATTGTAAAGGTAGATAGAAGGTTAGATGATGCATCATCTAAGTTGAAGTAGACGATAACCTAAAAAGAAGAGTTAGACGATAGAGAGATGGACGATATAATATCTAAGTAATGCAGTTAGACGACAGAAGTTAGATGATGTAATTGGACGATAAAAGTTAAACGATATAAAAGTAGACAATAGAGATAGACGGTATAAAAGTAGATGATGGATTGTCCAATTTGAAGAATAAACAGTAGAGGTAGATGATGCAACTTAGGCGATGGGTTATTTGACATAAATCATGGAGTTAGATGATGTTATATTACACAAACTGTATTTAGATGATGTATAGTAAGCGATATGGGACTTAGATGATGAAAAATGAGTGATACTTTAGAGATATAAATAATGAATAATAATTAATATATATTTCTAGATGAGGATAGGTGAACCGCAGATGTTTATAGATGAGGGTAACTGGATTACAGGTGGCCATTGGTGATTAATAATGGTAGAAAATAACTAAATAAATGAAGAAATAAGTGTGAACTTTGTATACACTTCTAGGAGGGGTCACGTGGACTAAAGAAAAGTATACACATAAGACATAAATTTGTTGGTCATAATGGAGTTTAGAAGTCTGTCCAAATTATAGAACTACCATACGTAGAAATATATCCTCTATTTTTTTTAGGCAAGGGTGATTGAGAAAAAAGTTAAGTTAATTAAGAAAAGAATTGAAATTATAAATTATCTTTGGAGATTTGATATGAATTAACTTCTATGGTGATTCATATTATGGTTATATGTACGAGATGTACATATTATTTCCTAAGTGTTTATTAGAAAGAATACTAGTATACGAGAGTAAATGTTAAAGTAGAAGAGGGAGAGGGAGAATAGAAGAACAAGAGAATAAGAAGGTACATATTTTTATTATTAATAATAGTAATCAAGAGTATCAGATGGGACATTTTCTATACTTGAGAGTTGTTAGGAGGTGAGCAGCAGCTTTAAAAAAATCTAAAGAAATTTTTAAGTACCACGTCTTAAAAGTAGACGTGTGATAAATCGAGTCATGTTATCTTTTAATATATTATATGGATTTGAATTATACGCATGCCCAATGTGTGTACTTAAATTGACATATGAAATTACACGTTATGTAAGACTTGCACACGTGATTTGATATGTGAATATCATGTTAATACGGTCATATTTGTTTGGAAAGCCATTTGTAAAATAGAATCACTTGATAGACAAGATGGACAATTAAGAATATTTGCACAATTGCTCTATATATATCTTGCTATGTCAATCATAATTATTGAGGGTAATATATGTTAAAACATCACGAAGAAGGATGGTAAATTTAAATATTTGTATATGGTTTGTTAAAATTATTATACGGTAAACATTTCGTTGATTTTAATGTACCCTAAGTCTTAGGACTCACGTGCTTGATTAACCATTTTTCAGAAAATCAATAAGAAAGAAAATTTGAAACTCCGACGAGAGAGAGAGAGAGAGAGAGAGAGAGAGAGAGAGAGAGAGAGAGAGAGAGAGAGAAATCCGGGCTTGTTTATATTACGAAAATAGTATGATATTTATTTTATGATTATATAGATGGTTTAATCTTTAGTGTCTTGCAATAATTCCCTCTCCCAACGATATGTGTTTGTTGTGACGTCTACGGATTAATAAATCATTATATGGAAGGAGGTGCTAACGTTGCAGAATCTCGACTGTTGCCACCAAATCTTAATATTATAAAATATCTTTTTCATAAAATCTATTATTTTAGATTATGATAAAATAAATTAATTATCTCAATAATTGAGATTACATGTTTAACCTAAACACAAGTCTCCATAAATATTTGGGATAAATATTACTTAATATCATCTAGATGAAAAGTACGAAGAAAAGGCAAAAGCAATCCAATCTATTCGCCTTAGTTTTTAAGGAACAATAAAAGGCGATAGGGAGCAGGGAAGTAAAGCTTAATCATTTATATAACTCCTTAAGAAGGTGAAACATTTGCCTTCGTACATACAGAAGATGAAATATTCTCATTAGTATTCAAAGAAGGCAAAAATAATTCAAGAAGGCGAAACATTCACCTTAGTGAAGTATTTGACTTAGCATCCACCTCATCACTAAACGACAAAAAGTAATGTTAGATGGAGCATGCAACCTAGCACCTAATAAGGTGAAACTATTCCGCCTCAACAGAAAAAGATAAAAGAAGCCCAAATAAGGCAGAGCATTCGCCTCAACAGGATAGAAATGTGAAGTATTTACCTTAGCCAAAGCTTTCACCTTCTCACAAAACAAAATAAAAATTAACAAGGTGAAGCATTCACCTTAGGTCCCTGGAAGACGAAACATACATCTTAATAGGATGTATTCGTCTTAGTTATAGCGCTTCCCCTCAACACAAAACGACAAAACTATGGAAGGCGAAGCATTCGACTCAGTAGATTGAAAATGTGAAATATTCGCCTCAGCAAGAGCATTCGCCTTAACCTCTCGATAAGGCGAATCTACTTTGTCTCAAAAAGAAAATGACAAAATCCTTAACAAGGTAAAACACTCTTAATTTGAAGGTGATACATGTCTAATATTTTGCCTTAATAGAAAACAATAAAAATCTTGATAAGGAAAAACATATATGATATTTTGTCTTAGCAAAAAATGGCAAAATCCTAGACAATGTGTAACACACTTTATTTCGTAAAGAAGGCGAAACGAATCTGATTGTAACGACCCGAGAATCCGATTACCGGGAAGGCCCGATAACCCGAGACTCGCACTGCTGCCCACGAGCCGGGAGGGCTCGGAAGGGCTAAAAGGAGTGTGGAGGCACAAAGAAATAGGAAATAAAGCAAGACAACCAACAACAACAAGCTGAAGGAAAGAACAACTAAAGTTACAACAGAGTCCAGTCCAACAGAAAGTACAGTCTAAAGCAGTAAAACGTACCACATGCCAAGTGAACACTCGGCCCGGCAAGCTGGCAACTGAGAACCTCCGCTCCGCACCCTCGAATCTTGAGGAAGAACCGTCACACCTGAAAAGCAGGGAATGAGTCTCCAAACAGAGACTCAGGAGGGATCCCGCGGAACCCCAACCGGAAACAACGGCGGTAGCGGAAAGGAAGGTTACAAGAGCAACCGCAACAGTAGGAACAGTAAACCCGGTGGCCGGTCGAAGCTCGGCGCTACAACTACTCCTACTGTACCGGAAACACACCCCGATCTCGCAGACGAGGCTACTGGGCTACACTAGCACCGCTTACCGAAGTAAAAACACACGGCAACCGCGCCGTAGAGGCATGTCCCCCGGACACAGCCGACCTGGACACGCTGTCCAAGATGCAACCCCGACCATCCGATCGCGGGTATCGCACAACAAAACGCAACCTCGGTAGAGCAACTAGCACTAGTCCCACGGCGCGAAAACCAACACATGCGCCACGGCGGAACAACCGAACTCAACGGTCAACACGACCGAAAACCCGAAGGTCGAAGTCACGGAAACTGACAGTCTGTCACTCCCAACTCGACAGGAGTACCTCCCACTAGAAGCACAGTCGGTAGCGTCCCCTGACGACTTACACCGCACCGCAGGTGAACTGCCTGACGTGGTAGCGCCTACCAAAGGCACGAACACCGAACAAGGAACCACAAACAAGTGACTAGCTGGGGTCACGCCCGTCGACGTGGGTCCAACAGCCCCCAACCACGAGTGCACACACAGACCACGCGTCCCTGGTCTGGCCCTCTGATCGATTTTCCCCTCAGCCGGACTCTGGCTGCAAGACGTGGGGCCCGACGGCAACCGGTCCACAAACTGCCTCTAAGGGTAAGCCAGTACACCACTCCCTAGTGCGACCAGCACACGCGTACTGGTAGGCTACGACTAGTGGAGGGTCACTGAAGGAGTAGACTCTCAACTCAACGGAAAACAACGTCCGAATCTGACGACGTACGGGGACCACCCCACGTACCGGCCCCGTCGCACGGTGACCACAGTCGGAGAAGAAACATGACTCGCAGTCCACGGCCACGCACGCACCCTGCGCGAGAGTCGAGAAAACTCAAGTGGCACTAAGCCACTGGACTCTGGGCAGTCCTCTAGACGCACTACACCCAACGGTCCTTGAGTCACAAGACTCGGGGTCAAGACCGTTGCACGTGACAGTACAAGGCCGTCAATCTAGTCCAATCTCTAGGTCTAAAACCACGGTAGCACGAGTACCGAGACAACTCACGAGTCGCCAAGACCACTCCCTCGGAAAGGGAACGTAAGGGACCAAGGCCACCCACACGGGCCACACGGAAAACACAGAAGCATGATTCCCGGGGCAGCACACAAGCCACCACGACGATTTCCCATCTTGTAGCAAGCGGGAAACCTCCAGCCCCAGGCCGGATAACTGGACTCGGAGTCCAAGGCCAAACACATGGCCCACACGGGAATCGCCTACCAAAGAAACCCACAACATGTGGGGGAGACCCCACCGCACGCACACCGGTACACGGTGACTCGATCGAGCGTGACACGAAAGCCCGGAACACATGAGGTAACCCGGACCTACCACACCTACGGGCACGCTAATCGAGGTAACACGGTCCCTCCTGACACCCCAAAAACATGGACACAGAACCCATGGGGTGTCCGGGATACTCACAAGGCCGTAGGTCGACCACTGGGTCCCAACTGGGTCGACCGGAGACCAACACAACACAATCGGAACGTTAAAAGGTCACCTAGACCCTTAAGCGCACTGGCACATAAAACGAGGTAAGTGGGACCTCTGGACACCCAAAGACACGATCACGGAACTCCACGGGGTGTCCGAGACTCTCACGAGACCTAAAGTCAACCACTGGGTCACAACCCGGTCGACCGGGGATCAAAACAACGCAAACAGGAACCAGAACGTGGTAGTGGTCACCTGGTGACCGCGACCAGATGGTAGCGGTCGACCGGAGACCGCGACCATGCTGTCACGGTCACCTCACGACCGCAACCAGCCACGCGCAAGCCTGATGGTAGCGGTCGCCCAAGGACCGCGACCAAACAGTAGCGGTCATCTCATGACCGCGACCAGACAAAAGCGGTCTATCGCACGACCGCGACGCCTGAAGGCCTTCTCGACCAAAGCACAAAGGATGAAGGCGGTTCTCCCACGACCGCGACCAGTGAACGCGGTTACTGGTGGACCGCGATCATTTCGGAAAATCGAGAACGGCGGGAAAACACCCAAAAATCCACGCCACGCCCCAATCATCCACGGATGAAGGGGAAAACATAGGGGAAGCTCCCCAGTAGCCCCTAGCATGCATCTATGGCCTCGGATCGGCCTAAAACGTAACGAATCGCTAGATCGGGCGATCACTCCCCAAATCATGGTTTTCCCCAAAACGACCCAAACGGCCCGCTCGGCTCACCACAGCCTACGAAACTTGTGGGAAAAGAAAGAGCACGAGCTGAGGGTCTATCACCCTACCTCCACCGAAGATTTCGCGCACCGTGGACGCCGATCCACGAAGAAAACGCCGTTGAAGCCTCGCCATTCCACAAACTCACGGCCGAGCTTCACCGCGCCTCCACCGCCTCGATCCTCATCCATCCTCGCCCGCGCCTCGCCCGCGCCGTCCCCGCCTCGCCCGTACTCCGCCCCGTCGGCCGCCGGAGAGAGAGGGAGAGAGGAGAGAGCGTGAGAAGAGAGAGGGAGAGAAGAGAGAAATGAGAGGGGAGAGAGAGAAAAGAGTTATATATAGGAAAATCCAGAAATTCAGAAAAATCCTGAAAAATAGAAAATCACACCCTCGCGATCCTCGGAGCGCACCGATCGCAACGGTACCACACTCGCCTAGGTGAACGGCCCGGTTCACCCGCAACGAGGTTCCGAAGGGAAAATCGAAATCCACGCCGGGAATCGGAAAACACACATGGAAAAAGTCGCGGAAAACCTCCGGGCCTCCGAAACGACTCCAGATCGCACCGATCCGAACACGAAAGATGTCCGAAACGAAATTTCTGACACAACGGAGTCGGACGCTCCGAGAAACCAGATCCGGGACCCACGAAGAGGATCCGAAAAACTCGGGGCATTACAGCCCTCCCCCCTTAAAGGAATTTCATCCTCGAAATTCAGGACCAAGCACGAAGTCACAGGGGAAGAACACTGAACGAACTGACAACGCTGTCAGAGCCCCAGCACAGAAAATCTCGGTTCTCATGAACACACCGGTCCTGAGGGACACAACCAGACTTACAATCACAAGCAACACCTCGCTCCTCGCGCCGAGCACACTGGCCAACAGAGTAGGCATATACCCGAGGACACAGTCCGGCATCACCTCAGACACCGCGAGAATCCATCATGGCACTGCAGCCACAATCTCGCCCACCGAGGAATCACAACCCTCGACACGAGCAACAGCTACCGATTCATCCAATGGTCGGCAGACAAATCGCACATCAGCTTCGCAGCCAGCTGACAGGTCGCACACCCTCCTCAAGGGAGCAACCAAAACAGAGCCTCCACCAGCTCAAGCAGTCCTCTCCGCAGACCGCAACCAGAACATCGGCTCAGCACCAAGAAACACCTCATACATGGCAAGCCGAAAGCCGGACATAACACTGTGCCAACTCTTGTCAGAAGACAAACTTCGACAAAGTCCAGATCCCGTCCGGAAAGGCACATCACGGAAACGACCACCAAAGGTCTCGCTGGCACACGGCTCACGCCACGCTCGAGCCCCGACAACTAACATCTTCTGTCTCTGAAAAGACCATCCACTGGTCACCAACTGCTCGTCAACGGGAAACCTCCGCTTGCTCAGCTTCTTCCTTCTTTCCTGGTCCTCGACCGGGTCCAAAGGAAACATTCCAAACCTCGGCAAGCCATCCGTCGACTCACACACAGACTAAAGGCGCATCTCGAGCAGCACTCCTCTCGGACACCGCATCCGAGCTCAAACATCGCTCCAACTCGACCCTCTCGGGGAGCACGACGAAACCAAATGACGGATCCTGGTGTCTTCAATCATCACCTCACTGGACTCAGACTCACAGGGGAATCATCCCATGCTGGTCACCAAACCAGGGATAACCATTGCGACACCAACGTCCTATCAAGGACCACCAATCCGACGCCAATCTCATAAAAGGCCTCCGCCCACAGGCGTCACTCATCCATCTGGTCTCATCAAATCCTTCGATCAATCCAAGTGGACACCTGCCAATCCCGATTCCGCCCTTACCACAGAGCCACGGGACACCACCTGAACAGTGCTCACGGGTCCCTAAGCAATAAACATCTCACCGTCATAATCCGACAAGACTGTAGAACCAACAGACACTGCTGTGGTCGGTCACACGGTTAGGCTCACCGGCCACTCATAGCCGCCAACCGGGACCCCTAGTCTGCCAGAGATCACTTCTTCAAAAATGATCTCATCCGAGGACACGACTGGGAACACAAGTCGGGTGCCAAGCCACCGACTCTGACCAACACGTCCTCGACCTCCGTCAGGCGACATCCTCAACAACCTCATCCGGGTCTAACACCGACGCCTGACACGGCTTCCATCACAGGAATAGGGTACTCATGCAGCACACTAGCCAGCACATTCCCCAACACTCCATCCTGCCAGTGCCAAGAATCACGACTTCTCGGGCAACGACACGGCAACAACACGTTTCGCACAGAGGAACCAATCCTCCAATACTCAACGCAAACTCAGGAATCCGCCCGTAGCAACCAACGCCACGATCCTGAACCAATGGGTCTGAAGCCCACCACGCTTCCGCTGCGCACTCTGATCAGCGCGCACAGGCGAGAAAGCGAACACCGCCCAACTAGCACTCATCCTTCCGGAACAGCGCCAGCACTCTCACACGACAAGGGAATGGGCACGACTTCTCACAGGCAACCGCCTTGCCAAGACAAGGAGCACGTCTCGCACGGACTTCATGGCACACGAGGCCAACCAATCCGAACACGCAATGCAAGACGACGAACCTTAGCCCAACGCAATCTCTCCAACCAAAGGAGAAACCAGCGCACTTTCGACCAACGGAAGAACTCCACGCTCGACCTGACCTCGAACCTCACGCACGCTGGAAACAGCACCATCCAGCACCAAGGAAAACCATCGCTTCCATCAGGTCAGCGCCTCCGACACACTCGGCGAGTGTCACGTCGGACCACAATCACAGCATCTCTCGATGTATCACCGCTGCAATTCCTTGAACTGCAACACGGCATGCCCAGAGCCGCAACACGAGCCGTAATGACAACCACCGACGCTCATCCTCGAGTCCCGAAACTCACCGCGGAACCTTCACACCTCAGACCAAATCTAAGGCGAACACACCCCTTCGCATACGAGAGCGCAGGAGCAAGACTTACTGGCACACCACAGCCCAATCCTGCCTCGAAATCCACAAAACAACCGGGACCGACACGTCATTTCTGACGCCACAGAGCACGACAAGATCATCAGGCTCGACAAAATAGCAGCTCACCGAGAAGATCCTCCGCTCACCCAAGCACACTTCTCGATCAGAACACCCGCTCTGCCACCTTAAACCACGACCTGAAAACCTCAGGGGCTGGATAAATCTCAAGCTGGAGTGGCCAACACTGACAGCAGCTCCCTCAGAGCACGCTCACGGCCACTTAACCACGAAAATCCTCTCCAGCCACCTCACCACGCCGCAGGTTCCTCGAACGCAGCACCACGAGCTCGCGCCTGCCAGCAACCTCTGCCCAATGCAGCATAACCAGGGCCATCACCGATGAGGGAGAAGGCTCTCGACCTCGATCCTTAGACCCCATGCTGCCACGAAAGCCGCGGACAGCAACCACCTTCACAGCGCCGCACAGCACACTCAAGCTCTCAAGCGAGAAACTAGGCGAAAAATAAGCACAAAACCCTATGCCAGCTGCCGACTGTACTGGACCTTACGGACTCTGATCACTGCAATATCTCGAATTTCCATGTACGTCCACAATCACGCTCTGATACCAGCTGTGACGACCCGAGAATCCGATTACCGGGAAGGCCCGATAATCCGAGACTCGCACCGCCGCCCACGAGCCGGGAGGGCTCGGAAGGGTTAAAAGGAGTGTGGAGGCACAAAGAAATAGGAAATAAAGCAGGACAACCAACAACAACAAGCTGAAGGAAAGAATAACTACATCTACAAAAGAGTCCAGTCCAACAGAAAGTACAGTCTAAAGCAGTAAAACGTACCACATGCCAAGTGAACACTCGGCCCGGCAAGCTGGCAACTGAGAACCTCCGCTCCGCACCCTCGAACCTCGAGTAAGAACCGCCACACCTGAAAAGCAGGGAATGAGTCTCCAAACAGAGACTCAGCAGGGATCCCGCGGAACCCCAACCGGAAATAACGGCGGTAGCGGAAAGGAAGGCTACAAGAGCAACCGCAACAGCAGGAACAGTAAACCCGGTGGCCGGTCGAAGCCCGGCGCTACAACTACTCCTACTGTACCGGAGACACACCCCGATCTCGCAGACGAGGCTACTAGGCTACACTAGCACCGCTTACCGAAGTAAAAACACACGGCAACCGCGCCGTAGAGGCCTGTCCCCCGGACACAGCCGACCTGGACACGCTGTCCAAGGTGCAACCCCGACCATCCGATCGCGGGTATCGCACAACAAAATGCAACCTCGGTAGAGCAACTAGCATTAGTCCCACGGCGTGAAAACCAACACACGCGCCACGGCGGAACAACCGAACTCAACGGTCAACACGACCGAAAACCCGAAGGTCGAACTCACGGAAACTGACAGTCTGTCACTCCCAACTCGACAGGAGTACCTCCCATTAGAAGCACAGTCGGTAGCGTCCCCTGACGACTTACACCGCACCGCAGGTGAACTGCCTGACGTGGTAGCGCCTACCAAAGGCACGAACACCGAACAAGGAACCACAAACAAGTGACTAGCTGGAGTCACGCCCGTCGACGTGGGTCCAACCGCCCCCAACCACGTGTGCACACACAGATCAGGCGTCCCTGGTCTGGCCCTCTGACCGGTTTTCCCCTCAGCCGGACTCTGGCTGCAAGACGTGGGGCCCGACGGCAACCGGTCCACAAACCGCCTCTAAGGGTAAGCCCGTACACCACTCCCTGGTGCGACTAACACACGCGTACTGGTAGGCTACGACTAGTGGAGGGTCAATGAAGGAGTAGACTCTCAACTCAACGAAAAATAACGTCCGAATCCGACGACGTACGGGGACCACCCCACGTACCGGCCCCGTCGCACGGTGACCACAGTCGGAGAAGAAACAGGACTCGCAGTCCACGGCCACGCACGCACCCTGCACGAGAGTCGAGAAAACTCAAGTGGCACTAAGCCGCTGGACTCTGGGCAGTCCTCTAGACGCACTACACCCAACGGTCCTTGAGTCACAAGACTCGGGGTCAAGACCGTTGCACGTGACAGCACAAGGCCGTCAATCTAGTCTAATCTCTAGGTCTAAAACCACGGTAGCACGAGTACCGAGACAACTCACGAGTCACCAAGACCACTCCCTCGGAAAGGGAACGCAAGGGACCAAGGCCACCCACACGGGCCACACGGAAAACACAGAAGCACGATTCCCGGGGCAGCACACAAGCCACCACGACGATTTCCCATCTTGTAGCAAGCGGGAAACCTCCAGCCCCAGGCCGGATAACTAGACTCGGAGTCCAAGGCCAAACACGTGGCCCACACGGGAATCGCCTTCCAAAGAAACCCACAACATGCGGGGGAGATCCCACCGCACGCACACCGGTACACGGTGACTCGATCGAGCGTGACACGAAAGCCCGGAACAATGAGGTAACCCGGACCTACCACACCTACGGGCACGCTAATCGAGGTAACACGGTCCCTCCCGACACCCCAAAAACATGGACACAGAACCCATGGGGTGTTCGGGATACTCACAAGGCCGTAGGTCGACCACTGGGTCCCAATCGGGTCGACCGGAGACCAACACAACACAATCGGAATGCTAAAAGGTCACCTAGACCCTTAAGCGCACTGGCACGTAAAACGAGGTAAGTGGGACCTCTGGACACCCAAAGACACGGTCACGGAACTCCACGGGGTGTCCGAGACTCTCACGAGACCTAAAGTCAACCACTGGGTCACAACCGGGTTGACCGGGGGTCAAAACAACGCAAACAGGAACTAGAACGTGGTAGTGGTCACCTGGTGACCGCGACCAGATGGTAGCGGTCGACCGGAGACCGCGACCATGCTGTCACGGTCACCTCACGACCGCAACCACCCACGTGCAAGCCTGATGGTAGCGGTCGCCCAAGGACCGCGACCAAACAGTAGCGGTCATCTCATGACCGCGACCAGACAAAAGCGGTCTATCGCACGACCGCGACACCTGAAGGCCTTCTCGACCAAAGCACAAAGGATGAAGGCGGTTCTCCCACGACCGCGACCAGTGAACGCGGTTACTGGTGGACCGCGATCATTTCGGAAAACCGAGAACGGCGGGAAAACACCCAAAAATCCACGCCACGCCCCAATCATCCACGGATGAAGGGGAAAACATAGGGGAAGCTCCCCTGTAGCCCCTAGCATGCATCTATGGCCTCGGATCGGCCTAAAACACAACAGATCGCTAGATCGGGCGATCACTCCCCAAATCATGGTTTTCCCCAAAACGCCCCAAACGGCCCGCTCGGCTCACCGCAGCCTACGAAACTTGCGGGAAAAGAAAAAGCACGAGCTGAGGGTCTATCACCCTACCTTCACCGAAGATTTCGCGCACCGTGGATGCCGATCCACGAAGAAAACGCCGTTGAAGCCTCGCAGTTCCACAAACTCACGGCCGAGCTTCACCGCGCCTCCACCGCCTCGATCCTCATCCATCCTCGCCCGCGCCTCACCCGCTCCGTCCTCGCCTCGCTCGTACTCCACCCCGTCGGCCGCCGGAGAGAGAGGGAGAGAGGAGAGAGCGTGAGAAGAGAGAGGGAGAGAAGAGAGAAATGAGAGGGGAGAGAGAGAAAAGAGTTATATATAGGAAAATCCGGAAATTTGGAAAAATCCCGAAAAATAGAAAATCACACACTCGCGATCCTCGGAGCGCACCGATCGCAACGGTACCACACTCGCCTAGGTGAACGGCCCGGTTCACCCGCAACGAGGTTCCGAAGGGAAAACTGAAACCCACGCCGGGAATCGGAAAACACACACGGAAAAAGCCGCGGAACGCCTCCGGGCCTCCGAAACGACTCCGGATCGCGCCGATCCGAACACGAAAGATGTCCGAAATAAAATTTTGAACACAACGGAGTCAGACGCTCCGAGAAACCAGATCCGGGACCCACGAACGAGGATCCGAAAAACCCGGGGCATTACACTGATACACCATCTTACTAGAAAATGACAAAAACAAAGGTGTATTTACATTTTAATATATGAAAATATGATATTTTGCCTCTCTTCTTTATCAGTAAATTAACCCTTAGCATCAATATACAAAAGTGGTCCATGTATATCGCCTCTTGATTCATTGACTACAAAATACATAGTATGACGCTTATCTGAAGCAAGAAGACCAACGTGTCTCTCTTTCTCAACGAAGCAATTTAATTAAGACACGTATAATCATAAGATGAGAATAATTATCTAATCATTAAATCACTCATTTCATAATATTTGCCTCCAAAACACGAACATGAATTATTCTAAGGAATAATCTTACGCAAAAGGAAATAGATAATTTCCTTATCAATTACATACACCTCAAAGGATAAATATATTAAATGTGGAAACTATGTTTGACCACTTGGCCAGCCCTTTCATATGTATTTATTACTATGTATCCATTGGGATGCTTTTGAAGCAAACGTATATATATTTCACGTTTACATTAATTGCTCAATATCCATTGGAGAAACTCATGTATTATCAAGACATATTATATAGTGTATTTTACTTCGTACTCAAATACAGGTTGTCTCTTCTAACAAAATATATGAAACTTACATTATTTTTTGTCTCCTCAAATTTTAAATTTCCTCAGTTTATCTCACGTCGAAGTTAAAGGTCTACATGGCAAAAACATTTCTAGTAAACTTGTAGGCCATACGATCAGAGGAAGAGAACGAGATAGAAGCATGCAATAGGGAATGATACTGACAAACGTATCTTAGCAAAAAAAGTTTTGTCCTATCTACCACCTGGACATGACCAGAACAACCAAGTTACGGGATGAACATAGACTCAACGCTCCACACTGAGAAGTTCAAAGTTCCATACAAATTTATGTATACTGATAGCCATTGGATGATGTTATATTTAATAGACACAAAGTTTTCATCCTATAAATAACTGAAGATTGTAGCAAACGAGGAGATACATTGAACGCTTCAAGCAAGGAACAATTAAGCATTAAAGTGTCTTTCTGTAATCAAAGCGATCTCAGCGTCCTGCTTCTTGCGCACTCACGACCAGGAGAACTTCACCGCATTCAAAGCTCATCCTTGAAGTTCTTCGTCCTACGAAGTATCAAAGAGGAGGATATTGTAATGTAATGATATTCTACTTTTCTCCACTTCTTTCATTCATTATAATCATCTGTATTTACTCTTTGTTGATTCTGTCTGAAGGATAGTGAAGAAGAGCATTTGTTGCTCTGTATAACTAGCATTTTGTGTGTTAAGTTGATCCTCTGATAACATGAAAATTAGCAAGGTGACTAGTCCCTGAAAGACTAGCTAGTGCGAGATCACTAAAAAAACTAAGCCACTGAGAGTCATGTTGGTTGGTTGAGAGATGATCAAAATCATCTGAGTTAGTGGTTCCTAGAAAACCATTAGGATCCCCTGAGTCCTACAAGATCAGCTCAAGAGTTGGCCCTAAAAAATAGCTATCGTAACCTTTAATGGAAGGTTAGTGAATACCCCGGACGAGTTGCAGGGGGATTGGACATAGGGAAGCTACAGGGCTAACCGAACCATTATAATTAAAATCTCGTGTCTTTGTTGTTTGATTGCATTGATACATTTTTATTCTTGCTACGCAATTTAAAAAATTTAATATGTAATTATTTTTCAAAGGCACACCTATTCTACCCCCCTCTAGGGTGTGCCCGGCTACTAATACCTAACTCCCCACATGTCGGGCTCCCCAACGCCATCTCCACTGTCTTCCTTTACACTATCTGCGTCATGACTCTCATCCTTGGGGCCACCAAAGTCGAGCTCAAGGTGTTATATCGCGTCCTCTACATCTCCCTGGTCCTGGCCGAATACTTCATGGCCATCATCATCGCCCAAAGGAGCATGACCTTCTCTCACCACGCCTATACTGCCAGTGCTGCTGTTGTCCTCATCATCCTCTCTTCACGCTCACCGTGGCTATCCACAACGAGTTCAAGATCTGGCGCAAAAAGCAACAGTTCTAGGTCATCACTGTAACGACCCGAGAATCCGATTATCGGGAAGGCCCGATAACCCGAGACTCGAACTGCCGCCCACGAGTCGAGAGGGCTCGGAAGGGCTAAAAGGAGTGTGGAGGTACAAAGAAATAGGAAATAAGGCAGGACAACTCAACAATTAACAGAAATAAATAAACAATTACTACAACAGCAGAGTCCAGTCTAACAGAAAGTACAGTCTAAAGCAATAAAGCGTACCACATGCCAAGTGAACACTCGGCCCGGCGAGCTGGCAACTAAGAACCTCTGATCAGCAACCTCGAACCTCAAGGGAGAACCGTCACACCTGAAAAGTAGGGGTGAGCCTCCTGTCACTAGCCCAGTAGGGATCCCGTGGAACCCCAACTGAGAACAACGGCGACATGGAAAGCTGTAACTACAAGAGCAACAGTAACAGCAAGAACAGTAAACCCGGTGGCCGGTCGAAACTCGACACTACAGCTACTCCTACTGAACCGGTCAAGCAGAAAGACAAGTCTCGATCTCACAGTCAGGAACCGGACCACACTAGCACCACTTATCGAAGTAAAAACCCACGGCAACCCCGCCGTAGAGGCCTGTCTCCTAGGACACGGCAAACCTTGACACGCTGTCTACGGTGCAACCCCGACCACCCTGTCGCGGGTACCGCACAACAAGACGCAACCTCGGTAAAGCTATTAGCACTAGTCTCGTGGCATGAAAACCGACGCATGCGCCATGGTGAAACAACCGAAACTCAACGGTCAACACGACCAAAACACGAAGGTCGAAGTCACTGAAACTTACGGTCTGTCACTCCCAACTCGACAGGAGTACCTCCCACCAGAAGCAAGGCCGGTTGCGTCCCCTGACGACTTACACCGCACCGCAGGTGAACTGCCTAGTGTGGTAGCGCCTACCAGAGGCACGGACACCGCACAAGAACCACAAAGCAAGTGACTAGCTGGGATCACGCCCGTCAGCGTGGGTCCAACCGCCCTCAACCACGTGTGCACACACAGACCATGCGTCCTAGGTCTGGCCTCTAACTGGTTTTCCCCTAGAGCCGGACTCTGGCTACCGACGAGGGGCCCAACGGAAACCAGTCTAAAAACCATCCTCAGGGTAGCCTCTCCACCACTCCCTAGTGGGTCCACACGCGTGCAGGAAGGCTATGACTAGTGGAGGGTCACTGAAGGAGTAGACTCTCAAGTCAACGGAAAACCACGTCCGAACCTGACGAAGCACGGGGACCGTCCCACGTACCAGCACCATCGCACGGTGATCACAGTCGGAGGAGAAACGGGACTCACAGTCCACACAGAAACACAGAAGTACGGTTCCCAAGGTAGCTCACAGGCCGCCAAACCAAATCCCACTCTTAGGGAAAAGTGGGAACCCTCCAGCCCCAGGCTGGGCAACTGGGCTCGCAGCCCAAGGCCTCACACAAGACCCACTCAGGAATTGCTTTCAGGAGAAACCGACGTCGCACGGGGAACTCTCACCGCACGCACACCGACGCACGGTGACACGAGTCGAAAACGCTACAACCCGGGACCACATCGTACCACGACACCTGGCCCCGACGAAGTGCACAGCATCCGTCAGGCCACGGGTCAGCACGTGGATCGAGAACCACACACCCGGGACTCGAATTGGTCAAAATGGAAACACCGGGTTAGACTGGCACATAGGCGGTTCATCCTGGGCCGCTCAAGGGACGTGCGGCTGGGGACGAGCCGCTCAAGGGATATATGCGGCTTGGAAGGAGCCACACAAGTGCACTAATCGGACTAACACCAAAGAGGATAGGCGGTTAGGGCTGAGCCACCCAAGGGGATGTGCGTCTAAGGGTCACCCGCACAACCCAACCGACCTACTACAGTGTCGGTCAAAATGGTTTTGACCAACCCGCACAACCCGACCGACACAAAATTGTTGACCAAGGATCAACTGGGACACGCGATCGGCTCCTGGCTGCTCATCCCAACGAAAGGACAGACGGTTGGGGACCAGCCGCCCATGGGGGACATGCGGACCTCACCTAGCCGCACATCACATGCGTGGTCTATCGTTCGATCACACAACCCTCAAAACAAGATGGGACATGCGGTCCAGAACCAGCCGCCCATACGATGGGCGGGCCCTGGTTTGACCGCCTAACCGTCACGGCGAGCAAACCCAGGGGGTAGCCCGATCGCGACCTTTCCACGCCCCGTTCGTGCCGAAACGAAGAGGATATAGCCACAACCACCTTGGCAATCACATGGACTCCGACCGGAGTCAAAACGACGCACGAATCGCGAGAAACGGGCGATTCTACTGAAGTTACTCAAAAAGGGTTTCCGAGCTTCCCGGAGCCCTACTGGTCCAACGGGACCACCAATCGAGATGAAATCGGTGACTATGGAACGCCCACGTCCCAGGAAGTCCATTGACAGTAACTGATATGAAAACCGTCGCCGTTTTTCGACGAACCCTACGAACTTACAAAACCACGGTTTTGCTAGAACGGACCCAAACTCAGCCATTTTCGCGCCGAACGACGTGCAATGGCAGGGAAAAGGAGCAGAATGCAGTAGTGTTCCGTCACCCTACCTCCACCGAGATACCGCGCGCCGAAGCGACTAATCCACGCCGAAAATCACCTGGAACACAAACGACGCCATCTCGAAATCCACCGAGGGATCGCTCCCGCTACCGCCTCGATCCTCGCCCATCCTTGCCCGCATCCTCGCCCGCGCCGCCTCCACCTCACCCCCGCCTCGCTTCGTCGACCGTCGGAGAAGAGAGGGGAGAAGGAGAGCGTGAGAGAAGAGAGAGGGAGAGTGAGTGAGAAATGAGAGGGGAGAGAGAGAAAAGGGTTTATATAGGGAAAATCAGGAAATTCTGAAAAATATCAAAAAAATAGAAAATCACATCCTCGCAATCCTCGGAATGCACCGATCGCGATGGCACCACCCGTGCCCAGGTGAACGACCCGGTTCACCCGCAACGGAGTTCCGCAGGGTTTGCCAAAACTCGCACGCGGAAATCGGAAAACATGCAGAAAAAGCCGCGGAACGCACTCCGGCCTCCGAAACAGCTCCGGATCGTGCCGATCCGAACACG
The DNA here is from genome assembly GCA_022559845.1 of Amorphophallus konjac. Taxonomy (NCBI): domain Eukaryota; kingdom Viridiplantae; phylum Streptophyta; class Magnoliopsida; order Alismatales; family Araceae; genus Amorphophallus; species Amorphophallus konjac. Next base: position 445,539,815 of record CM040126.1, read on the forward strand.
AAAGATGTCCGAAACATCACTTCGGACACAACGGAGCCAGATTCACCAAAAACGCAGATCCGAGACTCGAGAAGAAGGATCCGAAAAATCCGGGGCATTATAATCACCATCCACAAGCCCACTGCGTTGTCGGTGACAAAGGCCATAATGGCCCCTCCCGCACTCCTTATAGCTGGTCCTCTTATTCCTCCTATCCCTGCTGCTTGTTGGACAAATGGGAGGTAGAGTGAAGAACCATATGTTAACCTGCAACAAACAGAGGAAGAGCAGAGGCAAAGAAGAAGGTTTTCATGCAGAAAAAAGAGAGAACTGTATTTCACTAAAAACAACTTATATCAAGCAGTCGTACATCCTACATATATACTGACCCAAAACAACAAGGAATAATAGATAGAGAGAAAGAACGTGGGTACTTCCACCTTCTACAACTACTTCCTAAACATACGAACATAACCCCATGTCTTAGCACCTAACTGACAAAGATAAGACTCTTTCAAAGACTAAATAACTAGAGCACAAGTTCATCCCATCAATGGTTGAGATTGCATCAATCTTCATCAATTCCCATTGATGCAAAGTCTACTACACAAAGAGCATCTCTGAATTTGAAAAATTTTGTAGGAGGAAGTACCTTGGTAAATCCATCTGCAACTTGATTACCAGTGTAGCAATGCTTCATCATAATATGTCCTTCAATGACTAATTCTCGAATAAAATGGTGCCTGAGTTCTATGTGCTTTGTTCGGCCATGAAATACTTGATTTTGTGTCATTGCAATGGTCGCCTTGTTGTCACAATATACCTCTGTGGCATGCATTTGCTCTTGACCCATATCCTTCAACAATCTTCTCATCCAAACAGCTTGACATGCACTGGGTGTGGCAGCAATATACTCAGCTTCAGTTGAGGATAAGGTTGTCATACTTTATTTTTTTGAACTCCATGCTACAGCTCTCGAACCGAGGCTGAAAACAAACCCACTAGTACTCTTTCTGTCATCCACAAAACCTGCCTAATCACTGTAAAAAAAACCAACTAACTTGAAGCTAGAATTCTGTTGGAGTATACCAAATTCCAAAATTGACGGTTGCCCGGATGTAGCGAATAATTCTTTTTGCTGGCCCAAAATGATGCATAGAAGGTTTATGCATAAATCTGGTAAAGAAAACATAATATCCAAATGAGAATTTGTCAAGTACATATATAAGATTTCCCACCAACCTTTTGAAACTTTTTGCATCGGCCATTGGAGTTCCATCATCGAGTGTTAATTTCTCATTTGGATTCATGGGAGAGGAAGAGGTCTTGCATTTCTGCATGTTAAACTTTCTTAGTGGTGCGGACACACGTCGCAATACACGTCGGTGGACGAGGACACGCTAGGGTCCCTTTAGCCCGAGGAGGACATGGACGCGTCGATTAAGCTATCATCTTTGTTTCACTTTTTTTAGCCTTGTTGGGCCCTATTTTAGTCCATGTTGGACAATTGAACTATTGTATGGGAATGGGCTAGACTAGATTACTGGGCTAGAGTTAATGGGCTTTGGGCTTTAAATGGGCCAAAAGGGGCTAAGTGTGAACAAGTCTATGGGCTTAGTGTGCTAGGTGTGAAAGTGGCTAGAGAATGGAGGCTTGGAGGCAAGTGGAAGGGGGCGCCCCCTTCTTGGTCCAAAGAGAAGGCTGCCACCTACATAGCTTGGCTCCCCTCCCCTCATTTTTCAAATTAGGAAGCTTCCATTGTCCCCCCCTTGGTCTTCTTTTCCCCCCTTTAGTCAAGGGGGCGCACCCCCTCTCTCTCCTCCCTCCTCCACCTCCCATCCTCTCCCTAGGGTTTCCCCTCCCCTATATATCATCTCTTGTAAACATATTTCAGAAGTTAATGAAGAGATTTTTAGAGAAAATTGTGTAAGAGAGTGATTCTCTTTCCCCCTCTTGGGTGTGATGCCCTAGACCCTAATCTTGTGACGGAATTTTCTTGGCGTGTGACTCGCCCCCCTTATCGCCCCCTTCCTGCCCGTATCTGGTTCTAAAAAATTTAGCAGAGCTGCTCCTACAAGTCAGGAAGAATTTGGCGCTGGTTTCGCCTCGATCGGAGCTCTGGATCGCCGGCAACAATTCTGATCATGAAGTCGCGCAAGTCTGTCCGAGCATGCTATCCAGATCCTCAACTTCCTGATACGAAATTTCTACGGATCCACTCCCAAGCCCTTTGGATATGAGATTCTGATTGGTCATAGGATTTTCTGTCCTATTCTCGTTTCCGTTGAGCTCGTGTCGTTCTGAGGTCTGTGTTGGTCGTGGCGAGGATTTTTGTGGAACTGCGCAGACCACCCTGTGTAGATCTGACCCAGAATCAGAGGCAACTTACAGAAGCTGCCCTATCTCCTTCCTCTCATATCTACCTGAGGCCTTTGGTCTGCGTTTTCTTCTGGATGTCGTCGACGATCTCCAACAAGAAGCAATCCATTCCGACATCGGAGCTATTTTTCCTATAATTTTTAGCTCTTCTGTGCAGTTCTGTGCGAGCAGAACTTGAGACTGAGTACACTTGATACCACGCCCAGATCTGATCATATCTGATCACGTCGTTCGGACCAGGCATTCTTCATCATGTCGCCAACATTCTCCAACAAACGACATCCTGATCGGACGTTAGATCTTGGCGTACCGGCCTCTGCAATTCTGTTGCACCGGGTGGCTTGCGCAGGCAGAACCCAGGCGGCTTCCAACCGGCTCACCCGATCGGCCCCGACTCGCCTCCCTCGTCTCCTGCGAGTGCGGCCTGTCAACCCGAGTTCCAGCAACACCAAATTTATGTTTATGGCCCTTTACCTCCCTGCGTGGAGTGGGCATCCTATTCTGACATTGTATGGTTACTAATTGTGTGTATCGGGGTTGTCGGATTCGACCGAGATTTCTTCCCCATGCGCTAGTCGTGGAGGTACGTGCTTCGTTCCTGCACTTACATTGCTTATTTAGTACACTTTCTATCATGCTACGTTTGTGAGAATAGGGCCGATAGCTAGCTTCAAATCGTCGTGGTTGTGAGTTGTGAGCGCCCGTTCCATAGGCCCAGTCGAGCACCGAGCTCGAACTGGAAACCCCTAGGCGACAGTGGTTCCTTAACCGCTGCGATCCCACATTTCCCTGGTAAGGGACGATCATCGGACTAGTTAGAGTTTCTGTTGAGAGACGTCTCCACCCGGAGAATGCCACGGTAGTCAGCCGCTCGGCTTAGTGTGCTAGTGCTGGCCGCACTTTGAGTCGGCCGTACGTCTTATCCCGATCGCGTCATCCGTCCCGCATCACTTAGCAACTCTAATGCATACTTTTCTTGAGAGAGAAAAATACCCTTATCAGTTTGTGTGATCTGAAAACTAAGAAAATAGTGCAACATTCCCAAATCAGTCATATCAAATTCATGCATCATAGTCTCTTTGAACAATTTGATACTGACCTCAGAAGATCATGTATAGATTATGTCATCCACATATACACAAACTATAAAAATATCATCAATACCTCTCACCTTCACATACAAAGTCGGCTCACTTTCACTTCTATGGAATTCATTCTGCCCGAAATAGGAATCAAGACGGCTATACCACACTCTTGGTGCTTGCTTAAGGCCGTAAAGTGCCTTCTTCAACTTGTAGACCTTCTCCTCATTTCCTTTGATGACATATCCCTATGGCTGATCAACATATACATCTTCATCTAGATATCCATTTAAGAAAGCTGATTTAACATCAAACTGAAAAACATTCCACTTAAATTGAGCTGCTAATGCTAACACAAGTCGAATAGTTTCAAATCTAGCTACAGGAGAAAATACCTCAAAGAAATCCTCACCAAATTTCTGCATATACCCTTTAGCTACCAACCTTGATTTGTATTTCTGAACACTTCCATCAGCATTGCATTTGATTTTATAGGCCCACTTGACACCGATTGCATTTTTATCGGGCGGCAAGTCCACAAGTTCCCATGTCTTGTTTCTTTCTATTGTATTAATTTCTTCTTACATAGAAGATTCCCATTCTTCTTTACCTCTTGCCTCTTCATAACATGTAGATTCTGCAATCATAAGAGCAAAATTACTTCTTTCATAAATCTCTCGAAGGGATTTTACCTTCCTTTGCGGACTTGAGCTCCCCATAACATTGTCTTGCTGAGAATAAGTGGGAGAGCTACTAATGGCATGTTCAATGATATGATTTTCTTCATGCTCTGTTGAAAAATCAGATTCATCCATCATCATTTCTGATTGCTGATTTTCTTCCTTAGACTAGTTCCAAAACCTGTACTCATCAAATATAACATCTCTACGAATAATCAGCCTTTAGTTTCAGGATTATACAATCTATAACCCTTGCTTTCACTGCTATATCCAACAAAAATATATTTTTCACTTTTCTGGTGTAATTTCTTTCTATTATCAGAATCAACGAGGGAATAAGCAAGACAACCAAAGACCCTTAAATCACTCACCTCAGGTTTTTTCTTGTGCCAAGTCTCAAAGGAAGTTATATTTCTAACAACCTTAGTAGGAGAAATGTTGAGAAGATAGATTGATGTTGCAACAGCTTCAGCCCAGGAGTCATTTAGTAGCCTTTTCCCTTGTATCATGCTTCGAGTCATTTTCACGACGGTTCTATTTTTTCTTTCAGCAACTCCGTTCTGCTCTGGAGTGCATCTCACAGTTAGTTGCCTGCGAATACCATGCTGCTTACAAAAACTGTTAAACTCGCTAGATAAAAATTCTCCCCCTCTGTCTGTTCTGAGTATTTTTATCATGTGTCCACTTGCATTCTCAGTAAGCACCTTGAATTCTTGAAACTTCTGTAATGCCTCTGATTTATGAACCAAAAAATACACCCAACACATTCTAGTAAGGTCATTAATAAACAATAAGAAATATTTGCTTCCATTAAGTGATGGTGTATTCATAGGATCACAAATATCAGCATGGATCAACTCCAATGGTGATCTAGCTCTCCAAGACTTGCCAGCAGGAAAAGAATGCCTATATTGCTTTCCATAAACACACCCTTCACAAACATTATCGTTGCATTCTATTGTAGGTAAACCATGAACCATACCTTTCTGTTTTAACAATTTCAGACCCTTGAAATGCAAATGTCCATATCTCAAATGCCAAAGTCAAGACTGATTTTTGACAGTAGCAACCAATGCATAATCATCTAAGGAAGAAATTTGCAGGGGAAACATCTTATTTTCTGTCATGGGAATCTTAATGCAGAAATCCGATTTTTGACTCTTAACCTCACAGACATTGTCATGAAACAGAACTAGATATCCTCTGTGAATTAGTTGTCCAACACTTAACAAATTGTGAGCCAATCCAGGCACATAATAAACATAATGTATAAGTTTTTCTGTACCTGAATTTGTTTTTATTCAAACAGTTCCTCGTCCTTGAATCTTTACCTCATTATCATCTCCAAGACGAACATTTTGCTGGATAGATTTATCTATACTTTGAAACGACTCCTTTACTCCTGTCATATGGTTACTACACCCACTATCCAAGAACCACACATCACTTGTACTTTTCTTGGAATTCACATAGGTAAGAAAGAGATTACCTTCTTCTTCCTTCTTTTCAACAAAGTTGACTTGCTCTTTGTCTTGCTCTTTGGCCTTTTCCCAACAATATGCCTCAATGTGACCAAACTTCTTGCAGTGATAGCATTATTTCTCATTGTAGTTGGACCTGCGACTATTTTTATCTTCATTTTCCGAGCTTGTCCTTGTATTATCTGATCTTCCTCTACCCCTGCCACGACCACAGTAGCCGCCTCTTCCACGTCCTCTTGCACCATTCCTTTGATTTGATGAGCCTTCACCTTTCTTTAAATTGTTTGGTGTTTCAACTTTCATTTGAAATGTAGTCTCCACACTCTTATCAGATGACCTGTTCAATCTTTCCTCGTGTGCTAACAATGAACCTATTAATTCAGTAAAGGAGTAAGTACACAAATCCTTAGACTCCTCTATAGCTGCAACAATATGGTCATACTTTGAAGGGAGACTTCTTAGAATTTGTTCTACCACCTTTTGATCTGAAATACTTTCACCAGAAGTTTTCATTTGATTTACTATAACTAAAACTCTGGAAAAGAACTCTTGAATTGACTCATTACTTTTCATAAGGAGTGTTTCGAATTCTCTTCTAAGAGTCTGGAGTTTTACAGCCCATGAAACTCTTGTTTCAAGATGATCCATGCTTCTATGGACTTTGTGGCATTTGTAATCCGAGGAAACATTGTGTCAGACATAGCTTGTTGAAGGACCAGCACTGTCTTGGCATCCTTCTTTCGAAGTTCCTTAAGGTCTGCTGCCTTCTCTTTGGAGCACTCTGCTTCTGCATAACCAGTCTCAACTAGATCCCAAAGATCTTGAGAAATGAAGAAGGTCTTCATTTTGATACTCTAGAACTCATAGTTTACTTCGGTAAAAATAGGTACTAACGATTGAGAAAGGTTCAGGGTAGCCATACCATTAGTCATGCTAAAAACCTTCTTTTAGAGCTTCTGTAAAACACTTGGTGTGCATCAAACTTTCCATCTGTTTCAGCTTCTGAAACCGCTGCCACTTGCTTCTTGGAAGGCTTGTTGCTGCAGCAAATAACCTTCTATTCACCCAGCTTATATCGAACCTGGCTATTCTGATACTACAAATGTTGGACAAATGGGAGATAGAGTGAAGAACCCTATGTTAACCTGCAACAAACAGAGGAAGAGCAGAGGCAAAGAAGAAAGTTTTCGTGCAGAAAAAAGAGAACTGTATTTCACTAAAAAAAACTTATATCAAACAGTCGTACATCCTACATATATATTGACCCAAAATAACATGGAATAATAGATAGAGAGAAAGAACGAGGGTACTTCCACCTTATGCAACGACTTCCTAAACAGACGAACATAATCCCACGTCTTATCACCTAACTAACAAAGATAAGACTCTTTCAAAGACTAAATAACAAGAGTACAGATTCATCCCATCAATGGTTGAGATTACATCAATCTTTATCTACCCGTCGCGGCACCATCGACACCGAAGAACGAGATGGAGAAGAAGCCGAAGACGGTGACCCCTCCTGCACTCGGCCTCTCATGCTTACCCTCGTCCTCCTCCTCTCCTGCATCGGCCATCTTCTCATCGCCTTTGGTGTCCCGGGCTCCCTCTACGTCACCATCGGCTTCTGCTTCGGCACGCAGTGGCCCCTCCTCTTCACCATCATCTCCGAGGTCTTCGGTGCATAGTGGCTCTTGAGGAGCCCTTGAGAAGCCCTTGGGTTAGGATGCTACCGCCGCTGCAGCCCTTGCTGCTACTGCCGTCAGGGCTCCGCCACCTCTGCCTGCAGTCGCCCCCCGCTATTGCCGCTACCGTTGCGTCCGTACAATGTTGCGACGGCTGCTGCCACCGCACTGGTTCATCGCACTACCTAGCCAAATACTATTTATTAAATAGCCCCAAATACTATTTATCTCACTGCCCAATCAGATGCGATTGGAATTTTGAAAAAATCCCCCATTTTTGGCCACCAGTACGGATGAAGCGATCATGGAGAATCTCTAATCCCCAGTTGCGTTTCCACACGCGGCATTGCATTAGTCTAAAACCCCCGTCACTGAATAGTGGGAAGCTTTGGATTAAGAGGCCATTTAATATACCTAAAAATACAGCAAAACATCACAAATTAAGTCGAGATAATTATATGTATATCTTTAGAATGTTTCATATTCTATCTTTATATTGTCATGTATATATGCCCTCATATGACCATATTTCATCGTACGTACTCATGTCTTGTTTAATTTAAGAGTTTTTTGTATGAAAATTATTGTTAAAAGTGAATTTATAAAAAAATTATTCTTAAAAATACATTAGTAAGTATATCACTGTGTAATCTGAATTGTGCAAAAATGTCATATTTATTTACATGTATATCACTTCTTTTTACCAACAACTTGTAAGAAAATCACGCTTAAATGAGATTTATTCACTATTTGAATTAACTCAGTGATATATTTATTAATATATTTTTAGGAATAATTTTTTTACAAATTCACTTTTAACAATAATTTTCATGCAACAAATCCTTAATTTAACTTTAGATAGATTAAAAAGAAGAAATATTAATCTATTCTTGTTTAATCTTCTCACATAATTGACGTGAAGGCGTATATATCCCTACAGTCTTTATATTATCTTGTGTACCCTTTAAAACCTCATTTGTTACGTGTTCAACGGAATATTTCGTTAACTTTGACGGTGTTAAAGTACGAGGATATAATAGAATAATATTTATTAATATGGGGATATATATATATATGATAATATTTAGAATATGAGAGTAAAGAATAGAACACATAATATTCTAAGGGTATCTATGTAATTATTCCAATTCTTGTTACGGTATATATTTGGAGTGCTGTGAAATACTGGATTTCAAAACCCGTTAATTTATGTGGTAGTCTTTTTATCCTATATAAAACTATTGAAAATTTAAATTGAAGATTTTGTAAGTAACGGCTTCAACTTAGGTTGCGTTTGATAACCCAACGAAATTACTCATTCTCATAAAAATCTACAGATCGTACAAGTGTGTTTATCTCTCCAAATTTGTAATAATTAATAGTCCTCAAAATCTCGTTGTAACTTGCTTATGAGATTTTCGGATGAAGGCACATTTTGTGTCTACACTCTCTTCCCTTGGATTTTGTGCGAGGGCTCAAAAGCATACACACGTTTGCATTTGTTAGAGATTACATTTTGTCGGAGCTTTTGGCTCGCAAGCCCACGGCCATTGGGTTATCAAATGATGCCTTAGAATTTTTATTTTTTTAAGTGTTAAAAATAATAACTTTTACACTAAACAACCTCTACGACTCTAAAATCTTCTTCATCTCTGTGCCCGGCAAAGCTACCAAGTTAAAAACGTTTTGGGAAAACGATCATCTTTGGTTGATTTTAAGGGTGTTGAAGAGAATATGGTAATTGGAAAGCAGAAACACAAATATGAAAGATGTGAAGAGTTGTGGATACAATTCATATTAACGAACAAATGTGAAGGCATTGAATACACATCCGTACCAGCCACACGCTCAGTGCTCCCTTACGATACGGTACGGTATCATGAGAAGATGCCGATGTATGCGTTTTCTTTTCCCTCGTCTCATCCTCCCTCGAACGGGAGTGGGCTTCCAGAGTGCATTTTTAAGTTTAAGGCACTTCCTTTTTTTAGGCATTACTCCCTGGCTGCATGGACTTTTAGATTGGGCAAGCAAGATCATTTTTCAACCTGCCAACTGATAGACTTTTGACGGATCCTCTCCTGTCTTGAGTAATCTTTTATTAGGTGCACCTTGCAGAGAGTTGACCTCCAAAAAGCAATCGGTTAGAACACTTTGCTGTAGTCTTTAGATCCTTCATCAGATCTCGGTGACCCTAGATTGATGGGACAAGATGTGTGATAATAACCATGATGAGGACAACATAAGATCTCTTTTTGATCTCTAATTATCTGGGATTGGGTAGGTGGCGATGATAATGCCATGTTCTTTTTTGGTAAACTGTGATGATAATGTCCTTGATAAGACATACAAGCTGCTTACATCAATCTATGCAGTGTGACTGCTGACATTGCAGTTTGACAAGCTGAGAGATGAGATTTCTTTCTATCATAAATTATGACAACTTCCAGAGCCCAAAAAAAAATACATACTCGGAGGTGAAGTAGTGAAGAATCTGTCCATATTTACATCAAGCTATCCGGTCACAAGGATTTACTAGGTAATAACCAAAAATGAATGGCATCAACAGAGAGAATTATTTCATCGACAGAAGTTATGCATGGTACACGAAATTACACTAGAGTTTATGACCAATCAATTCAAAAGAATTCTCGAAGGGAGGTGAATCCCGGGTGCATAGTCTTCCACAAACGCATCATCACAAGCAACTAATCTGAAAACACTCTGGGGAGGAAGGTGGTGGACTTCTTGAGCCTCTATAAAGCTCCTAGCAAGAACCTGCTGTATCCAATTACTTATGGCTCCCTGACCTTCTGACAGCCATGTCGCTGCAAGAATTTGCTCCACAACCTTTGGGTCAATCTCTAACAGATACTCGGAACCAAGAGCAGTCCGAAAGCTTTCATTGATTTCCTCTAGTATGTCATTAGCAAGGACATCAAAGTCAAACGGCTTGAAATTTACACTTTCATCAACTGCATTGAGGAATTCTTCCATCCAAGCTGCCGACATGTCATCCGACATGCAGTTGTTCTCATCACTGGTATAACCTATGTGATTTGCCCCCATCTCTTCCACAGGCAGATTCAAGTCAAAGCATGTGTTCAAGTTCTTGTTCATCCGTTTCACTAAACCCATGGATGGACATTGCTCATCCCCCGGATCTGCTGTGTTTAGCTTGCGCTTACGTGCATGTATGCTCGCACTTCTCGTTTCATTCAATGAAGTTCCCAATACAGTCAAATATAATTTGCTATCTACAGAATCGGAGGCAGACGCAACAAGCACCTTCATTTGCCAAGATTTTGCAGCCAGAATCATCTCCTCAGTGTACTTACCATGTGATTTACTTAAGAAATTTGATTTATCTCCAACTGTTCCTGCTGTTGTAACAAAGACTGCATTGCTGATGGCAACTTCCCTTCCATGGGAATTAGAAAATCTGCCTGTTTGGATGGCCTGGGACAAGCTAGTTTGCACAAGTAAGTCAGCCTTATCAACATTTTCTAGAAGCACAACCGACCAGGGTTTCTTGCATATTTCCCCAGCAATGTGATCAACAACAGTCTTTCCTCTGAGGCTCAACTCATATCCACTGATTCCTTCATTGTTGCATATTGTATTTGAGAGCATTACCTCATCTTGTGAGTTTACATCAACACAGATAAATTTTTCTCTGCTACCAAACAGTAGCTCTGCAAGGGCCATGGCAATTTTCCTCTTCCCAACTCTGTCAGGGCCTAGGAAACTAAGCCAGATATCCCCTTTCAAGCGTGGACCATGAAGCCTTCTATTATCTGCTTTGCAGCACACTATGGATTTGCTGATAGCGTGTATTGCATCCTCTTGCCAACCAACCTTTTCTGTAAGGCTCCTGCAAAATGTTTTGAAATCCCGGATATCAAATGGCTGAGATACATTAGCTAAGCACTGTTTTGGCCAATCAGAAGCAGATGCACCACCACCTGCAACCTTTGGATATGAGGCACTCTGCACAGGTAGACATTTAGCACCTGGTGAATCAGCATAAGCCACACATGAAGAATACTGGGTAGGAGCTGCTGAAACATTTCCACTGGCCTTATCAACGTCCTTTGGTCCTATGCATCCATGCAAGTCATGAAAATTTTCAATGCGTGGATGCAACATGGATTTTTCAGCCTTCCCGACACAAGTATGGACACTTCCCAGCATTAAATCTGTTGACACTGAAGTCAAAGATGAAGGTGAAGTGAGATCATCAGGCCCACCTAGAAGTGAAAGGGCACCAGAATGAGATTGAGAATCAGATGTCTGAGGTAGTTCATTCTTGGAGGACCTTCCCTGCAGCTTGGATAATAAATTTCCATTAACTTCAGGGATCATGGGCATGCATGTGCTCTGGCATGCTGAGGTGATTTTATGCAAATCAGCTACCACAGGAAATATGCCTCTCCCAATGTTTTGCCCCTGAGATCCTTTCACATTTCTGTCAGACGGATCACTAGATCTCTGCTTATCAGCATCACGCTGAAGACCATTCACACGTGAGAACGTTTCTGATGCCACTCTTTCAAATATCCGGCTGCCTTGACACTGATGCTGGCAAATATCATTCCACTTCTTCTGCAGGTCCATAATTTTAGCACTTAATGTTGTTCCATCATCTTTGGCCTGCACTGAAAAGATATAGCACATCTTTGACAACATGAAAAAAGAAAGTAGGAAGTGGGTTCTTGATTTTTTTTTAAAAAATAAACTTATGACAGGTTTAAAAAAATTATGTGTGCAAATACATGTGTGTACGTAGAATTAAATATGCACCCATGGAGTCTTCAAATTAAAACCACAAAAACAAGATAATGGTAAATTCTTAATTCAACATAAAGTCAGAAGCACACCTTTTCCATATCAAGTCCACTGTTTATAGTAATCAATTCAGGTTGCTGCTGGAAAGGATGCAAGTTGACTTGGTACTCAACTCCATCGGGAGCAGATAATTCCCTGAACAACGCAGCAACCTCTTGCTCATATTTGTCATTGCAAAGTTGACAAGGAACTGAAGAGTTGTATTGCCTGCTTAAAGGAGCCACTGAATCGGTTGAATTTGAGAAAAAACCCCCAAATGGGACAAATGATTCCATTAAGCTGCAGGAATTCACAAAACAAACAATGAGGTTCTATTTCACTTACATTCTCAACTGGAAAACACGTGACAATAATAAGACAATATGATTCTAAAAACAGTTATTAAAATGTGAATCAGATGGCAATTGATAAAGATCATTTGGAACTTTTTTTGAACGTGGCTATAACAGAGCCAGCAAAATGACAGAAAACATCACTCAACGAGGCAAGTACATACCTTCCAGAAGTATATATAACTACCCTTTTCCTCAAAAAATGAAAAGAAATGAAAAGTTTTGACAATCCCAGAAAGAAGATCCCTTTAATTCCAATTAATTGGTGAAACACCCATAATTTGTGAATGAAGCAAAATCTCTGATAGTGATACAAGCTTCTCAAAACTGCTTATTAAAGGCTCTTGTATTACTAAAAACTATAAAAACCAATGAATAATTGAATGTCCATCTTTCATGTGAGGATGCAGAAGCTATCTGTTTAACATGGAAAAATTTTAGGAGGTGTTCATTTGTTGAACATAAATACACATTTATTGGCTATTTAAATAACATGCACATTTTTAAATTCAGTAAATTGAGTTTACCAGACGATTAAGAGTTCGGAAATAGAATATTTCTCCATTGACCGCAGTCAATGTTTATTTACATCGACATAAAATCCGAATAACCCTTGATAAACTGTCAAAGATAACTTTTTAGTCTCTACAATATATGTTGTGATATTGTGTGTTTTGTCTAACGGATATGATCTTGATGATCTCCCATTAGAGTTACACACTTTTGCAAGAAACTTGAAGATTTTCATTTTTTTGAATATATGTAATTTAGGTTAGATTACAATCGGCCTTTTGAGGCCTTTACATTTAGTCTCGATTATATAATCGGGTCTTTGAGTTCACATCTGGTCACATTCCGATTGTTGGAAGAGCTTCTGCTTACACTTGGATCTCTGTATTTGTTTTTGTCGACGATCAAACCATTGAATTGACTTCGATCTATAATCAGACTGTTGAATTTGCTTCTGGTCACGAGCGGACCGTTGAATTTATTTCTGTCCTCAATCAGATGGTTGGGTTTGCTCTTGGCCATGATCAAATTGTTGGATTTACTCTTAGTCAAGATTTGACCATTATATTTGAATTTCATCGACATCAAACTCTTTCTGAGTATTTCTATAATTTCTAATCCTTTCTGGATATCTTTGCAATTTCTGACCATTCTTGGATATATTTGCAGTTTATGATCCTTCTTGAGTATTTCTGCAATTTTTGACCCTTTTTGGATATATTTGCAATTGCTAATCCTTCTTGGATACTTTTACAGTTTTGACTCTTTCTGGATATTCTTGCAACTTTTGACCCTTTCTAGATATTTCTACAGTTTCTTGCTCCCCTAGACTTATCTGTCATTTTTTGACTTTCTAAGATATATGTGTAATTTCTTGATTCCTTGGACCTTGCTGTCATTTCTTGATTGTCCAAGGTGCTTCTGTCATTTTCTGACTCTCCAAGACATTTCGGTCATTCCTTGACATTCTGGGATAGTTCCATTATTTATTGACATTCCGGGGTTTTCGTCATTTCTCGACGTTCTGGGATATTTTTGTCATTTATTGCCATTGAGGAGTAGTCCTGTCATTTCTTGACTTTTCGGGACACAATTGCACTTTCCCGACTTTCCTAGACTCCATCATTTCTTGACTTCTCAAGATATTTCTATACTTTCTTTGACTTTCGTAGATCTTTCGGTCATTTGCTGACCTTCCAAGACATTTGTATCATTTCTTGAAATTTTTGGACATTTTTGTTATTTGTTGACTACCCAAGATATATTTACAATTTTTCTAGATTTTCTAGACATTCCTATCATTTCTTGATTGGCCAGGCCTTATTTGCAATTTCAAGATTTTCTTGGGTTTATCCGCCATTTCTTGCCTTTCTAGAGTTTATTTGCAATTTTAGGATTTTCCTGGGTTCACTGTCATTTCTTGACTTTCCAATGTTTATTTACAATTTTAGGATTTTCTTGGACTTATGTGCCATTTCTTGACTTTCGAGGGTTCATTTGCAATTTTAAGATTTTCCTAGACTTATCTACCATTTCTTGTCTTTCCATGGTTTATTTGCAATTTCAAAATTTTCATCGGTTTATCTGTCATTTCTTGACTTTCTAGGATTTATTTACAATTTTCCGCCAGCAAGAGTATTCACGTAATGGTTTTTGGTTCGACAGTTTTTGGTCAATCTTAAGCAAAGTTCAAGAGAGCGCACACCGCTTCAGGGACATGACATGGTCTCACTCTACTGAGTCGTGCAGGAGGTGTGATCCTAGACAAGGGTATTTTTGGGAACTTCGAGGCAGAACATGAGCCTAATGCAATTTCTGCAAAGTTCAGGGGTTTTATGCATTTTTTGGACGGGTCAGGGTTTATTTGCAATTTCTTGGAAGCTCATGGGCATTTTGATAATTTCTGACCTCTGGGGGTATTCTGATAATTCCTAAAATATTTTGATAATTTCTGAATAACACGAGTATTTGTGTAATTTTCAGACAACACAAAGATTTTTCTATAATTTCTAGGTACACCCTATGTAGTCTGAGGCGTGAGGCGAGCGAGGCGACCAGGGGGCGCCTCACGCCTCAAAGGCCTAGGCGATGGCCGAGGCGTTTGAGGCGAGAAATTAATAAAAAATAAAATTAAAATTATAACGAACAATATCGGAGAGAGTGAGAGATCGGAGAGAGTAGAGAGGCTGAGAGAGTGAGAGAAGTGGAGAGACAGAGTGAGAGATCAGAGAGAGTGAGAGATGGGAGAGAGTAGAAAGAGTGAGAGAGACAGAGTGAGAGATCGGAGAGAGTGATAGTATGAGAGACAGAGAGTGAGAGATCGGAGAGACAGAGAGTGAGAGAACGGAGAGACAATGAAGTGGTGAGGGTGGCGGGGTTTACAGGGTTTGAGGGACAGTGAAGAGGAAGAGGAGGACAGTGGGAGATGCAAAGAGAGTGAGAGTGTGGACATACAGAGACTGCCGCACGCCGGAGGAAGCCGAAGGAAGAGATCGGCAGCCGCTGCCGCACGCCGGAGGAAGCCGCTGCCGCACGCCGGAGGAAGCCGCTGCCGCTCGCCGCTGTCGCTCGCCGGACGGCGGAGGAAGAGATTGGGATCGCCGCTGCCGCTCAGCTGCCGCGCTTGGAGGTGGAAGCAGCGAAGGGTTTTGCACAGGCAGTGAAACCCTCGGTCTCGGGGGGTTAAAGATCCAGACGCGGCTGTTAACGGGATATGAGAGACCCGATACGCGGATCCGCGTCTTCGGGCGAGCGAACGAGGCGCGCGGAGGCGACCGACTCGCGCGGAGGCGGCCGACGCGAATGAGGCGCGCGCGAGGCGCTCACCTTGGCGAGCCGCGACGACGCGAGGCGGGCGATCGACGCCTCGCCCTGCCTCACCGCCTAGGCGCGATTTCAACTACACAGGGTACACCATAACATTTTTGTAATTTTTGCACTGAATAGGGACTTTTCTATAATTTTGGATAGGCCATGGATATTTTCATAACATTTAGACCAAACAGGGGTTTCTATATAATTTTAACATAAGACACAAGTCCCTTCTTGGTGGAGGTGCACAAGGTAAAAACCCTTAGGAGATTGTTTCTCCTTCTTAAGCTCCCATGGGCAGCGATCCATCCACATACGTCCATCATCACACTGCCGCAGATTGACCTGGGCTGCGATCCATGCATCCCTCTCTAAGAAATGGCATAGGGGCATAGCCGCAAGAGCATCTATGCAAACCCAAGGGCATATATGTAACACACCCTTGTTGGGCTTCAAAAATAACATAAGACACAAAAAACTAGGAGATTGCTTCTCCTCCTCCCACTTCGATGGTCTTCCATCCGTTTCAAATGAGGACCCCTAGGAGGGTATTTATAGGCTAAAGATGCTTAATCGGGCGAGGTGATGGGTTTTAGGAGATAGGCTCCCTTGGGAGCTTACCCGGGCCGGGTGATGGGTTTGACAGCTTAACCAGACTGGATAGGCTCCCTTAGGAGCTCACCCGGGCCGGGTAAGCAGCCACAAGCGACCTCCCAGCTCAGACAAGCCATTGTGAGACCCACCCAGATCGGGCTGGCCGCAATTGGCCTGTCCAGACCAAATGGGCCTCCTGCAGAGGCCAACCCGGCCCGGACAAGCCCGCAAGGGACTGTCCGGTCCGAGTGGGCTCCCGCGGAGCCTTACCCGGACCGGGTAGGCTCCTACGGGAGCCCATCTGGCCTAGACAAGGTTGTCCGGGCCAGGTTGGCTCCCGCAGAGTTTTACCCGATTCGGGTAGGCTCCCGCGGGAGCTTAACCGGGCCAGGTGACCCATATGAGGGCAGATCCCCCAATTTTTTTGTTTTTCTTTCAAAGTTTTTGGGCTCCAACACTATCCCAGTACTTCTCATCAGATGGACCACTTGATTAGACTCCTAGAAAAATGTTCCAATGGCTATAAAACACTGAAGTTACACAGCACGCTCTGTAAACATCACTTATTTCCATCCACGGCTGAGTACGGGCCAAGTTTGGAGCAAAATGTACACCCCGTGGGAAGTGGGCAGCCTTCGAGAGAGAGTTTTCCCCGAGACCAACCAGACATACTTGGATTTTCCTCCAAGAATTTGTGCCCACCAAAACCTGTATTCCTCATACAATAGATTAATGAAATTGCCTGTTGATTCCCATCTTCAGTGTGTGACTCCCAACATCACCAGTTTAACTTCTATTCGAGGAGATGGAAACTCCATTACTTCTGGAATCCCATTTCGAGCAACATCTTGAATATCATGACAGCATGCCACCCCATGTCATAGGAATTCCCCAATATCTTATGGGTTCATGGAAAAATGGAACAAATTGTGGGATGATAGATAACATACCAACGGCCATTTGGAACAACATCTCTTTTGCGGTTACCTAAATCCAGAGTTTGTGGCAAAATATGCATACAAATTAAGGCAACAATAAAAGCAACCTATAAGCACTTTGTTCAGAGAGAATCAGGACCAGGACTTTTGATTTCATAGGAGCAAACAACGGGAAGGCATCACCTAACGCAAAAGGAAACCAACCAGAAAGCCTTGAATCTAAACCTAGACAATCTAGTGAAGTAAAGCAGAAGGTCAAACGTCATAGTTACCAGGTCACACAAAGAGGGGAAAAGGAAAGGAAGGAAAACAGTCATGGGAAATTGGAAACTGGAGATGAAGAGGATAAAAGAGGGGGAGAGGGGGCCGTGGGGGGGAGGAAACTAGACAAACACAGATGTAGACATTGCAGGACATCAAGTGAACGACTAATCAAATCATGCACAATTGCAATAAAATCTTACTACCTCTAATAACTTCATCACCGTTACTGTTTTCACACAGATTTCACAGACAGAAATATGAGAATCCAGCAATTGAGCATAAAGACAAGAACATCCACCTTTTGGGTCCTGGGAGCAGATCACCGGACCCCGGCTTGAGCGAGGTGATGGGCAGCAGCTGCAAATTCCAATCCTTGTCCGCAGAAGGACACAAAGACAGGAACTTCATGTATGTCTCGTAGGTAGCCGCCCACCCCATCAGCCACAGCCTCCCGGGGTGGCCGTCCACCACCCTCGTCAGCTCCGCAACAACGTAGCCCATTTTCCCCAACCCATCGCTCTCCTTCTCCTCCCCCACCATCTCCACCAATCTCTTCAGGTCTCCGAAGCACAAGACTGCGTCTTGCGATGACAGGCACTCCGCCGCCGCCAACCGCAAACCCAGATCATGAAATCTCGAATCCACCCATGAACGGTCCCGGCGGCCGCCGACGAACTCCGCTACCTCCTTCTCGACGCTGAAGAACTGCAACCTGCAGAACTCGGGTGGAAAGGAGGCCCATTTTTGGCCTTCGATTGCCCTCTGGAAGTCCCGGGCGGCGTCGCCCCCGCCGACGCCGATGAGGAGGGCGTTCCGACCTCTCTTAAGGACGTCCGCGATCCGCCTGCAGTTCTCGTCGGCGCCGTCGGAGGAGAGAGGCTGGCTGGGGGAGAGAGGGAAGGGGAAACTGCGGGAGGTCAAGTCGAAGTCGTCAGCGCCGAGGGAGAAGTTGCAGAGGAAGAGAGGCGGGCAGCGGCCGCCGGCGTGGGGGTAGCGGAGGACGGAAGGCGGGGGGCGGAATATCGCGATCTTTATGTCGTAACTGCGGAAGCCGGCCTCGCCGAAGACGCGGCTCACGACGGGGTCGTCCAGGATGGAGAGCAGCAGCTGCTGGAGCTCCACCCTAGCGCCGGCGGAGGGGGAGGTCTGCTGCTCCTGCTGCGGGTAGATGTGGAAGGCATCGGGGTTGCGGCGCTGGTTGGCCTGGGAGCGCTTGATGGCGGCCATGAGGGAGTTGGAGACGGGGGGCTCCTCAGGCCCCTGCTGGGAGCCGCCGCCGCCGCCGCTGCTGGAGGCCGCCGAGGGGAGGCGGTCGAGGGCCGCGGAGAAGCAGAGCTCGAGTGCCTTGGATTGGAGCCGGGAGGGGTAGAAAGCGCTGCGGGCGCGGGAGAGGGCGTCGCGGAGGAGGGAAGGCGAGGAGGAAGGAAGCGACAGCAGGGCGGAGACCACATGGAGGGAGGTCGTCTGGGTGTGGGCGCGGCGCCGGGCGATGGCCACGGCCCCATCGAGGGCGGCCGCGGCCTCGCCCGCCAGGCACTGCCGCGCTGCGCTAACCGCCGTCGGCATGGCGCACGGTCGCAACAGCGCGCATTAATATGCCCACGAGAGGAACAGGTGGCGCCGGCGCCGAGCCCAAGCAGCAATAAAATAATGAAGAAGATGACAACACGGGGATGCAAGAGACGGCAATCCAAGTAGAATATGTTATCTCTCTGGCAGCACAGGAGGAGGAGGAAGACGAAGACGAAGAAGAAGAAGAAGAAGAAGAAGAAGAGGGGGCGGGTGGTGGCTGCCCTGCTGCGTAGGCTGGAGAAAGATTAAATTTTGGAGAGGAGGGGAGAGAGAGGACTTGATGGGTTTGTGGAATTGGAGGTGCTGTAGTGGAGGAGGAGGAGGTGGAGGTGGTGGTGATCGCCGTGGTGGCAGCGCCGGCGACTGGGAGAAGACCAAGAAGGCGCTCCATCGTCCTCCGCTTTTGGATATATTTATGATGTTTTGGTGGGCGGCAGCGATGAACGGGAGAGTGTGGGCATGGTTGGTCCACTACGCCACCCACAACTGGGTGAGCATGGATTTTTTAGATGGAGTCCTTTTTTACAACAGAGAGAGAGAGAGATTCCATCTGTACGTGACGAAGGTGGTGGCAGGGCCAAGTGTGGCGGGAGGTGAGAAGAAGATAAGATGAAGAAAACATATGTAAATGTATAGATACATACATGCACATGAAATTTCTAAAGAAGGGAAGCCGTGAGAACAGTGCGTTGTCAGGTTTGTTGTTGGTCAGAGGAGGAACGGGGGGCCGGGGGGGGGGGGTGGCAGGGCAATCATTTGTCTTAGCCGCGCGTGGACCAACAGTGGTACGGTACGTGGGAGTTGTATGTCCGGGTTCACTTGCCCCCTTCTTCCTTGAGGGGAGAAGGACTGTCGTTGGGATCAAGACAAGCAAACATGTGAGTTTAACTTTTCCTCTATTATAAGTAAAATGATTTACAGGCACGTTTTTCTACCACATTAGTAAAATGTGAAAAATAATTTCTGATTAGTTGAATTATATCTAGTCATTAAATGTTGGTAATCTTATATATTTTAAATAGAGAAGAGGATTTAAGATCGAACTTAAATTTTTTTCTAAAAAAAAAGAGATGATGAGAACGAGACGAGACAGTCCTAATTTTTAGTGACAGGAAAGGGTAAAACTCTGGTGCTTCGCGAAAAGGATTGATATCCTCTGCCCTAGCTTATTATATATCACTTGTGTCCTAACGCATCTCGGCCCTTCATCTAACACTTACTCCAAATCCCTAAAAACTAGCTAGTAAAATAATTATTTTTATCTCTGACTAATATATCCTAATTATCTTTTTTTATAAAAAAAATGTTTAAGTTCCCAAACGCAAACTTAAGTGCTCCGGCTTCCTTTTGAGTAATATTCCTCCTGTGATGTCGACATTTCTAACCTGTCATGCCACCTGTCTATTCCAAGATTGGGATGCGATAAGAGGGAGATTGAGACCCGGGAGGGTGGGCACCCACCATCACGATGGTGGTGGCGACTGCGACAACACGAAGAGAGAAGAACAAGTCCCCGCCCAACTCAAACAGCTTTACATGCAGCACGGTTCAACTTTACATGAAAAGATTGGGTTATTTAAACCGTGTAACGCTCTAAAAAAACGTAATAAATAGCTGGGTCACCCATGGTTTTGATTTGGCCGTTTAAGATGGGAATCCTTTCGGGTTGGGCAACGTGTCCACTTAAAAAAAAAGCTCCATAGCTAAGATTATTTATAATTCTCAGTTGGGAAAGCATAGTTTCTAATTACTTTATCAAATATTGTTGTTTTTTTTCCTAAGAAAGAGTTTTCTTTTCACATGATCTTTATGACAAGTTTACCGTTCTCGACCAGGTCTATCTCGGAGATTTTTACATGTAAAATCACTATTGTTGATCAGATATAAGACAAATTCAAGAGAGAGTTGAACTGAGTTCAATGAAAATATATTAATATATTGACTAATCTAACACTTTAAAAAACTTTGAGATGTTAACTAAGTTAGGTGGGCGCTATCAAGATCACAGTCACGGAGAATCAGGAAGGAGGAGAAATGGAGTAGCAATGCATAAAGAAATTTGTTTATGGTGACTTGAACTTCCCTGGGAGACGTGCATGCCCTACTCTCCCACAGGCCACAGATGTCTTGCATACTAAGAACAAGCTTTCAGACAACACAAACTTACTGACGATGAAAAGAAAATGAGGAGATAAGATCTCGTTCCAATCGTAGATCGTCGGATATGGAAAGTTGATGTCTCTAGAGAAATTATTCTAAATTCTCTCAAGAGAAGATTTTATAAAAGAGAAGATAAAAGATTGGAGGGGTCTGAGATTGTGATCTCAAGATAAATCTTTCGATGCTTAAGTCAGAACAGGTAAGAGCAGGATGCATGAGAATAAGAGAAATTGGGGAGACGTGATTACTCTTCATCAAATGAGGGGTTAGGATTGGGACTTATCTTTTCGGAGGAGATCCCTAAGATTAAATAGGTGCAGACTCTCTCTTTAGTTCCGCAAGAATCTCGGGGTTCTATTGAACAGGGGACGTTACGTCCTCAGTACGTATTCTAACCGTCGTAGGATTCTTGCTCTCCCCTTATTCCTTCTATCTTCTCCGCTCATAGGCACTTGCGTGAGCGCCTTTGATTATAGGGGATTGATGTCTGACCGTAGTAGATTAACTCCGAGTCAAGAGGGGTCCCTGAGATGGGCCTATCTATTTTCGGATAAGGGATATTATCATCCTGGAGTCTGAGTTATTGTGTATCTCTTCGGTCCTAGTATTTCCAAGGGAGTTTCCTTGATAGCCATATACTAACTCGGGCTCATGTTAGGTTTTCTCCCGAGTCCAAGGGAGTCCCTGACATGGTTGACCGAGTCAAGGTTAGATAACTCTATGTGGGTCCTTGACTTTAGATCTTCTCGTAAGTGGGTCTAAATTAGGTTATCACTTAATAGGCCGACCATATCTTGTTGGATTTTTAAGCCGTAAAATAATAGGATACAAATTTATCCCTCCATAAATTTTATTTATAGTAATCATGATACACTTATATATGAGGATTGATGGAACAGTAGGGATATAATATTTTTTTCTTGCGTGGCCCTAAGTTGAGATACAATCAGTAGGAACATAATATTTCTTTTCCTTGCGTGGCCCTAATTAAGTTGAGATAATTACCTTTCAATTAATGCTAGATGCATTGCTCTAAAGAAATCTAATATGTCAATATTGACCAATCTGATAGGGACGACAAACAATCTGTATCCCACTGCACGTCGCCGCAAACACATCACTTCACTGCTTTAAACTTCCATCAAAGAAGGCTTTCGAGCTGAGAACTCGTGGTGGCCCCGCACCATCACCAGCCCACCATCGTCGCCGCTTTGTCTCCTTCGCCTGCTCCTTTTAACATCTGTTTTTATCAGAAGAGAGGGGGGCACTGGGGCTGTTGGCATCGTCGAGAGAGAGAGAGAGAGAGAGAGAGAGAGAGAGAGAGAGAGAGAGAGAGAGAGAGGGAGAGAGCGCGATGCCACCTACCTCGGGTCCCCTTCCCTACTCTTAGCCGTTTTCGTCTACGGCTCTCTTCTCCTCCACCCTTTCCAATGATATTGACCATTGGACAACGCCAAACGACGCATCTGATCTGTCACCAAACCTCCATGTTCACTAAAAAACTTTTTTTAGCCGACCTTTGTACAGTAAGTTTTGAGTGGTAATACAGTAACTCTTGCATCCTTAGATACAGATAAAACCTTAGATAGAATCATAAAATAAAAATAATATATCTCGTAAAGATATATAAGCAAATAATTAAATGTCATGGTTGAAATATTTAAAGGATCATCTTCTTCCGCCTTCTCCTTGACGAGTTTTCAAATGCTAAAACGATGGCGGCGGCACCCTGAGGGACCTTAGGTCAGGGACGCCACAAAGAAAGAAGTGGCCGACGACTGGTGGGGGCAAAAGGGGGGAGGGACTAGGGAGTGTCGGGGGTAGGGATGGTCTTCCCGTCTCACAGAGAGAGAAACGTGGAGAGGAGAGAGATAGAGTATGTATGAGAGAGAGAGAGGGGGACGATGAGAGAGAGAGAGGGATGGCGAGAGGAGAGAGAATCATAGAGAGAGGGACGATGAGAGAGAATTGTAGAGAGAGAGAAATTAAGAGAGGGATGGCGAGAGAGAGAGAGAGAGAGAGAGAGAAGGATTGCGAGAGAGAGAGAGATGGATGGCGAGATAGAGAATCGTTGTTGCAGCATGCTGCTCCTCTCTCTCTCCCTCTCCCATCCCTAGTCCGTCGTTCCCACCCCCCACCACAGCCATCGCCCCCACCTCCGGCCTTCTACCCCCAACCCCCTGTCGCTGCATCCTACTACTTCACCCTCTCTCTCTCTCTCTCTCTCTCTCTCGCCGTCCCGAATCCGCCATTTCCACCCCTACTCTCTCTTTGTTTCTTACCCTCCCCACCTTTCTTCTCTTCCTCTGTAACGACCCGAGAATCCGGTTACTGGGAAGGCCCAATAACCCGAGGCTCGAACCGTCGCCCACGAGCCGGGAGGGCTCGGAAGGGCTAAAAAAGAGTGTGGAGGTACAAAGAAATAGGAAATAAGGCAGGATAATTCAACAATTAACAGAAATAAATGAACGACTACAACAGAGTCCAGTCCAACAGAAAGTACAGTCTAAAGTAGTAAAACGTACCACATGCCAAGTGAACACTCGGCCCGGCAAGTTGGCAACTAAGAACCTCCGTACTGCACCCTCGAACCTCGAGGAAGAACCGCCGCACCTGAAACGCAGGGGTGAGCCTCCTGTCACTGGCCCAGTAGGGATCGCGCGGAACCCCAACTGAGAACAACGGCGGCACAAAAAATAGTAACTACGAAAGCAGGAAAGTAACTACGGTGGCCGGCAAAACCTCGGCTCTACAGCTACTCCTACTGTACCAGAAAACACGACCTAGTCTCCCGTCGGGGGACAACCAAGCCACACACCCGACCACCCGATTCCATGATCGGGGACCACCAGACACGAACCGCCCTAGCCATGCCACTAGGAAAACGCCACGATACCTCCGTAGCGGAGGCCTGCCCTCACAAAAAGGACCCGAGCCAAAACCACATGGTCAGGGAACACAGTCACGACCTCATCGTCGTGAACACAACGCTGTCTGGGGAAAGGCCCTCGGTGACGCTCACCGGAAACCCCAGACCTCGACTCCGGGAACACTCCCGAAACCACTCACGAAGTCCCGTCTCGCAGACGGAAACAAGACCCGGTACATGACAACTCACGTCGCGTGACAGAAGCACCACCCACTAGAAGAACGACCGGATGCGTCCCCTGACGTCTTACACCGCGTCTCAAGTGTCTAGCTACGACGCCCTGGGCGTGAGACTCAGACACACACAGTAACCAGTACCACAGAACAAGGACTAGTTGGGGTCGCGCCTGTCGACGCCGTCCGACGCCCCCAACCTCGTGTGCACACTCAGACCATACACCCTAGGCCTGTCCTCTAGCTGGTAATTCCCCCTAAGTCCGGACTTGGCTGTACGTGGGGGCCCTACGGTAACCAGCCTACTCACCATCTCTCTCGGGTCAGCCGCTCCACCACTCCCAAGTGGGTCAGCACACGCGTGCCGTAAGAAGGCTACGACTAGTGGACGTGTCACAGAACGTGGACACTGAAAACCACGCACGCACTCATTGTGAGTAACACTGAGTAACATGTGGCACGACGCCACCAAACTCTAGATGGTCCACTAGACCTACAAAACTCAACGGTCTTTGAGTCACAAGACTCGGAGTCGAGACCGTTGCACATGACAGCACTAAGCCGTCAATATGGCCTAATCCCTAGGTCCAAAACCACAATGCGATAACTCACGAGGCAGTTTACAACTGCCGAGACCCATCCCTCGAGGAGGGAGCTTAAGAAATCTCCAGCCCCAGGCTGGGAGACTGGATTCACCGTCCAAGGCCACACGCTTGGCCCACTCGGCAGCCACCTTCCAGAGAAGCAACGACCTGCGGGGAAACCTCACCGCACTCACACCGATACACGGTGACTCGATCTAGCAAGAACACGGAAGCCCGAAACACCTGGGGTCACCCGGACCCACCAAGCCTACGGGCACGCTTGTCGAGGTATCACGGTACCTCCAGACACCCCAAAACATGGTAACGAAACTCAGGGGGTGTTCGGGACACTCACGAGGCCAAAGGTCGACCACTGGGTCACAACCGGGTCGACCGGAGACCAACACAACACAATCGGAACTCTAGAAGGTCACCCAGACCCTTAAACCGATGGGCATGCTAATCGAGGTAAATGGAACCTCTGAACACCCAAAGACACGGTCACGAAACTCCACGGGGTGTCTGGGACACACACGGCCCAAGGGGAGCACGAGACAGCAGGATAGATTGCGCTAGAATCACCTAGCGCGACAAGACAGAACGCGCTAGGATCCCCTAGCGCGACTAGACAGGTCGCGCTAGGAACCCCTAGCGCGACAAGGAAGAACGCACTAGGATCCCCTAGCGCGACTAGGCAGATCGCACTAGGAACCCCTAGCGCGACAAGGCAGAACGCGCTAGGACCCTATAGCGCGATAGGAACCGCCTAACTGTTCATCTTCTCCGATGAACGCGCTCCATCGGGGCGGCGCGACCCTCAAGAACGCCCTACCTGAGACTAGCTCGTTCTCAGTCCGCGTCCGGAAGAACGGGAAAACGGCGGGAAATCCATTCCACGCCCGATTCACCCCCAGGTGAAGGGGAAACAAAAGGGAAAACATTCCCCAACCTCTCTAGCACCGAGAGGACCCATTTAAACCCCAAAAACATAATCAAAACACAAGATTCGGCTCACATACCCAAAAACATGCATTTTCCCCAAAACGCCCAAACAAGCCCGCTCGACTCACCACGGCCTACAAATCTCACGGGAAATGAAGTACGCGGGTTGAGGGTCCATCTCCCTACCTCCACCGAAGATTTGACGCGCCGTGGATGCCGATCCACGAAGAAACGCCATTTAAACCCTCGCCGGTTCACGATCCCACGAACTGCCTCCACCATCGCGATCCTCGTCCCGTGCCCGTCGCTCCACGTCCCACGAGCCACGCCACGCCGCCCCGCCCTCGCCGCCTCCGTCAGCCGCCCGGAGTGAGAGGGGGAGAGGAGAGAACGTGAGAGAAGAGAGAGGGAGGGAAGAGAGAAATGAGAGATGGGGAGAGAGAGAAAAAGGAGGTTATATATATAAGAAAATCCAGAAATTCTCAAAAATACCAAAAATAGAAAATCACGTTTCTGCGATCCTCAGAACGCACGGATCGCAACGGTACCACTCGCGCCCTGGTGAACGGTCCGGTTCACCCGCAACGAGGTTCCGAAAAGAATTACCGAAACACACACCGGGAATCGAAAAACACACACGGAAAAGCCGCGGAACGCTTCCGGGCCTCCGAAACAACTCCGGATCGCGCCGATCCGAACACGAAAGATGTCCGAAATGAAATTTCAGACACAACGGAGTCAGACACTCCGAGAAACCAGATCTGAGATCCACGAACAAGGATCTAAAAAATCTGGGACATTACATCCTCTCCTTCCCTCCATCGCAACCCCCTCCCCCTCTCCCCATTGCTCTCTCTCTCTCTATCTATCAATCTCTCGCTTGCCCCCTGCCCTCTCTATCTATCTCTCAGCTTGTACGACCCGATATCTGGGTACTGGAAAGTAATGGGTGCAACCCGAATCCTGACCACCCACGAGCTATAGAGTTAGGAAGGGTTAGGTTGTGGATGTGAGTGTACACAAGAATCTAAAATAATTGTAGAAACTAAAGTGTTGAATTTAAAATTTAATAATTAACATAATTAAATAATCAATAGTTCAGAGTCCAAGTACAATACGACAGAAAAGAAAGTACCTCGTCAAGGGGCATACCCTGATCTTGGTAGGTTGGCGACTAAGGACCACCACTGGTGTTGCGCTGTGCACCCGAACCTCCACCTGAAAGAAAAAAGGGGTGAGCCTCATCTCATCGGCTCAATAGGGGTCTTGCGGATCCCCATTGCATAACCACAAGTAACGGCAGTAAGTAACAACGATAGCGACAATGAGTAACTGGTAGAAAGGGAGGCAAGCACAACTAAACTAACCGCAAATCACACGATATCTCGAACCCCGAGGAAACCACACTACTCAGTGAGTCACCTACTCGCACACCAAATACCTCAGCCACCATGGTTGCAAGAGCCACGACCTCACTGTCGGGAAAAATCTCAGTCTTAATCGACAAAGGACCATAACCTCGTTGTCTTGGGGACACTAACTCGATCGTCGGGAGAATCACAACCTCAGAGTCGAAAACCACAGTCTCAATCATAGGAGGAAACTTTGTCTTGAGTGACAAGAGAACTGTCCACTAGAAGCAAGGTCGGATGGATCCACTGATGACTTAGTCCGTGTCTCGGGTGTCTCTCTACTCGCCCCACGCGGAAACTGAGACATCATACATAAGTAATACAAGACAAGGGGTCTAGTCAGGGTCGTGCTCGTCAGCACGCGTCTGTAGTCCCCGACCACGTGTGCACACACTTACTAACTACTCTACGTTATGTCCTCTAGCTAGTTTTCTTCCCGGCCCAGACTCGAGTCGCTACAGTGGGAGGCCTTACATAAACTAGCCCCGAACCGTCTCTCCCAGGCTAACTCTCCACCACTCCCAGGTGGGTCGGCACACGCGTGCCCAGGCAAGCTATGACTAGTGGGGGGTCACTCAAGGTCAGAGTGCAAGAACGGAACTGTGGACGCACTTTTCGTTCACTTCGTTCAGGTGGTTCATCTATTGAGTGTGTGGGCGTGCCAGTCACCGAGGTGACGATTTATTCGGGCTCCGAAGAGCCCATGGTGCGCTCGATCTGACTTCGTTAGACGATTGTGTGGTTCGTGTCGGGACCAAAACCCGCCGCGACATAAAGGTCGCGGCGTCATTTACATCCCCCGTACGAGAGAACACCCTTGATTAATCGCCGAGATTCAGGGCCTCATGGCCAAAAAGTTAATTGCATGAAAGGTCTATTAGGAGGTATTGAAATCCTCGCGCGAAGGCGGGAAGAAAACCATTCGAGATCATGTCGGTCATGTACTGACCATTTAATGTTCGAACGAATATCCGGTTCGAGAAAATCGAGGTTGTCGCGGGAAGACCGGAACGTATGTATGCCGAGATATGGTAATTTATTATTCAGAAGAACAGAAAACGTTCGGCTAAACCTCGGTTAGAGCGGCCGGAAATTGATAAATCTGTTGGCCCAGTGCAAGAGCAAGCTGCGACCATACTGCGATGGGCCCCCCCACGGTCGAAACAAGACTTGCATGAGCGTCATTAATATTTTCGGTGCCAAGGGGCGAAGAGGGAATATCCCTTGAATCGGCTGAAAAGCCCTGTGTCCGGAGAAGCGGGTGTTCGAAGCATGTCGGTCATTCGGAAGACCATTTAATGTTCGGACGGGAGTCCGGTTTGAGAATATTGCAATCGTCGAGGGAGGACGTGGGACATATGCATGCCGGGATACGGCAAGTTTTATTATTCCGAGACACTGAAAACATTCGGTTGAATCTCGGTTATTGTAGTCGGAAACCAGTGAATCTATTGGCCCAGTGCGAGATCGAGTCAGGACCATACCGGGGGCGCCTCCCGTGGTCCGAACGAGGCTTGCGCGGGCATCATTAATATTTCCGGTGCCGGAGGGCAATGGGGGAGAGTCCCGGGACTAGTTTCCAGAACCAAAAACGTGTTCGAAAGGGACAGGCTGTAGACCGGGGATATGAGCCAGACGATGACCATGATCGGGATAGGCCCGAGGTCTAAGTGTGGCCCACGGAGGTCTTATTGATGTTCCCATAGAAGGAGTCCAGGGGTGGCGAGAGCCGTCTCGTTCTATTCCGATTCTGTCGGTCACTTGCGGACCTTTTCATGTTCGGGCAAGGGCCCATATTGAAAGTGCGACATGGGTGGGAGCGACCCCCCTACAAATGTATGCCGAGTTTACGGCAATTTCAATGAAAGAGCGGGAGGGAATCCCGTTAGAATGAAACCAATTTTACGGGTTATCAACCCGGAACGATACCGGCCTCTACGACGATATCAGGGCGAGAGCCGTTGGCCATGCTGGCTACTCACGGGTCTTTTCATGCTCGGTCGCAAGTCTGTAATAGAAACGCAGCGGGAATCGAGGGGAATCCGTTCAAGTGCATGCCGAACGTGCGGCAATTTTAGTAGCGGCTCGGAAGGGATCCGGCCGGAGAAATGAGCCCGGTTTAATCGGAATGTCAGTCCGAGACGAGGTCAGGCTATGGCCATTTCGGGATGATTCCCAAGACTCAGGCCCAGCCCGCAAGGGCGGCATTGTTGTTCCTTCAGCATCGGATCGTAGGGGAGACGGGGCTGCGGTGTAGATTTTGCCATTTTTTTATCTGGGTTTTAAATTATACATATATGTTTTATTTTATCGATTATTTCCCTTTTATGTATTTATTCTGAATGATTTCTCTATTTTGTTTATTATTATTACTATATTTTCCCTTTTTAACCGTTGTTATTACTATTCCACATTTTTTTTATTTCATATATATATATATATGTTCAGATTTATTTATTCTTCCTGGTTTTTACTGATTTCTATTGTTATTATTATCATTATTATTATTATTATTATTATTATTATTCATATTTTTTGGAGAGAGGGTGGGCCGCTAGAGGGCTAAAAAGGGCGTACCGCTGAAGGGCTGAGAAGTGTGTCGCTGAAGGGCTGAAAGGGTGTGCCGGCGAAGGGGCTGAAAGGGTGTACCGCTGAAGCTAGGGTGTGTGCCGCTGAAGGGCTAGTGGGAGGCGTGCCGGCGAAGGGCGCTGCAAGCTGTACCGGCGAAGGGCGCGCCGGGGAAGCTGAGCTGGGGCGTGCCGGCGAAGGGCGCTGCAGGCGTGCCGGTGAAGGGCGTGAGAAGGCGTGCCGGTGAAGGAAGAGAGGAGTGTGCCGGGGAAGGTATTGAGAGGAGCGTGCCGGGGAAGGTATTGGCAGGTGTGCCGGTGAAGGATGAAAGGAGTGTGCCGGGGAAGGTATGGGCAGGTGTGCCGGTGAAGGATGAAAGGAGTGTGTCGGTGAAGGCGGCTGAAGGGGCGTACCGGCGAAGGGCATGGGAGCCCAGTCCTCCTCCGTTCTCTTTTAAGGCTTTTCTTTCTACTTTTCTGATTTTGTTAAGTTTGTATGGGTCTCTTCTTTTCTTCTCTTGATCAATTTCCATTCTTTCTCCCACGAGGGCGAGCTTTCAAGTTGTTTAGTTGTCATTTGGTTTGGCTCTCTTTGAATTAATTGTGTTTCCCCTGCCTCGGTTAAAGCGTTTTACCGTTGTTCTCTCTTTTTATTTGTTTGTTGACTTCTTTTAGTCCTTTTTAATGTGTTGTTGTTCCATTTGTGTGTTGTCATCTTTTACCTTTTTAATATGTTAGCGTTTCTAACGAAAATTCGGTAGCATCTCCCTTTAACCCGAGCGTAAGGGAGATACAGGGAACGCGCCCACAAGGAGTGGCGGAACCCGGCAACTGGAGGTGGGCGCCCGAGAGCGGCAACACCTTTATAAACCTCAGAAAACTCGGAGGGAACGGCGAGTGGAAGCCTACTCTGGGACTGGCTGAGGGGGATGCACCGGGCAAGAAGGAAGGGTAGGTGTGCCGGGCAAGGACGGCACGAGAGGGCCTGCCGGCGAAGGACCTGGGCTAAGGTGTGCCGCTGAAGGCCTGGGGTGTGCCGCTGAGGCACGGTTGGGGTGTGCCGCTGAGGGCACGATCAGGGTGTGCCGTTGGGGCACGGTTGGGGTGTGCCATTGGGGCACAGGCAAAGGGGTGTGCCGCCGAAGGCACAACACGAGACGCACCGCTGGAGGTGCCCAAGGGCGTACTGTCGAAGGCAGACGGAGGGCGTACCGCTAAGGGCGCCCAGGGGTGATCGAAGGCAAAAAGCCCGAGGGAAGCAAACCCTAACAAAAGGGGAAAGGGAAAGGGGCGTGAGGCACCGAAGGATGCAAACACGGAAGAGATGCTAGAGGAGGACCTCCAATAATATTGGCAAGACTTCTCTTTCTACTCTTACACGAAAAGTGTCCCGAGGGGACTAATACATTGCAACATCGGCAAAATAGGGGACAAAAGGAAAGAAAAGAGAGAAAGAAAAAGAAATACAATGGGGGAACGGAGCGTGGGCTCCTCCCCGGACTTCTCTCTCTCTCTCGCTCACTCTTCTTCTCTTCCTCCCTTCACACAGTCTGGCGGTGGGTGGAGCGACGAGCTCCTCTTCTTCTCTTCTTCTTCTTCTCTTCTTCTATTCGCACGGACGACGGTGGATGGAGCGACGAGCATCAGGAAGGGGAAGGCGGAGCCTCCCTTCTTCTTTCTTCTCTTCTTCTCTTTTCTCTCTTTCTCTTCTGCGTGTGTGTATCCCTCTGTGTATCTGCCTCCCCCTCTCTTTGTTCGCAGCGAAGAGGGGTTTTATACCCCGGGCAGCGGGAGCGTCCCAAGGCGGGAAGCGTGCGACGAGCATTCAATGGGAGTTGAATCCCTTGTCCTGGATGGCAGGAGGAGTAGGCAGGTGGCCCAACGGTTGGTTGACACCTCAGGGAGCTCAATGTGCGCCAAGGACGCGTAGGGCATGGGCACCACGTCGTTCAGCCGTTGAAAAGGCTTAACGCTGTGCCGCTGGTGGGCTGAATAAGTGTGCCGTAGGAGGGCCAAAAGGGCGTGCCGCGGGAACACCCGTTGGGTGTGCCGCTGAAGGCCCAGAAGAGTGTGCCGCTGAGGGCCCAAAGGGGCGTGCCGCTGGAGCCATGGGGCGTGTACAGCTGAAGGGCTCATGGGGCGTGCCGCTGAACAGCTTAAGGGCTTGCCGCTGAAGGCCCAGCAGAGTGTGCCGCTGAGTGCCCAACGGGGCGTGCCGCTGAAGACCCCTGGGGGGCGTACCGTTGAAGACCCCTCCAGGGGGTGTGCCGCTGGGGCACCCAGGGGATGTGCCGTTGAAGCCCCCCCCCTGGGGTGTGCCGCTGGGGCACCCAGGGGGTGTGCCGTTGAAGCCCCCCCTGGGGTGTGCCGCTGGGGCCCCATGGGGGCGTGCCGCTGAAGACCCCCCCCAAGGGGGGTGTGCCGCTGAAGACCCCCCCAAGGGGGTATTAAGTGGGCAATTTTAAGCCCGTTGCGAGCACGAGTCGTGGCCCGTTTGATTTTTTTCGAGGCCCATGGATCGTGGGGCCCCCGGGGGTTAGCTTCTCTTCGCCGTCGTGATTCCGGGGACGGCTTCACGGCAGCGTGCATATTCGGGGAGTCCGGATGACTAGTTTTATCGGGGCTTCTTCACTCGGTGCCGTTGTCAGTGCTGGGTCGAGTGGGATAACTGGTTGTGTAATTTTTGGTGTCCACAAATGCCCCCCACCCACGGGTAGCGCGGGCGAAGGATGAGCCGGGCGATGCCCGCAGGTGTACTGGCCTCCTCTTCTATTCGTCGATGCCGATCGGGCGTCGGGAGCCGACGTGGCTTGTCTGTCTCTTCGTCAATGCCGACAGGTTGTCGGGAGCTGACCTGGCTTGTTGTCTCTTTGTCTCTTCGTCAGTGCCGACAGGGTGTCGGGAACTGACTTGGTTTGTTATCTTTTGGTCTCTTCGTCAGTGCCGACAAGATGTCGGGAGCTGACCTGGTTTGTTGATCTCTTGGTCTCTTCGTCAGTGCCGACAGGGTGTCGGGATCTGACCTGGTTTGTTGTCTTTTGGTCTCTTCGTCAGTGCCGACAGGATGTCGGGAGCTGACCTGGTTTGTTGTCTCTTGGTCTCTTCGTCAGTGCCGACAGGGTGCCGGGGGCTGACCTGGTTTGTTGATCTCTTGGTCTCTTCGTCAGTGCCGACAGGGTGTCGGGGGATGACCTGGTTTGTTGATCTCTTGGTCTCTTCGTCAGTGCCGACAGGGTGTCGGGAACTGACCTGGTTTGTTATCTTTTGGTCTCTTCGTCAGCGCCGATAGGGTGCCGGGGGCTGACCTAGTTTGTTGATCTCTTGGTCTCTTCTTCAGTGCCGACAGGATGTCGGGAGCTGACCTGGTTTGTTGTCTCTTGGTCTCTTCGTCAGTGCCGACAGGGTGTCGGGAGCTGACCTGGTTTGTTGTCTCTTGGTCTCTTCGTCAGCGCCGACAGGGTGCCGGGAGCTGACCTGGTTTGTTGGTCTCTTTGTCTCTTCGTCAGTGCCGACAGGGTGTCGGGAGCTGACCTGGTTTATTGGTCTCTTTGTCTCTTCATCGGCGGGATGCCGGGAACTGAAGCTGTATATTGGTCTCTTCATCAGTGCCGACGGGGCACCGGGGACTGACATGGTTTGTTGGTCTCTTTGTCTCTTCGTCAGTGCCGACAAGGTGCCGGGAGCTGACCTGGCTCATTGGTCTCTTTGTCTCTTCGTCAGTGCCGACAGGGTGTCGGGAGTTGACCTGGTTTGTTGGTCTCTTTGTCTCTTCATCAGCGCCGGCGGGATGCCGGGAACTGAAGCTGTATATTGGTCTCTTCATCAGTGCCGACGGGGCGCCGGGGATTGAAGTCGTATATTGGTCTCTTCGTCTCCTCTTTCTTTTCTTCTCTCTTTTCTCTTCTTCTCTTTTTTTCTCTTCTTCTCTTTTGTCATCTCTTTTTTTTTTGCTCTTTTTGTTGTTGTTTTTTTTTGTTTCTTCTCTTCTTCCCTTCTTTTCCCTTCTTTTTTTTTCTTTTTTTTTGAAGAACTCCAGGTGGCTGTTGGCATGGATGCCAATGATATAAGAGTCGTAGGCACAGCGGCCGATAATTGAAAGCTGTTGGCACGGGAGCCAGTAAGTGAGGCCGAAACAGCCAAGGCCAGAAGTAACTGAGATGTTCGTCGTCTGAAGGGACGGAGAGAAGAGTTTGTTGATTCAAAAATGCGCCGGAGATATCAGTTATGAAACCCGGACTCGTGAAAGTGGGCCGCGAGGGCCAAAGTTGGCGTTACGGAAGCGGGCTGTGCAGGCCAGATTCTGGGAAGCAGGCCGTAAAGGGCCAGAGATGTTGGGAAGCGAGCCACGAGGGCCAGAATTGGGAAGCAGGCTGCGAGGCCAAAGGTAAGCAGGCTGCTAGAGCCGAAGTTGGGAAGTAGGCTGCAAGAGCCGGAGTTGGGGAGCAGGCTGCGAAGGCCAAAGGTAAGCAGGCTGCTAGAGCCGAAGTTGGGAAGCAGGCTACAAGAGCCGGAGTTGGGGAGCAGGCTGCGAAGGCCAAAGGTAAGCAGGCTGCTAGAGCCGAAGTTGGGAAGCAAGCTACAAGAGCCGGAATTGGGAGATTAACGAGCCGTGAGGGCAGGATGTAAGCCATGGGGGTCAAGATTGGGCTCTACGAGCTGTAGCTGGAAACGTAAGCTTCGATGGCCAGAATTGAGTTTATTGCATACGCACATTTTTATTATTTAATCTTATTATTATTTATTATATATATATTTTTTTATTCAAGCATGCAAGCATTCATTAGCAGGCATAACATAGATATAAGTAAGGCAGCTCCCCCTATAGAGGATAGGATAGGGACATCACCCGTAATTCGTAGATGCGGTGCGGGCCGCGAGGCACAATTGAGGGGTGGTGCACCCGTCAAGAGGATATCACATGTCTTGCATGTATAGCCTAAATTCACGCATTTCACCCGAGGCAATTCTCTGTGGCATGGCAGTGCAAATGTGTGAACAAAGAGCCCTAACCATAGGGATACGCAAGTTTTCTTGGTGACACTCGAGGATCACTCTAGCGCCTACACATAGGTTTCAGGCTTTCGACTTTCGGTAGCTTCACACAGCCCCCATCTATTTATTTTGCTAGCGGATTTCACCGTTCGACGCGAGTCTCCTCATGTGTCTCAATGGGGATTCCCGGCTACTAGGGTTCATCCTTATTGTGATTCACTTCACCATTTCGCGCGAGTCTCCTCATTTGTTTCAGTGGGGATTCCCGACTACTCGGATTCACGTTTCTCTCTATTTTTTTTTTTGCATCATTTTTTTTCTCTCCCTTTTTTTTACAGTGGGGGTAGACAACTTTTTCCTCACGATTACCTTTCATGGGAGTGCAGGAATTCAAGTCTCCGTAGAGTGCTAAGAAGAAATTCGGGCAATCCCTATAATCGAAGGCTATTGAACACATTAAGTGCTAAGTGTGTGAGCGTTGCCTCAGGTTTATTTTGTGAGTTGGGCTTAGCGATTCAGCCATGACTCTTCCCCTTGACGTGTGCACTCGCCATAATCGGGTTCCCTTCGAGCGTACGCCGTGACGCGTGTGCATCCGGAATTGGAGCGATATTATTTAGCAAGGAAACATGGTCCTAGAAAATTTCAAGGAGGTGTATTATTCTATATTAAGTAACCAGGCAAGCAGGGCAATCATGCATTCTCTTTTTATTATTATTATTTTTTTCTTTTTGTGTGTCTGTTTTGTTATTTTTTTATTTTTTGTGTGTGTTTGTTTTTGCATAAGAAAATATTGTTATTACATATAAGTGTAGTGGAAGTAAAGGTATTAGGGAAGCAGACCACGAACGGCTGAAAGGATTTTAGGGAAGCAGGCTATAGAACCCAAGGGACATTAGGGGAGCGGGCCATAAGGGCCAAAGGTTGGGGGAGCAGGCTACGAGAGCCAGAATTGGGAAGCAGGCTATAAAAGCCAAAGGGAAGCAGGCTGCAAGAGCCAAGGTTGGGAAGCAGGCCACGAGGGCCAAAGGTAAGCAGGCTGCGAGAGTCAAAGTTGGGAAGCGGGCTGCAAGAGCCGAATTCTGGGAAGCAGGCCGCAAGGGCCGAATTTTGGGAAGCAACCCGCAAGAGCCGAATTCTGGGAAGCAGGCTGCGAGAGCCAAAGATATTGGGAAGCGGGCTGCAGGAGCCGAAATTATGGGAAGCGAGCCGTGAAGGCCAAATTCTGGGAAGCAGGCCGTGAAGGCCGAATTCTGGGAAGCAGGCTGCAAGAGCTGAAGATATTGGGAAGTAGGCTGCAGGAGCCGAAATTATGGGAAGCGAGCCGTGAAGGCCAAATTCTGGGAAGCAGGCCGTGAAGGCCGAAATCTGGGAAGCAGGCTGCAAGAGCCGAAGATATTGGGAAGTAGGCTAAAAAAGCTAAAATTATGGGAAGCGAGCCGTGAAGGCCAAATTTTGGGAAGCAGGCCGTGAAGGCCGAATTCTGGGAAGCAGGCTGCAAGAGCCGAAGATATTGGGAAGTAGGCTAAAAAAGCCAAGGGATATTGGGAGCAGGCTGACAAGCCGAGAGATGTTAGGAGTAGGCTGTAAAGCCGAAAAGATATCGGAGAGCGCGGTGGGACGGGTGGATTAATCATGACAGTGGGCCTTGGCCGGAATGACTGAGCCAAAGGGCGTCGGGTAGTAGGATACGTGAGCCGAGGAGAAGGGTTTGTGAAGCGGCGGGTTCGAAGACCACGTCTGTCTCATGTCTCTTTTTTTTTCTTCTTCTTTTGTGTGGGGAGACAGGTGCAAAGACCATGTCTGCCTCGTGACTCTTCTTTCTCTTCTTCTCTTCTTCTGTTATGGAGAGGCGGTGCAAAGATCATACTTGCCTCATGGTCATTTCTTTCTTTTTTTTTCTCTTCTTTTGTGTGAAGAGGCGGGTTCAAGGACCGTGTTCGCCCCGTGACTGTTCTTTCTCTTCTTCTTTCATGGAGAGGCAGGTGCAGAGACCATGTTCGCCTCGTGACTGTTCTTTCTCTTCTTCTCTTCTTCTTTTATGGAGAGGCAGGTGCAAGGACCATGTTCGCCTCATGTCTCCTTTTCTCTTCTCTTCTTCTTTTGTAGAGAGGCAGGTGCAAAGATCATACTCGCCCCGTGACTGCTCTTTCACTTCTTCTCTTCTTCTTTTATGGAGAGGCAGGTGCAAGGACCATGTTCGCCTCATGTCTCCTTTTTCTCTTCTCTTCTTCTTTTGTAGAGAGGCAGGTGCAGAGACCATGTTTGCATCGTGACTGTTCTTTCTTTTCTTCTTTTGTGGAGAGGCAGGCGCAAAGACCATGTTTGCATCGTGACTGTTCTTTCTTTTCTTCTTTTGTGGAGAGGCGGGTTCAAGGACCACGTCTGTCTCATGCGTGTCTTTTTCTTTATTCTGCTCTTCTTTTCTCATTAATGCTTCCACGCTGGAGTGTATTTCTCTTAATGTGCCCCCAGGTTGGGGTGTAGCTTCATTTGGTATGCATCCCCCCTGAGGGGGGTGTGTTTTGCCTCTTCACTTCTATGCCCCCAGGCGGGGTGTATTTTTTTTGTGCCCCCGAGGCGGGGCGTAGCTCTCTTCAAATGCCCCCATGGTGGGGTATACTCTTCACGACTCCTATGCCCCCAGATGGGGTATGTTTCTTTTTCAAATACCCATAAGCCAGGGTGGACTTCTCTTCATATGCCCTTGAGCCGGGGCATGTTCTTTATAGCTTCTAGGCCCTCGAGGTGAGGTATGTTTCTTCTTCATATGCCCCTGAGCCGGGGCATAGCTCTCTTCAAATGCCCCCGGGACGGGGGTGTATCTTTTGCTTCTTATGACCCCCTGAGACCGGGGTGTATCTCTTGCTTCTTATGTCCCCCTGAGGCCGGGGTGTATCTCTTTACGGTTTCTGTGCCCCTGAAGCAGGGTATGTTGTTTCTTCAAATGCCGCTTGGGCGGAGTATATCTTTCTTCTCGTGCTCCCAGATCGGGATGTATGTCTCTTTGTTTCTGTGCCCCGGGTCGGCGTAGATGCTTTTGCTTCTTATGCGCCAAGGGAGGAGTGTATTTCTTTCTGTGCCCCTAGGCTGGGGTACATTCTTCATGTTTCTTATACTCTTTTCGCATGGCGTATTCTCTTGCTTCTTATGTCCTTGGATCGGGGCGTATGTTTCTTCTTCTGATGTCCCTAAGTCAGGGTATATTCTTTCTTCATGTGCTCCCAGGTCGGGATGTATGTCTCTTTGCTTCTTCACGCCCCCGGATCGGGGTAAATGCTTCTGCTTCTTATGTGCCAAGGGCGGAGTGTACCCCTTTGTGCCCCCTGAGCGGGGTAGATGCTCTGCATGTGTCCCTGGGTCAGGGTGTAGCTTTGTCTCCCACGGAGGGGGTGTGCTGTTTCCTCAAAAGCCCCCAGACCAGGGTGTATTCTTCCCTTTCTTATACTCCCGAGGCGGGAGGGGTTCTCTTCATGTGTCCCCATGGCGGGATGTGCTTCTTTCTTCAAGTGTCCCCAGGCCGGGGTGAATTCTCTTCTTCTTCCCAGACACACCGGGGGGAATGTTTGCTTCTTGTGCTCCCAGGGTGGGGTGTATTGCTGCTTTTGATGCCCCCGAGGTGGAGTGTATTGCCGCTTTTGATGCGGGGTGTAGTCCTTGCTTTTTATGCACTCGAGGCGGGGTGAATTCTTCTTCTTTGTTTACGTGCCCCCATATCGGGGTGTATTCCTCTCTTCATATGCTTCCCTAAGCCAGGGGATGTTGTTTGTTCTGCTTCAGATGTCCCCTCCCCCCCCCCCCCGGGGCGGGGGGGTGCATGTTACTTCCTGGACTCCGAGCCTGGGGTATGCTCCTTCAAAGGTCCCTAAGCCGGGGTGGATTCTCTTTTCTTCTCATGCTCACAAGGCGGGATGTAGCTTCTTCAAGTACCCCTAAACCGGAGCGTATTCTTTATGGCTTCTATGTCCCCTGGCAGGGCATGCTTCTTCTTCAAATACCCCACGGCCGGGGTGGACTTCTCTTCATATGCCCCTGAGTCGGGGCGTGTTCTTTATAGCTTCTAAGCCCTCGAGGCGAGGTATGCTTCTTCTTCAAATACCCCCGAGACGGGGGTGGACTTCTCTTCATATGCCCCTGAGTCGGGGCGTGTTCTTTATAGCTTTTAGGCCCTCGAGGCGAGGTATGCTTCTTCTTCAAATACCCCCGAGACGGGGGTGTGTTTCTTGGCTTCATATGCCCCAGACGTGGGGCATATCTTTTATTTCTTATGCTCCCGAGCCGGGATGTAGCTTCTTGGCCTCATATGCTGCCGAGGCGAGGGGTATGTTGCTTCATGTGCCCCCGATGGGGGATGCATTTTGCCTTTACTGTCCCGTGGCGGGGTATATCTCTTGGCTTCTTACGCCCCCAAGGTGGGGTGTGTTTTCTTCTTGTGCCCCCGGGGTGGGGTATATCTTTCGCTTCTTATGCCCCCCCTTGAGGCGGGGTGAAGTCTTTGCTTCAAATGCCCCTGAATCGGGGTACAGTTTTATCTCATATGCCCCTGGAGCAGGGGTGTATTTCTCTTCATGTGCCCCTGGGAATGGGGTATATCTTTGTTGCTTGTTGTGCCCCCAGGGGGAGGTGCCTTTCTCTTCATGTGCGCCGGGCACCGAGTGTATCTTTTGCTTTCTTTTTTTTTTATATATGCCCCCGAGGGGGGGATTCTTCTTCTTCTGCCCCGACACGCTGGGGAATGTCTGCTTCTTGTGCCCCCAAAGTGGGGTGGATTCTCGACGGCTCGTGT
Source organism: Amorphophallus konjac (assembly GCA_022559845.1). Lineage (NCBI taxonomy): Eukaryota > Viridiplantae > Streptophyta > Magnoliopsida > Alismatales > Araceae > Amorphophallus > Amorphophallus konjac. The sequence continues at coordinate 445,579,512 of CM040126.1, forward strand.
GCCCCCGTTGGTGGGGTGTATGCTTCTTCTTCAGATTCTCCCAAGGCGGGGTGTATTCTTTGTTGCTTCATGTACCCCCGAGTCGGGGTGGATTCTCTTCATGTGTCCCCATGGCGGGGTGTACTCTCTTTAGGTGTCCCCAGGAGTGGGGTGTGGTTTGCTTCCTGTGCACCCAAGCAGGGTGTATCGCTGCTTACAATGTCCCCCGAGACGGGGTGTCATTCTTCTTCAAATACCCCTAAGCCGGGGCGTATTCTTTACGGCTTCTATGCCCCCATAGCGGGGTGTGTTTCTTCTTCAAATACCCCTAAGATGGGGTGGACTCTTTTCTTCTTATACTCCCAAGACAGGATGTAGCTTCTTCAAATGCCCGTAAACTAGGGCGTGTTCTTATGCTTTTTGCGCCCCTCAGGGCGAGGTGCATTCATCTCCATATGCCCCTAGCATGGGGTGTGCTTTTGTTTCTTATGCCCCCAGGCCGGGGTACGTTTCTTCTTCATATGCCCCTAAGCCAGGGTGAGTTTCTCTTTTTATGTGTCCCCAGGCCGGGGTGAATTCTCTTCTTCTTATGCCCCCATGGCGGGGTATGTCTTTTGCTTCAGGTGCCCCCATATCGGGGTGTATTTCCCCTTCAAATGCCCCTAAGCCGGGGTGCAGCTCTATTTCTTCTTAAGTCCCCAGGTCGGGGCGGATTCTTCTTCAAATGCCCCGAAGCTGGGGTATACTCTTCACGGCTTCTATGCCCCCAGGTGAGGTATGTTTCTTCTTCAAATACCCCTAAGCCAGGGTGGACTTCTCTTCATATGCCCCTGAGCCGGGGCGTGTTCTTTATAGCTTCTAGGCCCTCGAGGCGAGGTATGTTTCTTCTTCATATGCCTCTAAGCTGGGTGGATTCTTTTTTCTTCTTTTACTCCCAAGGCGGGATGTAGCTTCTTTAAATGCCCCCCCCCCAAGCCGGGATATACTCTTCACGGATTCTATGCCCCTAGGCGGGGTATGTTTCTTCTTCATATGCCCCTGGTACGGGGCGTGTCTTTTGTTTCTTATACCTCCCATGGCGGGGGCGAATTCTGCTATCTTTCTACCCCTGAAGGCGGAGGAGTGCTTCTCTTCATATGTCCCCGGCACGAGGGTGCATCTTTTGCTTTTTATGTCCCCCTGAGGTAGGGGTGTATCTCTTTACGGCTTTTGTGCCCTCAAGGCGGGGTGTGTTGTTTCTTCAAATGCTGCTTGAGCGGGGTAGATCTTTCTTCTTATGCTCCCAGATCGGGATGTATGTCTCTTCGCTTCTGTGCCCCGAGTTGGGGTAGATGCTTCTGCTTCTTATGCGCCAAGGGCGGAGTGTGTCTCTTTCTGTGCCCCTAGAGCGGGGTAGGTGTTTCTGCTTCTTATGCGCCAAGGGCGGAGTGTATCTCTTTTTTTGTGCCCCTAGAGCGGGGTAGATGCTCTGCATGTGTCCCTAGGTCGGGGTGTATTCTTTTGCTTCTTATGACCCCGTGGCGGAGTGTGTTTCTCCTTCTTCTTATGCCCCCAGGCCGGGGTGTATCCTCTTCGTATGGCCCTGGCACGGGGTGTATCTTTTGCTTCTTATGCCCCCGGACCGGGGTGTGTGTTTCTTTTTCAAACACCCCTAGAACAGGGGTGTATTCTCTTATGGCTTCTATGTCCCGGACGGGGCATGTTTTGCTTCTTGTGCCCCTAAGCCGGGGTAGACTTTTCTTCGAGTGTCCCTGAGTCGGGGTGTAGCTTTGTTGTCTGTTGTGCCCCCCTTTTCTTCGAGTGTCCCTGAGTCGGGGTGTAGCTTTGTTGTCTGTTGTGCCCCCGGACGGGGTAGAATCTCTTCACGTGCCCCCAGGAGCGGGGTGTATATCCTTTTTTTTTTGCCTCCTATGCCCCCATGGCGGGGTATATCTCTTCTTCTTATCCCCCATGGCGGGGTATGTGCATGCTCTCTTCGAGAGTGGCGGCTGTGCTTGGCCTCATTGCTATAAAGCATTCCCCACAGCGGGCAGCCATTCATCAAGCTACAATTGTGGCTCGCTGGGTCCTTTGACAACCACTCGAGGGGCCGTTTTGTGCCGGATAGAGGCAGCAGGAAGGAGGGACGGGCCGGGTCATTACACCACAGACTCGGAGCCTCCTAGAGTCGGACGGGACGCCGGGTTTCTTCTTGCTCATTTGGTTGGCGATGCTGGCCGACTTTTCTTCTTTCTTTTTTTCTTCTTTTTTTTTTCTTTTTTTTTGTCCCTTCTCCTCTTCTCTTCTTTTTTGTATGATTGACCATGGTGGAGGTGCAGGAGAGCGCTCACCCCCTCAGGGAGGGGATGAGTGGTTCGCTCCACCGCATAAACCCCACAATGATAATCTTTATTCAGCACGGGTCTCGGCGGCCGTGGCCATACAACCCTTTCTCACCGGCTCTTTCTCTTCCATTTTTTTGCTTCTTTCTTTTCTCTTTCTTCTCTTCTTCTTTTCTTCTCTTCTCCTTTTCTTCTTTTCTTCTCTTTCTTCTTGAGGGAAACGGGGGGGGGGGGGCTTGATTTCCCCTCCCTTCTCTTCTCTTTCTCTTCTGTTTTTTTATCATAGCCCCCCATGATTCCTGGAAGCTGTAGGTGCCTCAGAGTAGCATCGTTGAGGCGACAAAGATAATTTCGCCTAGTCCGGCTTTTCTCCCCATAGGGCAGGCGAAGACAGCACCTGCAATTCATCAAAGCAGGCAAACATCGTTTATTAGGGGACCATGAGGCCCTAAATCCCGGCGAAGAGATGAATGGTGGTTTGGTCCCACCGGGCGTGCCAGACTTGTGGACGCACTTTTCGTTCGCTTCGTTCAGGTGGTTCGTCTATTGAGTGCATGGGCGTGCCAGTCACCGAGGTGACGATTTATTCGGGCTCAGAAGAGTCCATGGTGCGCTCGATCTGACTTCGTCAGACGATTGTGTGGTTCGTGTCGGGATCAAAACCCGCCGCACCATAAAGGTCGCGGCGTCATTTACATCCCCCATACGAGGGAACACCCTTGATTAATCGCCGAGATTCAGGGCCTCATGGCCAAAAAGTTAATTGCATGAAAGGTCTATTAGGAGGTATTGAAATCCTCGCGCGAAGGCGGGAAGAAAACCATTCGAGATCATGTCGGTCATGTACTGACCATTTAATGTTCGGACGAATATCCGGTTCGAGAAAATCGAGGTTGTCGCGGGAAGACCGGAACGTATGTATGCCGAGATACGGCAATTTATTGTTCAGAAGAACAGAAAACGTTCGGCTAAACCTCGGTTAGAGCGACCGAAAATTGATAAATATGTTGGCCCGGTGCAAGAGCAAGCTGCGACCATACTGCGGTGGGCCCCCCCGCGGTCGAAACAAGACTTGCATGAGCGTCATTATATTTCCGGTGCCAAGGGGCGACGAGGGAATATCCCTTGAATCGGCTGAAAAGCCCTGTGTCCGGAGAAGCGGGCGTTCGAAGCATGTCGGTCATTCGGGAGACCATTTAATGTTCGGACGGGAGTCCGGTTTGAGAATATTGCAATCGTCGAGGGAGGACGTGGGACATATGCATGCCGGGATACGACAAGTTTTATTATTCCGAGACACTGAAAACATTCGGTTGAATCTCGATTATTGTAGCCGGAAACCAGTGAATCTATTGGCCCAGTGCGAGATCGAGTCAGGACCATACCGGGGGCGCCTCCCGTGGTCCGAACGAGGCTTGCGCGGGCATCATTAATATTTCCGGTGCCGGAGGGCAACGGGGGAGAGTCCCGGGACTAGTTTCCAGAACCGAAAACGTGTTCGAAAGGGACAGGCTGTAGACCGGGGATATGAGCCAGACGATGACCATGATCGGGATAGGCCCGAGGTCTATGTGTGGCCCACGGAGGTCTTATTGATGTTCCCATAGAGGGAGTCCAGGGGTGGCGAGAGCCGTCTCGTTCTATTCCGATTCTGTTGGTCACTTGCGGACCTTTTCATGTTCGGGCAAGGGCCCATATTGAAAGTGCGACATGGGTGGGAGCGACCCCCCTACAAATATATGCCTAGTTTACGGCAATTTCAATGAAAGAGCGGGAGCGAATCCCATTAGAATGAAACCAATTTTACGGGTTATCGGCCCGGAACGATATCGGCCTCTACAACGATATCAGGGCGAAAGCCGTTGGCCATGCTGGCTGCTCACGGGTCTTTTCATGCTCGGTCGCAAGTCTGTAATAGAAACGCAGCGGGAATCGAGGGGAATCCGTTCAAGTGCATGCCGAACGTGCGGCAATTTTAGTAGCGGCTCGGAAGGGATCCGGCCGGAGAAATGAGCCCGGTTTAATCGGAATGTCAGCCCGAGACGAGGTCAGGCTATGGCCATTTCGGGATGATTCCCAAGACTCAGGCCCAGCCCGCAAGGGCGGCATTGTTGTTCCTTCAGCATCGGATCGTAGGGGATACGGGGCTGCGGTGTAGATTTTGCCATTTTTTTTATCTGGGTTTTAAATTATACATATATGTTTTATTTTATCGATTATTTCCCTTTTATGTATTTATTCTGAATGATTTCTCTATTTTGTTTATTATTATTACTATATTTTCCCTTTTTAACCGTTGTTATTACTATTCCACATTTTTTTATTTCATATATATATATATATATATATGTTCAGATTTATTTATTCTTCCTGGTTTTTACTGATTTCTATTGTTATTATTATTATTATTATTATTATTATTATTATTCATATTTTTTGGAGAGAGGGTGGGCCGCTAGAGGGCTAAAAAGGGCGTACCGCTGAAGGGCTGAGAAGTGTGTCGCTGAAGGGCTGAAAGGGTGTGCCGGCGAAGGGGCTGAAAGGGTGTACCGCTGAAGCTAGGGTGTGTGCCGCTGAAGGGCTAGTGGGAGGCGTGCCGGCGAAGGGCGCTGCAAGCTGTACCGGCGAAGGGCGCGCCGGGGAAGCTGAGCTGGGGCGTGCCGGCGAAGGGCGCTGCAGGCGTGCCGGTGAAGGGAGTGAGAAGGCGTGCCGGTGAAGGAAGAGAGGAGCGTGCCGGGGAAGGTATTGAGAGGAGCATGCCGGGGAAGGTATTGGCAGGTGTGCCGGTGAAGGATGAAAGGAGTGTGCCGGGGAAGGTATGGGCAGGTGTGCCGGTGAAGGATGAAAGGAGTGTGTCGGTGAAGGCGGCTGAAGGGGCGTACCGGCGAAGGGCATGGGAGCCCACTCCTCCTCCGTTCTCTTTTAAGGCTTTTCTTTTCTTCTTTTCTGATTTTGTTAAGTTTGTATGGGTCTCTTCTTTTCTTCTCTTAATCAATTTTCATTCTTTCTCCCACGAGGGCGAGCTTTCAAGTTGTTTAGTTGTCATTTGGTTTGGCTCTCTTTGAATTAATTGTGTTTCCCATGCCTCGATTAAAGCGTTTTACCGTTGTTCTCTCTTTTTATTTGTTTGTTGCCTTCTTTTAGTCCTTTTTAATGTGTTGTTGTTCCATTTGTGTGTTGTCATCTTTTACCTTTTTAATATGTTAGCGTTTCTAACGAAAATTCGGTAGCATCTCCCTTTAACCCGAGCGTAAGGGAGATACAGGGAACGCGCCCACAAGGAGTGGCGGAACCCGGCAACTGGAGGTGGGCGCCCGAGAGCGGCAACACCTTTATAAACCTCGAAAAACTCGGAGGGAACGGCGAGTGGAAGCCTACTCTGGGACTGGCTGAGGGGGATGCACCGGGCAAGAAGGAAGGGTAGGTGTGCCGGGCAAGGACGGCACGAGAGGGCCTGCCGGCGAAGGACCTGGGCTAAGGTGTGCCGCTGAGGGCTTGATCAGGGTGTGCCGCTGGGGCACGGTTGGGGTGTGCCGTTGGGGCACAGGCAAAGGGGTGTGCCGCCGAAGGCACAACACGAGACGCACCGCTGGAGGTGCCCAAGGGCGTACCGTCGAAGGCAGACGGAGGGCGTACCGCTAAGGGCGCCCAGGGGTGATCGAAGGCAAAAAGCCCGAGGGAAGCAAACCCTAACAAAAGGGGAAAGGGAAAGGAGCGTGAGGCACCGAAGGATGCAAACACGGAAGAGATGCTAGAGGAGGACCTCCAATAATATTGGCAAGACTTCTCTTTCTACTCTTACAAGAAAAGTGTCCCGAGGGGACTAATACATTGCAACATCGGCAAAATAGGGGACGAAAGGAAAGAAAAGAGAGAAAGAAAAAGAAATACAATGGGGGAACGGAGCGTGGGCTCCTCCCCGGACTTCTCTCTCTCTCTCGCTCACTCTTCTTCTCTTCCTCCCTTCACACAGTCTCGCGGTGGGTGGAGCAACGAGCTCCTCTTCTTCTCTTCTTCTTCTTCTCTTCTTCTATTCGCACGGACGGCGGTGGATGGAGCGACGAGCAGCAGGAAGGGGACGGCGGAGCCTCCCCTCTTCTTTATTCTCTTCTTCTCTTTTCTCTCTTTCTCTTCTGCGTGTGTGTATCCCTCTGTGTATCTGCCTCCCCCTCTCTTTATTCGCAGCGAAGAGGGGTTTTATACCCCGGGCAGCGGGAGCGTCCCAAGGCGGGAAGCATGCGACGAGCATTCAATGGGAGTTGACTCCCTTGTCCTGGATGGCAGGAGGAGTAGGCAGGTGGCCCAACGGTTGGTTGACACCTCAGGGAGCTCACTGCGCGCCAAGGACGCATAGGGCATGGGCACCACGTCATTCAACCGTTGAAAAGGCTTAACGCTGTGCCGCTGGTGGGCTGAATAAGTGTGCCGTAGGAGGGCCAAAAGGGCGTGCCGCGGGAACACCCAACGGGCGTGCTGCTGAAGGCCCAGAAGAGTGTGCCGCTGAGGGCCCAAAGGGGCGTGCCGCTGGAGCCATGGGGCGTGTACCGCTGAAGGGCTCATGGGGCGTGCCGCTGGGGACCCTGAGGCTGTGCCGCTGAATAGCTTAAGGGCATGCCGCTGAAGGCCCAGCAGAGTGTGCCGCTGAGTGCCCAACGGGGCGTGCCGCTGAAGACCCCTGGGGGGTGTACCGTTGAAGACCCCTCCAGGGGGTGTGCCGCTGGGGCACCCAGGGGGTGTGCCGTTGAAGCCCCCCCCCTGGGGTGTGCCGCTGGGGCCCCATGGGGGCGTGCCGCTGAAGACCCCCCCCCCCCCAAGGGGGGTGTGCCGCTGAAGACCCCCCCAAGGGGGGTATTAAGTGGGCAATTTTAAGCCCGTTGCGAGCACGAGTCGTGGCCCGTTTGATTTTCTTCGAGGCCCATGGATCGTGGGGCCCCCGGGGGTTAGCTTCTCTTCGCCGTTGTGATTTTGGGGCGGCTTCACGGCAGCGTGCATATTCGGGGAGTCCGGATGACCAGTTTTACCGGGGCTTCTTCACTCGGTGCCGTTGTCAGTGCTGGGTCGAGTGGGATACCTGGTTGTGCAATTTTCGGTGTCCACAGGAACGAAAATCACCTGAGCTCCACTGACTCAACACACACTCAAGCGGTGACTAAGACATGGCCAAAGGCCATAAAACCACAAAGACTCAAGGCCGAACAATGAAGCCAACCTCCACTGGCCCATCGAAACCATGCGGGAATAACCTTCCGCAGAACTATGGCGACTACGAACAACCCGGGGAACTTATTTCCCTTTTGTTCACACGGTATCTATTTCTAAGAAGATATCCGGTAAATCTATTAATCTCGTCCTATAGCCTGGGGAACGAGAACCACGTCACGTCCTATTCATATTGAGTGAGAGACAAGCATGGGTAAAACTCGGGGGAATTATTCTCTACCCCCTTTACTTCATAAATCATCGATTAACCAATTTAAATATGATAAATTGGCAATTCTCCCCTGAGCATGATATTAATTTTCCCATAAATAACATTAATGACGCGACTACGACATGGAAGTGGATCGATGGCAGCTCCGGGAATACGAACGGGACGGGATAACGTGCTACCTCACGTAGCTCGGCCTCACACCGGACGGTCTCACACCGGGCGACACTCGGATCTCACAAAAAATGAGAAGAGTGGGAAGGAGAGAGGTGAACAAAGGGGCAAGGCTCCTTTAACACAATTCATTCATTCATATCATTCATATCTCGTAACACACCCTTAGCCTCCTATTTATAGGAGATGTCATAACATAAATACCATCTAACTTCCACTAATTGTGTTTATACCATAGCCTAACAAGACAAAGCCCACCCACCCAATTTTGACTTGTGGGTTTTAACCAAATAAAATACATAAAATACACACATGTTATTTGACTAGTCTAATAAGACGAATACACACAAATACATATAAATACGTGTATCACTCAATACACACAAATACGTCGAGTCTTCAGGAAGTCGGATCTCCAAGCCATGAGCTCGGTGCAGTGGCGGTGCGGCGTCGACTCCGAGCATTGGGCCCAGTAGTGGGCCCGATGTCCCCAGCAACCCTCCCAGGGCGGTTGGAACTCGACTCCGTCGAGTAAGGGGGAACACTGCTGTGGTAGTGCTCGCAGATCTGGATCGAGGCGCTGGAGATCTTCCCGGCTGATCCAGGAATCATCTGATGGTGGACGGTCTCGCCAGCGGACAAGGTAGCTCTGGTACACCCTGCTCCGTGTAGTGGTCACCTGCTCATCCAGTATCCTCTCAATGTGCTCGCGCGGTACTGTCGAGGCTGTGGGACGCACAGAGGTGGGTTCACTCTCAATGGGAGGAGAAGGCTCGAAAGGGTCACTAGGAATCGCTATGGGTTCCTTGTAGGCCACTAAGTCTGCCACATTAAAAGTCGAGCTAATCCCATATTCGGGAGGTAAGTCCACAACATACGCATTGGAGCCAATCTTCTGCAGGATAGGGAAGGGACCATCACTACGGGCTTGTAACTTTTTAACGGCTCCCGAGAGGAGTCGTTCGGGTCGGACCCGTACCATAACCTAGTCACCTTCTTGAAATTCATTGTGACGTCTATGCGAATCGACCAATTTTTTATAAGTCTCATTACTGATGTTGATTTACTTTCTAATCGACTCATGTAGACTCTTGACATGCTGCGCAAACTCCTCAGCTAACTTGGACATCCTAGACTCGAGGGGAATGGGAATGAGATCCACAAGTTTCCTAGGTTTGTAGCCATGCACGACTTCAAATGGACTCATACCTATGGACCTATTCACGGAGCTGTTGTATGCAAATTCGGCTCTTGGCAAAAGAAGATCCCAAGTGTCCGAATGATCCCCTACGAGACTCCTCAAGAGATTTCTTAAACTCCTATTGACGACCTCTGTTTGCCCATCGGTTTGTGGGTGATAGGTAGTGGAGAATTTGAGTTTGGTGCCAACTAGGTGCCAAAGTATCTTCCAGAAGTAACTAGTGAACCGGACATCTCGGTCAGATACGATGGTTTGGGGGAGACCATGTAGACGTACGACTTCATCAAAGAATAAATGGGCTACTCTAGATGCATCAGATGTTTTAGAACATGTAATGAAGTGGGCCATCTTAGAGAACCTATCAACGACAACAAAGATGGAATCATGCTTGTGAGCAGTGCGAGGTAAACCAAGGATGAAATCCATACTCACATCAATCCATGGTCGATCAGGAACGGGGAGAGGAGTGTAGAGACCAGTGTTCTGTTTGACCTGTTTGGCCATCGTGCATGTCTTACACTGGGTTACAATCTTGGCCACATCTCTCTTCAGGCCAGACCAATAGAAGTGCTCCTCCACAGAATGTATGGTCTTGTTACGGCCAAAGTGACCAGTATGACCTCCAGCATGTATTTCCCAAATCAGGAAGTCCCGAACAGAAGTCCTCGGGACACAGAGTTACTGCCCTCGAAATAGAAAACCATCATGGAGTAGATAGTTAGAAAAGGCTATCGAGGGTCCAGCAGACAGAGCAGAGTAGGCAGGGCCAAAATCAGGATACTCTCCATAGAGTTCCTTCATGTGGTCAAATCCGGTGACCTCTACCCGAACAGTGGAAAGAAGGGAGACCCTTCGACTCAAGGCGTCGGCCACCTTATTTTCCTTTCCAGCCTTATGTTTTAAGACAAATGTGAAAGACTAGTTGAATTCTACCCACCGACCATGCCTAGGGTATAAGCCCTTCTGAGAGCTAAGGAATTTCAGAGCCTCGTGGTCTGAATATAAGACAAACTCTTGAGGTAAGAGATAGTGTCTCCAGTGTTTGAGGGCTTGGACCACGGCATAGAACTCCTTATCATAGGTGGAGTAACGAAGCTTTGCATCAGAAAGCTTCTCACTGAAATAAGCCACGGGGTGACTTTCCTGGCTGAGCACTCCTCCTATTTCTACGTCAGAGGCATCATAGGATATCTCGAAGACTTTGGAAAAGTCTGGCAGGCAGAGGACATGGGCTTTGGTCATGAGCTCCTTTATGACACGAAAAGCCTGGGAGGCGGCTTTGGTCCACTCAAAATTCCCCTTACAGATACAATCCGTAATGGGTGCCATAATGGTGCTAAAACCCTGAATGAAACGTCTGTAGAAAGTGGCTAGCCCATGGAAACTTCGAACGTCATGGACATTCTGGGGCTCTGGCCAGTCTACTATGGCTCGGACCTTGGATTGGTCCACAGACACTTCATGACTTGAAACCACAAATCCGAGAAAAGTGACCCGGTCTGTCATGAATTCACATTTAGTAAGGCTGACAAACATGGTTTCTCTCCTCAAAGTCTCGCAAACTTTCCTCAAATGGTGGATGTGATCCTAAGGGTTGTGGCTATAGATGAGAATGTCGTCAAAGTAGACGACAACAAAGCGACCAATGAGAAGACGAATGGCTTCTGTCATAAGCCTCATGAAAGTACTTGGGGCGTTGGATAATCCAAACGGCATGACAAGCCACTCATACAGACCTTCTTTTACTTTAAAGGCTGTCTTCCACTCATCCCCTGGTCGAATCCAGACCTGGTGGTAGTCACTTTTCAAGTCAATCTTGGAAAAGATGGTGGCTCCACTCATCATGTCAGACATGTCATCAAGACGAGGAATGAGAAATCTATACTTGACCGTGATCTTATTGATGGCGCGGCTGTCAACACACATCCACCAGGTGTCATCCTTCTTGGGTGTGATCAAGGTAGGGACAACACATGTGCTCTTGCTCACCCTGAAGAAATCTTTGTGGATAAGGTCCTCGACAATCCTTTGGAGCTCAGCATGCTCCTTGGGGTTCAACCTGTAGTGGGGAAGGTTGGGTAGGGTGAACCCAGGGACAAGATCAATGGCGTGTTGAACATCACGCATGGAGGGAGTGTTGAAGGCAAGTCTTCCGGGAAGATATCTTGGAAGTTATGCAGGATTACCTGGACTTCAGGTGGGATGGAGACTTGGGACTCCTCCGGGGTAATGGTGACGACAACAGTCCAAACAGGGGCACCCTCGGCAACCTCTCTATTCATCTCATGAACACCTATGGAGTTAAGGCGCCTAATCGGGTCATGGTCAACCTTAGGGGCCTTAGGGATGGATATGACAGGTGTAGGAGAGGAGGGAATGAGAAGCTTCCCTTTGGTGGGGGTTGGGGCATTCTCCAAAATTTTGGGGGATGCAGCGGGTGTGAAGGTAGGACTCTTTCCCGTGGCCACCTTTGGGGGTGTTGGGCACAACTGAATCCTCTTTCCATTGTGGGAGAAGGAACACTGATTGGACCGGCCGAATGTAGTAAGGTCTACATCGTAGATCCATGGCCATCCTAGGATGATGCTCCCGACCTTCATAGGCACTACATCGCATAGGATTTATCCTTGGTAAGACTGGAACTGGATGGGAATGACACATGTAGTGGTGACTGGGATAGACGTGTCGTCAACCCAAGCCACGTTGTATGGCCTCGAATGAGGATGGGTAGGTAGACCTAGACGAGAGAAAAAGTCTGAAGAGACTGCATTGATACAGCTCCCATTGTCAAAGATCACCTTGCACGGTTGAGATTTGACCATGATGTAGGTTTGGAAGATGGAGATTTGGCGGCAGTCGTCCTCCTGTGGGTGTGCGAGGATGCAGCGAACTACACCCAACCGTCCATGGTCATAACTTTCAGCAATATTTCCCACTTGCACGTACTCGACATGCGTGCTATCAAACCTCGCATCTAATTCCTCAAATTGGGCAATGAGATCAGGGTCAGGCTCATATCTCTCAAGGGGTTCTTCTTCCTGAGGTGGAAACTCCACAGGCTGGGGGTCGGTGATGACTAAGGCTCGGGTGGGGTAGTTGGAGGCAATATGCCCTAGGTTATGGCACCTAAAGCAACGAACTCCCGAGACAGGGACTGGTTGAGAGGTGCTAGGGATGACTCCCTTTCCCTTGTCATCTCTCCTATCAGTTGGCGGAGTGTACTCCAGCTTGGGCACAGCAGCGGGTGCAGGTAAGGGGTTCCGTGGGAAAGGAGCAATAGGGGCAACGGCCCTAAGTGGGGTAGCAGTAGGGACGTAGGAGGTGGAGGGGCCAGCTCTCTCAGTATAGCGGACTATGGGGTTTTGGGGTTCAGGTTGGCGGTAGATGGGAACCCGAGGTGGGACCACCCTTTGAAATCTCGCAACATCTCGTGCAACCTGGTAGGCGTGCTCGAGGGTGTTAACCTCCCACAAGAATAATTCCCGTTGAATACTCTCGTGTAGGCCAGCCCTAAACCGTGAGAGGGTGACAGAGGCATCCTCTATGACTCGACTCCGAAGGAAGAAGTCGTTAAATTTGGCGATGTACTCGTCTACGGACTTTCCATCTTGGGTGAGTTTCTGCCATTGGTCTAAAAGACGCTGATGGTAGGAAGGTGGCAGATACTTTTCCCTCAATTTCTCTTTCATTTCTACCCACGTGCTTATATGCTCCTCCCGTCTCTTGGCTAGGAGATTTTCAACGTTACACCAGTAAGTTTTGGCTTGACCTAAGAGTTTCATTTTGGCAAATCTCACCCTGGTAGCAGGGGTCATGCGACGATGCCAGTCAAAATATTGGTTCATCCCGGTCTCCCAATTAAGGTATGTTGTAGGGTTTAGGGACCCATCAAAGCTTGGAGCGTCAATCTTGACGTTCCGTAGGATGATATCCTCATCGTCGTGGTCTCTCTCTCGAGACGTACGGGCCTCTTGCTCTCTACCTTGGGGAGCCTGATTCGGGCGGACTTGCTCTCTTTCCTCCCTAGGATTGGCTAGGGGATTGCCGTGGCCATTCACTCTTCCTTCCTCTCCCTTCAGTCGATCTTCTAAGGCTCGGATCCTCTTATCGAGTTCCGTCCGTAGTTGGCCTATGGATTCTTCAAAGTGGGCCACGAGATTGTGCTCGAGCTGGACTAGCATAGTAGTCACGCTCTCTTGATTCATGGATAGCGTTGAGGGGCGCTCTAGATGGCCGGATAAATTCCTAGACTAACGCGACATGCATGACCTTGGACCTAAATTATGCGGTCCTGGGACCAATAATTAGCAATCTATGGACCCGAATTTGGTTAATTGGCAAAGGGTTAACTCTTTTGAGAAGGGACCGGTCAGGGAGAGTTACTCGCCCGTATGCGAAGTAGTTGTGGAACTACCTCCTGACAATTAGGGTGCCCTAATGTGACAGTCTAGGGCCTTAAGGATAGGTGCAAGGAAGCTCTCTCTCACCGTCCACAGTGGTGCACTCAGAAGACTGGCTGCATGGATCGGACTCTCTCTCACTTCACGCGGCAATTGAAAAGATACTAAATGAGTAAGTGAGGGGAGCACGTACCTAGCTAGACTGAAAAGTCTAACTCCGACCGGAAGCGAAGGCGAGCAGGGGCGTGCGTGCCCGCTGTTGGACTTTTGTGACTTCCCTAGTGTTTTGATGATGAGCATCACTATGTTAAATATTGTCATTTTAATCAGATATCTTGAGTAATGTTATGCATTTGAAATTTCCATGATTAACAAGAAAACTGCCATGAGTTAATACCTTGCATGTTCGTAATGTTCCCTTCATACTCCGTGCTGTCCGTTTGTACGTCGTGTCATTATTTATTCCATCGCGTGCTGTACACTGCAGTACCTCGTGCTGCTTTCTGTGCCACTTCGTGTCGTTCCATCTGTGTCACCCCTTTGTCTTCGAGTCTCTTGTTCTGGCCAAGTCTATACAGCCTCATATTTACCTTCGTTTCAAGCCAAAGTCTACACATTGGCTTAGCGTCATGCATCAGTCTTCAAAGTCCATACAATGCACTGTAGCATGTTCGAAGCTAAGTCCATACATTGGTTTAAGCTTCCAAGTCTGTACATTGGCCCTCAAGCTTTCCAAGTCTATTCATTGGCAGCTGAACTTTGAAGTCTATACATTGGTCTTCACTTCAAGTATGTACAGCATTGTCTTGC